>SJYF01000861.1:80602-103929 GCA_006410515.1 Procapra przewalskii
TGTTTTGGGGAAACACGATGCTGGACCATAAGATACAAAAGGCGGCATCTTTGTCCATGAGAGGAGAACTCTCGGAGTCCAGCTTCTCCGAAGAGGACCCTCCGTACGAATGGTCCGACGGCTCACTGGCTCCAAGTCTTGACTCAGTTCGGATCTCTCTCCCGCGTTGTGAAGTCTGTCCGTCTGGATGAAGGCTTGCGCGTTGCTATTAACATCTTAGGACGGCAATGCCGTCTCCTTCTTGGGTTTTTCGATGTGTTCTGAGTCTTCAGAACGCCATTTATAGGAATGTGACTGGCTTCGTTTGTCTTACTATCAATTAAAATAACCAAATGGGTTTTTCAGAATTGATAGTAACCTAAACGGGAAGGAAATAAAAAAAAAAAAAACAGGGGATACATGTATTTGTTGCTCAGTCCCAAAGTCGTGTCTGAGTCTCTGTGACCCCAGGGACTGCAGCACGCCAGGCCTCCCTGTCCTTCACCGTCTCCCAGAGTTTGCTTCAACTCATGTCTGTGGAGTCGGTGATGCCACCCAACCATCTCATCCCCTGTCGTCCCCTTCTCCTCCTGCCCTAAGTCTTTCCCAGGATCAGGGTCTTCTCCAGTGAGTCAGCTCTTCCCATCAGGTGGCCAGAGGATTGGAGCTTCAGCTTCCGCATCAGTCCTTCCAACGAACATTCACGGTTGGACTTTAGCATGGACTGGCTGGATCTCCCTGCAACCCAAGGGGACTCGTGTAGCTGACTCACTTTGCTGTTCGGTAGAAACTGACAGTTGCTCTCACGTTGTAGAGCAAGTAAACACCACAAAAAAAATGTGTTTAACTTAAAACCTAGCAGTGGGCTGACCCAAGAGGAAATTGCTCATGGCAGAGACAAACGTGGGACTTGCTATCACGTAGACTCAGCCTGTGCGTGAGGACCGACGTTCAGAACATAGAACGAGGGGAATTAGTGAAGTTGCTCAGTCGTGTCCAACTTTTTGCGACCCCATGGACTGTAGACCACCAGGCTCCTCAGTCCATGGGATCCTCCAGGCAAGAGTACTGGAGTGGATTGCCGTTTCCTTCTCCAGGAGATCTTCCCAACCCAGGGATCGAACCCAGGTCTCCCGCATTGCAGGCAGATGCTTTAACGTACGTTAATTAGCACAGTGATCAAAGCTAATGAGACAGTATTACATACTGAGGAGCTGCAGAAAGGGTAGCTGATACGATGGGAGTGTCAGCTAACTTTGGTAGTGACCCTTTGGTGACATGGCAGCCAGGGGATTCTCCAGGCAAGAATACTGGAGTGGGTTGCCACGCCCTCCTCCAGGGGATCTTCCTGACCCAGGGACTGAACCCACGTCTCCTGAACTGGCAGGTGGATTCCTTACCAGTAGCGCCACCCGTTTATACATATTTGAGATCTTTGCGTTGCAACCATAAATTTACACGGTGGAGTATGTCAGTGACACCTCTATGAATCTGGGGAAAGGAACGTCTCTCGTGGTCCATTGGTTAAAATTCTCTTCCACTGCAGGGGGGGGCGTGGGTTTGATCCCTGGGTGGAGAAGTAAGGTCCCCCATGTTGCAGGGCACAGCCAAAAAAAAAAAAATAAAGCTAAGAAAGAAAAAAAAAGTCACACATCTTTTTCTCCAGTGGGTCCCCCACCACGGGTTGAACTTGAACTCCAGTCTGCCACGTCCATGCACACATTTCCGGGTGGGGCTAGTCAATAACTCTGGCAGCCTGTTGCTGCTTGTCATACCAAATAGTATTTCTGGAAGGCCACTCCTTGGGATCAACAAATATCACAAATATTTTTCTGGCCGAGCAGTTTGTAGCAAATGTTGAAAGACGTGCCCTTTTAGAGCAGTTTCTCAAGGACGACATTTTTACCCTTCCCCATTGCCTTTCCTTTTTAGTTCTTGGAATGAGTCATGTACTAATTCCTCCCAGAACTATTTTTTGATTATTTACTGTTTCAAGGAACCAGGCGTCTCTGCAAGACGTTTGTAAAAATATAACCATGGCAGCTTGAGAAAAGAAAATGGTAGGAAAACAACTTTTGAAGAAAGCCTGGCAGTGGTTTGGTTTCAAAGCCTCATATAAGGTGTGCTCAGGTAAGACAGAAGAGGAGAGACATGGACACAAAGGGGAAGCCACGTGGAGACGGAGGCAGCGAGGGGAGGGAGGCGGCCACCGCCCCAGGGACGGATACCTGGAGCCCCCGGAAGCTGGAAGTGGTGGGGAGGACCCTCCCCTGCAGCCTCTGCAGGGAGCCCGGCCCCAGGACCCTTGACCTCAGACGTCTAGTCTCCAGGGCTGGGTGAGGATTGATGTCGTTTGTTTTACGTCCCCTGGTTTGTGGTCATTTATGGTAACCAGTCCAGGAAGCTAATACACTCTCTGTAAGCTTGTCTAGATCTCAGCTTTTCATCAAGACCATGTCCTCCTCCAGGAGACCTTTTATAGACTTTCCAGGCTTCAGCAGTCATCAAAGACCAGGATTGGAAGCTTTAAGTGCGTGATGTCCAGATCATTTAACCTTTCAATTCCCTGAGCGTGGGCATCTATTATTAATCTCACCTAGGGGGTCAGTGGTCCGAAATCTGCCTTCAACGCAGGAGACGTGGGTTCGATCCCCAGGTCAGGAAGATCCTTTGCAGGAGGGCATGGCAACCCACTCCAGTACTCTTGCCTGAAGAATCCCCATTGGACAGAGGAGCCTGGAGGGTCCACGGGGTCACACAGAGTCAGACACGACTGAAATTACTGAGCACGCACCCAAAGCAAGCGAGACCTTAACTCTCTGCCCAGGAATGGACATCCTGGATGAGAACCAGGAATCCTAGCCAACACACCCGCAAGGGCTAGGAGGCTAGAAGCTGTTTCTCCCTGGAACTTTGCTCCTAGTGAAAAATGCACTTATCTCGGAGGCAGAAACTGTAAACGCAGGTACAAAAACTTTTTTTATTAGAAATACAGCATCGCAAGTGACAGAGCTTATACAGAAATGATCCGTTTAGTTACGACAGAAGCAAGACAGAGACGCTTAAGGCGAGACAGAGGGTGTGGGCATTCCCCCCTCCCAGAGAGGAGGAGCCCAGTACAGAGTTGAGATATTTTTATAAGGCAGTTCTTCCGGGTCTTTGTCTCCCTTCGGGCCGATTATCTGGTTTCTTTTCCCACAGCTGACCTACCCTGGGACCCTCCCCTGCGGCGTGCACACGCACCACTCAGGCAAGATGGAGCAGCAAGTGAAGGCTTCTGGGAGGAGCAAGACTCCTACGGTCTGGCCCCATAGCCTGACTTTGGACCCTCCCCCCAAGACTTCCTGAGCACGGGCAGTGTTTCGCTCATCCCCAGAGGGGGGCGAACGGACATCCCTTCACCCTTTAATCACACGGGGTTTCGTCCTTCTGTGGGCTTGCCTTGACACTGCCCTTGAGATGTTTGCAAGGGACAAACACTAGCAAGTTACCCTGTTTCTGAGGCCGACTGTACATGCCTCCACTGGAGCCCGGCCTGTCTCCTTATCTCGGGAAGTGCACACAGGACACTGGTTTTAAGTTTCCAGCCTGAAGCCCCCGTCTTCCGGCCCCACGAAATGCGAACAGGAGGCTAGTCGTAAATGTCTAACCGGGAGACCATCCACCTCCGACATCACTGTTCCCCATACAATGAAGGCCAGGGTTCGCCCCAGTGCAGAGGCAAGGCCGCAGAGAAAGGGTGGTGTTTTCCACAAACGGTGCCGAGACCAGTGGACATCCACAGGCAGAAAGATGCATGTTGATAGAGACCTCTCGGAACGCTTCTGCTGTGTGTAGATGCGAGGAACTGAACCCACTGGAAAAGCCCCTGATGCTGGGAAAGACTGAAGGCGGGAGGAGAAGGGGGCGACAGAGGATGAGATGGCTGGATGGCATCACCGACTCGATGGACATGAGTTTGAGTGAACTCTGGGAGTTGGTGATGGACAGGGAGGCCTGGCGTGCTGCAGTCCATGGGGTCGCAAAGAGTCAGACACGACTGAGCGACTGAACTGAATACATATCCCGCTGGAGATACAAACACACACTCAGACACTGGAGGGGAGGGGCCAGCCGAGTCTCCGTAATCTTGTTTGTGACAGCCTGCTTAACCGGTTGGGCCAGCTGTTACTATGGAAACTCTTAAGAAGTAGACTCTAGGGTCCTCAGGGACACTCGTGAACTTTGACCTGATCATAGTAAATCGCCTTGTCCAGAGTTAAAGACCAGACTTGCAGGCGCCTGGGAGACAAAGACCGAGTTTGTTCAATTCAGCGGTGCGTCAGCTTCGGGCCCCAGGTCCCGGGTGACTCCCCCCAGCTTTCCACACTCCTGGGCCTCAAGGCTGTTTCTTTGCACTTGGGGTCTGCAGGGCAAACCCCCTTCTTCTGGGGGGGGGGATCTTTCCCCACTTTCCCACCAGGCACCCACCTGCCGAGAAAACGTTTTATTTATTCTCAGAACCACGTTTACAACAGATTACCAGGGAAATGTGTGACATTTAAATGCTGCAGGAGTTAAAGACTGTTTTCCAGCAAAGGTGGTGGGCGGGAAGGTCTGACTCAAAATGAATGTAATTGACGAGGAGTGCGTCAGAAAGTTGAAACAGCGTCAGAAAGTTGAAACAGAGGACAAGAAGAAAAAGACCCAAAGAAAACGAAAATGCATAAACTTTAAAAAAATGTTTTGTTTTTTAAGAAATACAGGGACTTTCTGGTGGTTCAGTGGTTAAGATCGCTGGTTGGGGAGCTAAGATTCTCACATGCCTCAGGGCCCAAAGAACCAAAACAGAAAGCAGGCAGTACTGGAACAAATTCAATAAAGACCTTAAAAAAAAAAAAGGTCCACGTTCAAAAAAAAAAAATCTTTAATAAAAATATAATGTTCATCGAAGCCAGGTGGAACCTCTAAAGAAGGAGCATTCCCGTGTGAATCGTTGGTTGTATAGGTGGCATGACAGTTTGGAGGTTTTCAACACGGAAGTACGTATCCATCTTACAGCTGGGAGTGTCTCCCCACCACCACCCCCTCCACAGTGTGCGACACACCCCAGTCTGCTCTCTGCATTTATAACTATTGTCTTCCCTTCCACACATATGTGAGATCATAAGATAGCTGTCTTTCTCTGCCTGACTTATTCCACTGAGCATAATGCCCTCAAGGCTCACCTGTGGTCTGCTCAGTCGCTCAGTCGTGTGGGACTCTGCGACGCCGCGGACCGAAGCCCAGCAGGCCCCTCCACCCATGGGATTCTCCAGGTGAGAATCCTGGAGTGGGTTGTCATGCCCTCCTCCGGGGGTGAGGGGGGGTCTTCCCTACCCAGGAACTGAACTCAGCTCTCCCCCATTGCAGGCAGAGCCCCCAGGGCAAACCGTTGCTGCAAGTGACAACATTTCATTTTTATGGCCAAATAATATTCCAGTGTGTGTGTGTGTGTGTGTGTGTGTGTAAGCTTCACAAGTGGCTCAGTGGTAAAGAACCTGCCCGCCAATGCAAGAGACCCGGTTTCCATCCCTGGGTCGGGAAGATCCCCTGGAGGAGGGCAGGGCAGCCCACTCCAGTGTTCTTGCCTGAAGAATCCCATGGACAGTGGGGCCTGGCGGGGATACAGTCCATGGGGTCACAAAGAGTATGAGCATGTGTGTGTGTATATATTTTCTGCATTCATTCATCCACTGATAACACGCTTGGGTTGTTTCTATGTCTTGGCTATTGTGAATAGCACGGAAGTAGACAGGTGCAAATAAGTCTCCAATATCCTGATTTCATCTCCTGCAGACAAATACACAGGGCTTCCCTGGGGGCTCAGATGTAAGAATCTGCCTGCAATGCAGGAGATCTGGGTTTGTTCCCTGGATCCAGAAGATTCCCCTGGTGGAGAAAATGGCACCTCACTCCAGTATTCTTGCCTGGAGAATCCCATGGACAGAGGAGCCTGGAGGGCTGCAGTCCATGGGGTCACATAGGGCTGGACATTGTAAGGTATAGTTCGGGCCAAGCCAGAAACAGGAAAGATGATCTCAATAGAAGCAGGTTACCTTTATTCAGGAAAGGAGGGGCGACAGTCGGCCTAAGGACCAGGCTGAGTGCAGAGAGGGGGCAGGGAGGCTCCGTATTTGTAGGGAGATTGGTGGAAGCGACAAGAGAAATGTTAATCAGGTGGGATGTTTTGGGGATTCTTTAGTTGAGATGGCCATTGTAGTTGGGCAGGGGGTGATAAGTCTTCTGAGCAGGTGTAGGGGGTGGAAGGTTTCCAGACAGGGGGTGATAAGTCTTCCGGACAGGTGTAGGGGGTGGACGGTTTCTGGACAGGGGGTGATAAGTCCTCTGAGCAGGTGTAGGGGGTGGACGGTTTCCGGACGGGGGTGATAAGTCCCAGACAGATGCAACCGGCCTGGAGCATCAGGGCGGGACCTAAAGTTCTGTTTTTTTCTCCGAAGTTAGATGATTCAGGAAGGGCCTTTGAAACTGTCGTTTTCTTTTCTAGGCCCCAAAAGGCTCCTTCGGACGTGGCTGGGCGACACACAGAGACACACAGGCACGCAGGGCTGGCACTGCTGCGTGCCAGGGTAGCTCCGAGTCTCGGCGGCTGGAGGGCCGCCCACCCCGCGGCCGCCGCAGCTCCCCACTGCCGACTGCACACCCGCTGCTGTACCGGGGAGCAGCGAGGTCAGGCCTCCCTGGGGTCCGCGTCCCCGGAGCATGAGCAGAACGGGAAGGGCCCGCAGCAGGGCTGCAGCCACGGCTTCCAGAGCACGTTCCAGAAGGAGAGCTGCTCAGGCGCCGGGCGCAGCGACCGGCGGTGCTCCCGGGCCGCGCGGCCCACGCGGGCCACCGCCTCGTGGTACCGGGGCCCGGCGTCGGGGGACAGCGGCCGCGCCTCGGACGGGTCCTCGGAGAGGTCGAAGAGCAGGGGAGGGTCGTGGTGGGTCACGCCGGCGCCCGAGCAGGGGCACACGCCGCGGCCGTGGCAGGCCCCTGCGCCCTCGGGGTGGAAGCGGGGCGTGGTGTAATGCACCTTCCAGAGCCTTCCGCCTGGGGCAGATGGAGCCGGTCCCCGTCAGCTGCGCGGACACCTGCATCTCTCATCGCTCACCTTTCCGTCTGCTGTCATCTGTTATCTGCCTCTATCTCTTCCTCTGACTCCTGGTGACCCCGTGGACTGGAGCCCGCCGGGCTCCTCTGTCCATGGGATTCTCCAGGCAAGGATACTGGAGTGGGCTGCCATGCCTTCCTCCAGGGGATCTTCCCCACCCAGGGATCGAACCCAGATCTCCTGCACCGAGGCTGATTCTTTACCAGCTGAGCCACCAGGGAAGCCCCTCTGTATGTAACTATTTCTTAGCTACCTATTCATCTATTATCTCTGTGTATGTCTATTTCTCTATTCACCTATCACGTCATCTTTCCCATCTGTTATATATCCACCATTCTATGCATCCATCCATCCATCCATCCACCTATCCATTTACCCACTTATCAATCCGTGCATTCATCCACCCATCCACCTATATCCATCCGGCATCTATGTATCCATGCATCCATCCCTTATCCATCCCTCTACACATCCATCGGTCATCCATCAACCCATCCATCCATCAATCATCCATTCATCCAATCATCATCTGTGTATCGATTCATCCATCATCATCTACCCATCTATCACCCACCCATCTATCTACCCATTCATCCATCAGTCCGTCTATCCATCCACCCACCCACCATCCATACACCCATCCATCCATCCATCATCCATATATACATTCATCTATCCACCCATCTATCCATCCATCCATCATCCATCCATCCACCCGTTCATCTACTAATCTGTCCATCCACTCATCCATCTACCCATCCATACATCCATCCATCATCCACCCACCCATCAATCTATCCATGCATCCATCCAGCCATCATCTACACATCCATTCATCGACTCACCCACCCATCCATCATCTATCCATCACCCATCCATCACCTATCCATCACCCATCCATTATCTGTCCATTACCCATCCATCCACCATCTATCCATCATCTATCCATCCATCATCAGTCCATCCACCCACCCATCCATCATCTATCCATCCATCATCTATGTATTCATCCATTCACCCATCAACCATCAACCCACCCACCCATCTGTCCACCCATTCATCCATCAGTCTATCTATCCATCCGTCCATCCGTCCATAACCCATCCATCATCTATCCATCACCCACCCATCCATCATCTATCCATCACCCATCCATCCACCATCTATCACCCATCCATCATCTATCCATCACCCACCCATCCATCATCTATCCATCACCCATCCATCCACCATCTATCACCCATCCATCATCCGTCCACCATCTATCCATCTATCATCTATCCATCACCAACCCATCCATCATCTATCCATCACCCATCCATCATCTGTCCATCATCCGTCAAACATCTATCCATCCATCATCTATCCATCATCCACCCATCCATCATCTATCCATCACCCATCCATCATCTGTCCATCACCCATCCATCATCCATCCAACATCTATCCATCCATCCATCATCTATCCATCACCCATCCATCCATCATCTGTCCATCACCCACTCATCATCTATCCATCACCCATCCATCCATCATCTATCCATCACCCATCCATCCATCATCTATCCATCACCCATCCATCCATCATCTGTCCATCACCCATCCATCATCTGTCCATCACCCATCCATCATCTGTCCATCACCCATCCATCATCCATCCAACATCTATCCATCCATCCATCATCTATCCATCACCCATCCATCCATCATCTATCCATCACCCATCCATCCATCATGTATCCATCACCCATCCATCATCCATTCATCCATCCACCCATCCACCCGGGCACCCACACGCCCTCTGCGTTCCATTTCTCTGGAAGACCCTGACGAAGACCAGCACCCGCTGAGTCATGGGGAGGCGAGTACTCACTGTCCTTCTCGTGCCAGCGGGCAGCGTGCAGATACTGCCCACAGTAATGAAACAGGAACTCGTGTGGCGAGCGCTCAGCATCTCCCCGCAGCAGGGGCAGCAGGCTCCGGCCGTCGATGACCCTGATTCAGGGAAGAGACCACAGGAGGGACTGAGACTATGAGGGCTGCACTGTGGACCTGGGATCTTCGAAACCCCAAGGCTGCCAGGACCCCAGATAACACACAGTGGATCAGACACGCCCCACCTCCCCAAGGATGCCAGGTTGCGTGTCGCACGTCATAAATAGAAGACACAGACACACCCAGACACAACAGCACACACCACGCTGACTGCAGACATTAACACCAACTGTTCTTAAATTCCAGCTGAGCTGCCCATGCCCCTAGGCTGAAGTCTAGGGCAGCAGAAACCTTTTATTTATACTTTTCATTCATGCATATCTTTCTGAATTTTTATTTTCTATTAAGAGTTTAGTTGATGAACAACGTTATGGCAGTCTCAGGTGTACGGCAAGTGAATCAGTGATGCGCAAAACATGTGTGTATTCTTTTTCAAATTCTTTTCCTATTTAGGTGATTACAGAGCACTGAGCAGAGCTCCCTGTGAAGCACAGCAAGGCCTTACTGGGTATCTGTCTTATATATAGTAGGTGAGGTTAACATCTACAATGAGCAAGGCTTTGAGTAAAGCAGATCGCCCTGGGGTTAGGAGGGTGAGTCTGGTCCGATCAGTTGAAGGCTGTCAAGAACAAATCTGAGGTTTGCTGGAGAAGAGAAAACTCTCCCTCAACACAATGATACAGACATGCTCCTGAATTTGCGGCTTGCGGCCTTCCCGGCATCAGATTTCAATTTGCCAGTCTCTACCACCGCGTGAGCCAATTCCTTATGATAAATGTCTTATTTTGACCCCACAGACTATAGTCCACCAGGCTCCTTGGTCCGTGGGATTCTCCAGGCAAGAAGACTGAGTTGCCATGTCCTCCTCCAGGGGATCTTCCCAACCCAGGGTTCGAACCTGGGTCTCCTGCACGGCAGGTGGGTGTTCCTTACCATCTGAGTCACTGGCGCAGCCCTTCTTACTCACACACACAGACACACACACACACAGACACACACACACACACACACACACACGTACTGCTGGCTCTCTCTCTCCAGAGAACCCTGCTGAAGTACAAATACTACGGAACTAAAAAATTAGTAAGATGGCTTTTTTTTTATTTTTGCAGTAAGAACTAGGGGATAAAGTACCTTATATTATTATCTATCATACACAAATATTGGTAACCTTTTTTTCAGGCTTTTTTTTTTTTTTTTTTTTTNTTTTTTTTTTTTTTTTTGCTGGTGGGGTGGGGGGGCGGCGGTGAGAGGTAGAGTCCTCATTCCCCAAGCAGGGATCGAACACATACCCGCCGTGAGTGCAAACATGGATTCCTAACCACTGGAGATCTAGGGAACTCCTTTACTGGTTATCCTAAAGGAAGTAAAATCCAACCTTGTATCAAAATATTTACTTCTATTTTTCCTCATGTATGAGAAGGACTTTTTGGGTGTGTATCGAGGTACATAATCATTTTAAAATCATATTTTCAAGGGGTTTCCCTGGTGGTCCAGCAAGGTTAAGACTGTGAACTTTCAGTGCAGGGGGGACACAGGTTCAATCCCTGGTCGGGGAACTAAGATCCCACGTGCTGGGTGGCACAGCCTAAAAATAAATAAAATAAACTTTAAAGAAAATTTAAATTTTCATAGCCGCACCAACACGTGGGCAAGATTGCGTTTCAGAAGATTAATAGGAGATGTCGCATTCTGACGATTGCTTCTCCGGATTGTGATGCCGTAGCATAAACTCGGACACAACTGAGCGACTGAACGGAACTGAGCATAAACTCTTGACGAAAAAAAAAACCACACAAGTCACTGGACCCAATAGTTCATTTAGCCTAGTTTTCCTGGGTGTGGTCATTTCACATCAGCCTGTCCCCTACACGGGAGCCTATTTTAAATGTCCCCTTATCGTGGAATGTTTTCCCCAAAAATATGGCCGAGGGAAGGGGGCTCTCTCAGGACGCGGGGAGGAGTGTACCTGTCCTGGGGCACCCGGCCGCCCGCCAGCTGGACCACGGTGGGGAAGACGTCCATCAGGCTGGTGGGCTCGTGGATCACGCGGCCGGCCGGCAGGACCCCGGGCCACCGGAATATCCCCGGGACCCGGATCCCGCCTTCCCAGCCGGCCATGCCTTTGCCGCCTGGAAGGGAACGATACCACTGCCTTCTCAGGAGATGCTCCAGCCTAGAGGCACACCCGGGTGTTCCTGTGTGGGTCTGTGTCCAGTGTGTGCAGTCGGTCACGCAGTGGTGTCCGACTCTTGGCCACCCCATCGCTGCAGCCCACGGGCGCTAGTGGTAAAGCACCCACCTGCCAGTGCAGGGGATGTATGAGATGCTGGTTCGATCCCCGGGTCGGGAAGATCCCCTGGAGGAGGGCAAGGCGACCCACTCCGGTATCCTTGCCTAGAGCATCCCATGGACAGAGGAGCCTGGCGGGCTACAGTCCATGCGGTTGCAAAGAGTCAGACAGGACTGAGTGACTGACCACACGCACAGAGACTGTAGCCCACAAGGCTCCCCTGGCCACGGGATTCTCCAGGCGAGAACGCTGGAGTGGGGTGCCATTTCCTTCTCCAGAATAATTCAGATGGACCGTATCAAATTTTATTTAAAAAATATATTTTTGGCCATGCAGAAAGGCTTGTGGGACCTAAGTTCCCTGACCAGGGATCGAACCCATGCCCCTTGCAATGAGTGTGGAGTATTAACCAGTGGGGCCCAGGGAAGTCCCTCATGTCGGCTATTTAAAAGTACCAATGTAAAGAGATTTTACCCTGGAACCCCCATGCCCACGGGCCTTACCTCTGAATATTCCATTCCACCCGCCCAGCTGGACGTGTCCATCTCTCGCCTCCAAGTGCCCCCCGTGATCAGAAGTGAAGTACGTGAGAGTCGTGTTTTTCAGACCATGGTTTTCAACGGCGTTCAGAATCTCCCCTTTAGGAAAGACGCAGCATTTCAGGGCGACGTAAATGAAACAGCATCTGAGAATGCAACGCGACATCTCCTTTCTGAGCGTTTCCCAGGTGGCTCAGTAGCAAAAGAACCCACCCACCGGCCGACGCAGGCGATGTGGGTTCGATCCCTAGGTCGGGAAGATCCCCTGGAGGAGGGCATGGTAACCCACTCCAGTGTTCTTGCCTGGAGACTCCATCCCATGGACAGAGGAGCTGACGGATGGCAGTCCACGGGGTTGCAAAGAGTCGGACATGACTGAGTGACTAACACTTAATTTTTAAGCTCTTTATTGAATGTACTATAATACGGTTTCTGTTTTATGTTTGGTGTTTTGGCCACGAGGCATGTGGGATCTCAGCTCCACGACCAGGGATCGAACCCACACCCCCTGCACTGGAACGTGAGGTGGTAACCACTGGACCACTTGGAAAGTCCTGTCGGGACAGCGTTCAATCACAGACTTTAGAAGGACGCCCTTGTGCAAAAGCAGACAAAAGAAACAGGAAAGGCAGAAGGAATCTGTGGACGATGTGGGAGAATCTTCCTCTTCGGCTTTGATTCTTTACTGAAGGCTGTCTCCTGGGGACGTTAGCCACGTGTCACCCTGCCGTCTAGGGAAGGCCAGGGGCTAATGAAGCCTGGCCGAGGGCGGGCTTACCCACGAGCCAGTCCATCTCCTCCACATTGTCGCCGTACAAGCCGTGCTGACTTTTCCCAAGGAACCTTTCTGTGGTCACCAGGGGGATATGGACGTGCAGCAGAGACACAAAGAGCAGGAATGGACCGTGCTTATTTCTGGAAGAATAAAAAAGCCTGTGGCTACAAGAGCATCTCTGTGATCCAGGACTTCAAAGTAGAGACTGAAGGCTCGTGGGTATCAAGTAACATCTTCTGTTTGCTGGGGGTTTTAGCATCTGTAAAGCAACTGAGAAGAAGTCTGCATCAGATACTATGATCTACGTACTTCAGACAGGAGTTGGAGCAGAGGACAGGGGTAGGGGTCTGTCCCAGGAACGCCACATAGCGTTGTGTCAGCTACATTTCTGTATCAGCACACACAGCCCCCTTACTCTTTTAAGTTGCTGAGCGATATTCTAGACATCCCAAGTGGCTCAGTGGTAAAGAATCCAGCTGCCAATGCGAGAGACCCGGGTTCATATCCCTGGGTTGAGAAGATCCCCTGGAGGAGGGCACAGCAACCCACTGCAGTATGCTTGCCCGGAGAATCCCCATGTTGGAGGAGTCTGGAGGGGCTACAGTCCAGGGGTCACCAAGAGTCAGACACGACTGAGTAACTAAGACACACACACACACACACACACACACACACACACACACGATTCCCACCGGTGATAAACAGACTCAGACGCACCCAGAAGTCACCTCCGATTTCCAAGGGGACGGCACCATTACCTTGTAATAAAGGAAACAGCCTCCTTGAGCATGAGGCTCGCAGCTCTTTCCAAAACCATGGGCTGCTCAGTGACTTCGTGATTTCTCATCAGGATGCAGTTCCAGCGGCGGACGAAACCAAAGCTGGCGTACCAGGACGTGAAAAACAGCAGGACCAGGGTGGCCACACTCAAGACTAGTTTCCAGGAAACGGAGATCAGCCTGCAGGCTTTGCCGGCCACAACGGTCAACACGCCCAGGGCCATGATCTGGGTGTAAAGCCACAGCTTGGACCTCAAGCCCGCATCCAGTGTCGGGGGCCTGTCTGGGTGGCAGTCGTTGACCAGTGTAAAGGGCATGCCGTAGAAATAGTCAAAGCCGTGGTGCAGAGGGTGATGGCAGTGGTCGTCGCGCGAGGCACAGTTTACACCCTGATGCCATTTTCCTGAAGAGAGAAGCAAGAACTTTAAAAAAAAAAAAAAGGAAACATAAAAAACAGCATACGTCTAAGGGATTCTGCCTGCAGTTACTTTTTGAGGGTAATTTGGAGGTTCATCACCGACTCAGTGATCATGAGTTTGACCAAACTCCCGGAGACGGTGATGGACAGGGAAGCCTGGCGTGCTGCAGTCCATGGGGTCGCAGAGAGTCCGACACGACTGAGCGACTGAACAACAACATCCAAAAGCAATAGGGGCTTCCTAGGTGTCTCAGTGGCAAAGAATCTGCCTGCCAGTGCAGGAGACACAAGAGATGCGGGTTCAGGCCTTGGGTTTGGGAAATCTCCTGGAAGGGGAAAAGGCAACTCACTTCAGTATTCTTTCCTGGAGAATCCCATGGACAGAGGAGCCTGGCGGGCTACAGTTGCCCAAAATTCCACGTGAAGAAGTGATACTTTTTCCCTTGTTCCCTTGGTCCCCCCCACGACTCACAAGCTATCTTCAGAACCTATAAGACTCTGTCCTGGTTCCCAACCCAGGCATCTGCCCTTTTACAGTTAAGGAAACAGAAACAGCAGGCTGCAGTGAGGATTTTGGAGAATAAAACCGTACAGAAGAATCCCGCCTCCAAAGCTTCCTATCATCTGATGTTTTAACACTGAGTTTTGAGATGAGGTGTGGCCATTTAAACCAATAGAATGTCTAGAAGATTCTGACCTGTGCCGTGAGGAAAAGATGGATTCCTCCAGCAAAGAGGCTAATGGAGAAATATTTTAAAGTTACAACAACTACCTGAGAAAACCATAATTGTAAAAGACGCCGGTACTCCAGGAGAAGGCAATGGCACCCCACTCCAGTACTCTTGCCTGGAAAATCCCATGGACGGAGGAGCCTGGTGGGCTGCCGTCCATGGTGTTGCTGGGAGTTGGACACGACTGAGTGACTTCCCTTTCACCTTTCACTTTCATGCATTGGAGAAGGAAATGGCAACCCACTCCAGTGTTCTTGCCTGGAGAATCCCAGGGACGGCGGAGCCTGGGGGGCTGCCATCTATGGGGTTGCACAGAGTCGGAAGCGACTTAGCAGCAGCAGCAACAGCAGCAACACGTACTCCAATGTTCCCTGCAGCCTACTTACAATAGCCAAGACTTAGAAACAACCTAACTGTCCATTGACAGATGAATGGACACAGATGTGGCACATATATACAATGGAATATTACTCAGCCGTAAAAATAAAGAATGAATTTGAGTGACTGGTGGTGAGGGTGGATTAACCTAGAACCTGGTATACAGAGTGAAGTCAGTCAGAAAGAGAAAAACAAGTATCCTATGTTCACGCGTATGGATGGAATTTAGACAGACGGAACAGATGAACCTATTCGCCGGGCAGGAATAAAGACTAGAGCGTGGATAACGGACTTGGGGACGCAATGGGAGAAGCAGATGGTGGGATGAACTGAGAGAGCAGCGCTGACATCTATACACGACCGTGTGTAAAAGAGACAGCTCAGCACAGGGCTCTGTGATGACCTGGGCGGGTCGGGGGTGAGGTGAGCAAAGAGGCTCAAGAGGGAGCATTCTTCATGGCTGACTGACTTCACTGTAAAGCAGAGACCAAGACAACATTGTAAAACAACTATCCTCAAAATAAAAAAGTCCAGAAATAAAAGAAGGATGAATATTATTAAAAGAAAAGAAAATTACTGGGTTAAAAAAAAAAAGACTCTTCAAGTCCAACATGGTGAACCATTCAAGAGACATGAGAGGAACCAGGAATTAAATCTGAGTTCTGACAGTTGCACGTTTTCTAGGAACACGGGTCTTGCGATGCCTGACCTTCAACCGTCACGCAAAGAAAGCAGAAAAATATACGCATCCCCACATACCGATGAGGCCCGTGGTGTACCCTTGCCGCTGAAGGGTCCTCGCAAACGTGGTTTCGTTCTGCGGGAGCCCCCCAGAACCCGCGTTCCACTGCAGGGCCCGGTAGCCATCCGTGGCGTCCATGCCTGCGGAGTGGGGCAGAGCCGAGAGGAAATGTTGATTTCCAGTCAACAGCCGGAAGTGCCCTACTTCTGGGAAGTGCCCTACTTCGGGTAAGTAGGCCAAGGTTCCCCGCTGAGGACTGAGGGTCTCCACCACGGATGACCCTGTGCGGAACCATCTGAAACTGCAACCTGACCTGGAGACTGACTCCAAGATTCTGGACAAACACCACGGAATGCAATCAGTTACCTTGAAGACTTTCGCCTTTCTGAATTCTCAGTAATTACAGAGCTTTTAGGTGGCTCAGATGGTACAGAAACTGCCTGCAATGGAGGAGACGGGGGTTCGATCCCTGGGTTGGGAAGATCCCCTGGAGAAGGAAACGGCAACCAACTCCAGTATTCCTGGGTGGAGAATCCCATGGACAGAGGAGCCTGGCAGGCCACAGTCCAGGGGGTCGCAAAGAGTCTGCAGATGACGGAGCAACTTGGCAGCATACAAGCACAATATTTTCATAATTCCAGGAAAGTGAATTTGCCAATTGTGTTTTAACCATCTATCAACCATTGGCACCTGATTTCTTTTTCTTTTTTGGCTATTTTCAGGATCTGAGTTCCCAGACCAGGGATCGAACCCACGCCCCACGATTCTTTTTTTTTTTAAAAAACATATATTTATTTATTTGTCTGTGCAGGATCTGAGTAGTGTCAAGTAGGATATAGTTCCTTAACTGGGGATCAAACTCAAGCTCCCTGCATTGGAAGAAGAGTCCCAACTTCCCTGGGCTGTCAGGGAAGTCCCACCACCTGATTATTTTTTCCGATGGCACCCCACTCCAGTACTCTTGCCTGGAAACTCCCATGAACAGAGGAGCCTGGGAGGCTGCAGTCCACGGGGTCGCGAAGAGTCGGACATGACTGAGCGACTTCACTTTCACTTTTCACTTTCCTGCACTGGAGAAGGAAATGGCAACCCACTCCAGTGTTCTTGCCTGGAGAATCCCAGGGACGGTGGAGCCTGGGGGGCTGCCGTCTATGGGGTCGCACAGAGTCGGACACGACTGAAGCGACTTAGCAGCAGCATATATATGTATATTTGGCTGTGCAGGGTCTTAGTTATGGCCTGTGGAATCTGGTTCCCTGACCAAGGATTGAACCTCTGGCCTGTGAGTGGAAGAGCATGGACTCAGCCACTGGACCACCAGGGAAGTCCTGCCACCTGATTCTTTTAGTTTGTACTTTGTTTTAGCCTTTTTTAAATTTGTATCAAAGTCCCCTGGTCTTTTTATACAGCAGTTCATGGGCTTCTCGCTGGGAAATATACCGGAGTGGTTTGCCTCCACACCCATGCAGCGGACATGAGCTTGGGCTAACTCCGGGAGATGGCCACCACCCCATTTTTAGACAGTCAACGGGCGGACGAGGCCAGCCCTTTCCCCAGCCGCCCCCACACCCACCTGATCTGAAGGCGTGTCTCCCCGTGAGGAAGGCAGCCCTGCTCGGGGTGCACAGCGGGGCGGCCGCCAGGTGCTGGGTGAGCCTCACGCCTTCCTCCGCCAGCCGGTCGATGTTCGGTGTCCTGGGCAAAGCACACAAAGGTCGCCCTTAGGATGGGTCGAGCGAGCTGGGTGGGGTCCTGTGCTGAAAGGTATACGGATGAGTTCTCCATTGGAGTAACGTCCTTTGCTTTAGATGTAATTGCATTTTGCCCCCTGCAGGACCTCCCTGGTGGCTAAGATGGTAAAGCAACCTGCCTGCAATTTGGCATAACCGGGTTTCATCCCTGCGTAGGGAAGATCCCCTGGGGGAGGAAATGGCAACCCACTCCAGTATTCTGGCCTGGGAAATCCCATGGACAGAGGAGCCTGGAGGGCTACAGTCCATTTGGTCACAGTTGGACACAACTGAACGACACAGACACACATCTGCAGAGGCACTTCCTAAAACTTTTGTTCAGAGGTGGCGGCTGATGGGATCCTTCACACGCATTCCAAAAAAGCTTTCCGTGCATGCTCAGTTGGAGATCCCATGGACTGCAGCACGCCAGGCTTCCCCGTCCATCAGCATCTCCTGGGGCTTGCTCAAACTCCTGTCCATCGAGTCAGTGATGCCATCCAACCATCTCATCCTCTGTCACCCCCTTCTCCTCCTGCCCTCAGTCTTTCTCAGCATCAGGCTGTTCGCATCAGATGACCAAAGTATTGGAGATTCAGCATCGCTTGCCTGATCTTAGGACTTCTTCTCACCTTCCCAGTCTCAGATTTCCCTCTAACTCTCCTTTCTCTCCCAAGTCCCTTGTGCTCTCTTCTTCCCCTCAGAAGGGTTGATAACTCTCTTTTGCTCCAAAAATAACTTTTGCTGAGGAAACTTGATGCTTGAAGAAATTTCCTAATTTCTGCGGGCAGATTTGAAGTCTGCTTCATTCATCCAAACACGCACACACACACCGGCGAGAACTGCCTCCCCGCTCCCCCTATCCGCTGCTCCTGGTACCTTAGTGTGTCGTTTCCATAGCAACCGAGATCCCCAATGCCCAGATCGTCCGCCATTATCAGCAGAATATTTGGTTTAGACGCATTTGCTGATTTTAATTCGCAAGTCTTCAGAAGCAAACACATGATGAGCCACAGAGTTAAAGAGTCCCTAGAGAGACAGAGCAAAGAAAGAAAGAAAAAAGCCAAAAACGAAATAAACGTCTCCTTTGGAATGAAAAAGTCAGCCTTTCAAACCCGGTTGCGGGGAAGGTGCGGGCATTTCCATTCCACCGCACGTGTGCTCCGTCCATAGGTCCAGTCCGCCTCTCTGCATCCTTACAGACGGGAGCCCACCAGGCTCCTCTGTCCACAGCATTCTCCAGGCAAGAATAACTAGAACGCGCTGTCATTTCCTTCTGCAGGGGATCTCCCCCACCCAGAGACTGAACCAGGGTTTGCTACACCGGCAGAGGGATTTTTTTTTTTTTTTTTAACCACTGAGCCTCCTAGGAAGCTGTTCCTGTATATGAGGATTTAACAAAGAAAGGCCTGCAGCCCTTGTATACTTTTATCCCAAAGGCTTCACCGATAATCCATTCCAAGCGCCGCACAAAACTTGAAAGCACTAGGTTTTGCTTTTGAAAGTCGTGATCCGCCCAAATTCAGTTTCTTTCCCTGAATTCACTCAGGCCCCCCACCTTGCACTACTTTGTAATTAATTCTCGCTGCACCCCGGGCACCCCTTTCCCTGGGCCTCGGTGCTGCTTTCCTCCCAGGGGCGGGGGGCCCAGGGTGAGGGGAACCCAGGGTGAGGGGGGCCGAGGCTCCGCCAGGAGGGAAACGGGGCCAGGTCGGATCAGAAGGGGACTTACGTTTTTAAAGGATCAATAGGGGATTAAAAGGACCCTAGACAGCACAGCTGTTTTGATCAAACGATCACTGCTTGGATTTGAAAAGCGCGCGGTCAGCGAGCGTCGGGGGCGTACCCGGCGTGCGCGCGCGCCACCGAGGTTTGGGCGGTCCCGGGTGGTGGGCCTACGCAGGCTCTCCCTGCCCCCCAAAACCCAGAGGCACTCGGGGGCTAGACGCTCCAGCGGATCCCCGAGTCCCCAACAGGGCCTCCGGTGCCATCCGCGTTCTCCGATCGCGTCCCGGTGGACGTTCCCCGATCGCGTCCGGATGCGCCAAGCAGTCCGGAGACCGGGGGCGGCGTCTCCGCGGTGCTCAGGGTTGGGGACCTGTGGCCTGGGGACTTCGGTTTGTAAAGGATCAATACGGGATTAAAAATCCCCTAGAGAGCACAGCTTCGGTTTGCAAGGCGCGCCGCCAGCGAGTGCCGGGCGCCGCCCCGACGCGCGGGCGTGTGCACAGCCTAACGGAGATTTGGGCGGTCCTGGGGGTGGACCTAACCAAGGCTCTCCCCGCCCCCAAGCCTTGCGGCCCTGGGGGCTAGAAGCTCCAGCGGAGGCCCAGAGTCCCCAGCAAGGTCCTCCCCACCGGTGCCAACACCGTCCCCTTCTTGGGCCCCGATGCGCCCAGCAGTCCGGAAACTGGGGGCAGCGTTTCCGCCGCGCTTGCGTTTCGGGACCTGGAGCCCGTGGCCTGAGACTTGGCGAGTGGGAAGAATTGGGAGAATTCCAATTCTTGGAAGAATTTCTTGTGGTGAAAAGGAAAACAGAGGAATGAGTTTTTCTTTCCCTTTCCTGAGAATAAAGAAAAGAAAGTGAACAGTGAGCAGGCCTGATCATTCCTAGTTGGGTTTTTTTTTTTTTTTCACTTTAACTGCTCGGAACTCTGCGTGTGTGTAACTAAAGTTTGCTTTTTCTGCCCCCTAACTCTGCAGGAGCCACAATTCACTTTTTTTATTTTTTTCTCTTGGACTCTATGCTAAACGCACCCCCCTACCGGGTGTTCACGCTTACAACACCCTTCCCGTTGAAGTTACATGTCAGAAAGAAGGCCCCCAGAGCCCCCGAACCGCCAGACTCAGTTATGGGTTCCCGACAGTCTAGGGCTGTCCCTGACAGAATGCAAGAGGAAGACACCAGGGTCCTATCACCTCTTTTGGGGGCTTGCCCCGGTGGCTCAAAGGTAAGGAATCTGCCTGCCCTTTGGAGACCTGGGTTCGATCCCTGGGTCGGGAAGATCCCCTGGAGAAGGAAATGACAACCGCCTCCAGTTTTCTTGCGTGGAGAATTCCATGGACAGAGGAGCCTGGCGGGCTACAGTCTCGCCAAGAGTCCAGAAGGTAGGGCAGGCCGATTGCATCCTCGTGGGTTTCAGGCACACGGCCACGCTTGTGGGGCTTGTGGGGCTTGCGGGGCTTGTGGGGAGGTGGTCAGCGTGGAGAACGGGGGTGTGTCTTAGTTTGGGGATGGAGGGCGCGCGGCGAGAGAGGACTGGAAGGAGGCTAGTGAGTGGCTGGAGGGGACGCCGATGCGCTTGGGGACGGAGACATCTGGGATGGGACAGGAAGTTTTTGGAGAGCGGGGGAGGGGCTGCGCCACCTCTACCGGGGCGTGGCCTGCCTGCCTCCCCTTCCTCCCCGCCGCCTGCCCCACCTTCTGGTCCCTTTCCTTCCGCTCCCTCTCGTCCCCCGCCGCCCCCCTATGCCCCCAACCCAGCTCTCTCGTCCCGCCGGCGTCCAGGAAGGCGAGCTGGCCTCCAGCTGCGTTTTGGAGATTCCGAGGCGCAGGCGCAGGCCCGCCTTTGGCTGGGTGGATGGGTGGGGGGGTCCACGCTCACCCTAGACGCCCCTCCCCACTCTATTCCCCTGTTTGCACGCCCCCAGCCCCAGGATCTGGGAAGGACCGGGGCCCAGGGCCCCGCGCACCTGGCGGAGTGCGCCGCGCGTCTCCTCTGCCCTGTGAGCGCCATAGCGGAACGCGGTCCGGAGCGCGAGACTTTGCCCCGTGCGCTCTGTGTCCCGCCCTCCGATCGGCGAGATCTGGGGTGTGGGGTCCCCCTCCCTCTCTAATCCGCTTAAAGTCCTAGGGCCTCAGGGGAAACTGAGCTTCTAAACAGGTTTTCCCGGCTGGCTTTCTTGGCGGGCACTCCCAGGAGACAGGGGCCAAAGCGCGGGTGCAGTTGTTTCTAAGTCGTGTCTAACTCTTTGTGAGTCCACAGGACGACAAAACTGCCGGGCTTCCCTGCCCTTCGCCAGCTCCCGGAGTTTGCTCAAACTCATGTCCATCCAGCCCTCGCATCCTCTGTCAGCCCCTTCTCCTCCCGCCTTCAATCTTTCCCAGCATCAGGGTCTTTCCCAGTGAGTCAGCTCTTCTCATCATGTGGCCAGAATATTGGAGCTTCAGCTTCATCAACAGTCCTTCCAATGGATATTCACGGTTGATGTCCTTTAGGATGGACTGGTTGGATCTCCTTGCAGTCCAAGGGACTCTCAAGAGTCTTCTGTTGTTGACTAGAGTTGATTTACAATCTTGTGTTAATTTCGGGAGTACAGCAAAGTGAATCAGTCATACCTACACATGGATCCGCTCTTTCTGTATTTCCTTCCCATTCAGGTCACCCCGGGGCACTGAGTAGAGTTCCCTGAGCTATATACGGTAGGTTCTGATGGGTTTTCTGTTTGATACATGTGTGCTAAATTGCTTTGACTGTGTCCGACACTTTGCGACCCCGTGGACTGTATAGCCTGCCGTGTTCTCCTGTCCATGGGATTCTCCAGGTAGCAACACTGGATGGAGCAGCTTGCCACTTCCTTCTCCAGGGAATCTTCCCCACCCAGGGACTGAACCTGTGTCTCTTACGTCTCCTGCATCGGCAGGCAGGTTGTTCACCGCCAGTGCCACATAGAAAGCCATTTAACGGCAGTTCTGCTAAATGTGCGTATTAATTCCCAAAACTTAGTTCTAGATTCTTTTTGCCTTTCCAAATATACTATTATATTTGAGTAGCAAAAAAGAAAAAGAAAGCCATCTAATACATCGTAATCTGTCTGTGTCAATTCCAATCTCCCAATATATCCTGTCCACCCTTTGCCCCCTGGTAAGCGAATTTGTTCTTTACGTCTGTGAGCCTGTTTCTGTGTGTACGTGTGGGTGTGTGAGTTCATTGCTCAGTCATGTCCGACTCTTTGCGACCCCGTGGACTGTAGCCCGCCAGGCTCCTCTGTCCGTGAGATTCTCCAGGCAAGAATCCTGGAGTGGGTTGCTGTTTCCTCCTCCAGGGGGTCTTGCTGATGCATCAGAACCGGGTTTCTGTTGTGTAGATAAGTTCATTTGTATATTTTAGCTTTGGAGGCTTATTTTTTTTATTGGAGAGTCATTACTTCCCAATATTGTGGTCGTTTTTGCCATACATCAACATGAGTCAGCCGTAGGTATACATATATCCCCTTTCCTCTTGAACTTCCCTCCCTATCCTACCCCTGGAAGTTGTCACGGAGCACCAGCTTTGGCTTCCTAGCATCGTATGGCAAATTCCAACTGGCTGTCTACCTTACAATAGGACATACGTTTCAAGGCTACCCTATCCGCGTCCCACCCCGTCCTTCCCCCTGCTGTGTCTGCAAGTATGTCTTCGATGTCTCGCCTCCTTTGCGGTTCTGCAGTCAGGACCGTCTTTCTAGATTCCATGTATGTGCGTTCAGTTCAGTTCACTTCAGTGGCTCAGTCACGTTCAACTCTGTGGCCCCGTGGACCGCAGCACACCAGGCCTCCCTGTCCATCACCAACTCCGGAGTTTGCTCAGACTTATGTCCACTGAGTTGGTGATGCCATCCAACGATCTCATCCTCTGTCGTCCCCTTCTCCTATGTACGTTAATATATGATATTTGTCTTTCTCAAAGTCAAAACAGAAAGACAAGTACTGGATTCTTTTTAAATTGATTTATCTTTTTAGTTGAAGGATAATTGCCTTACAGAATGTGGTTGGCTTCTGCTAAACCTCCAGATGAATCAGCCATAGGTATACATATGTCCCCTCCCTCTTGACCCTCCCCCCACCTGCCTC
>SJYF01000861.1:103963-128423 GCA_006410515.1 Procapra przewalskii
GTCGAGGTTGTCACCGAGCCCCTGTTTGAGTTCCCTGAGTCATACAGCAAATTCCCATTGCTTATGTAATTTCCATGTGGTCCTGTAAGTTTCCTCCTGGCTTCCCTGGTGGCTCAGCTGGTAAAGAATCTGCCTGCAATGCGGCTGGATCTCTGAGTCGGGAAGATCCCCTGGAGGAGGGCTTGGCAACCCGCTCTTGTCTTCCTGCCTGGAGAATCCCATGGACAGAGGAGCCTGGTGGGGCTACAGTCCATGGGGTCGCAAAGAGTCTGGCACTCTTCATAAATCTCAGCCTTGCCTTCCCACCACCCCCACCACCCCGCACCAACCCCAAGCCTGGATTCTAGGTGAAAGCATTCAAGCCCTCACAGGCAGGCGCCTGGACTTCACGCCGACGTTTTCTATTTGTGTGACCCCAGTGAGCCGGGCCCGGCTCCTTATCGTGGGTCCGCATCCTGATGGCACCAGCAGAAAGGAAACCGCCCACAGCACGGCTGCAGCCACGGCCTCCACGTGTTGTCCGCCGCGTCCAGCTGCAGCGGGACGGGGCTGAGCGTCCGGCGATGGGCCTCCACGGCCCGGGCCACGGTCTCCACCACCCGGTGGAACGACGGCTCCGTGTCCGGCGTGAGGGCGTGGGCCTCGGAAGGGTCTCGGGACAGGTCGAACAGCAGCGGTGGGACGTGGTGGGTCACCGTGTCCCCTGAGCAGGGGCACACTGCCTGCCCATAGCAGGCGCCCGCGCCGTCCGGCTGGAAGACGGGCGTTGTGAAATGGACTTTCCACACTGTGCCTCCTGGAGGAAGAGCGACAATGAGTCAACTGATTCAGTTAGTGGACCTAGCTGAAGGTTAAGGACGGACGGTGGCCAGTCTTCTGAGCATGTTTGGGGTGGATGGGACAGGCGTGGGCTTCCCTGTGGCTCAGATGGTAAAGAATCTGCCTGCAACACTGGAGACCCGCGTTCGACCCCTGAGTTGGGAAGATTCCCTGGAGGAGGAGGGCATGGCAACCCACTCCAGTATTCTTGCCCAGATAATCCCATGCACAGAGGAGCCTGGTGGGGTGGGAGGCTTCACACAGCCCATGGGGTCACCAGAGAGTCTGACACGACTTAGTGACTGAAACCATAGGCAAGCATTCCCTTCCCATCGGGGCAGGATGATTTGACAGCTAAAGGATGCTCCTGGGATCGGAAGCAAAATCCCGCCAAGAAGGAAGTAAAGCCGATCCCGTGGAAATAAATGGAAGGCGTGAAGGAGCAGGAAAGGAGAGCAGAGGCCAAGCCGGGCCCCCGCGTGCAGTGGACTCACGGTCGCGTTGGTGCCACCGGGCGGCGTGCAGAAAGCTCTCGCAGTAGTGCATGAGGAACTCGTGGTCTGAGTGCCGCGCGGTCCCCTGGAGCAGCGCCAGCAGGTCCCGGCCGTCCACCACCCTGCAGGTGGGAGCGAGGGGGCATTCTCAGGGCGGGGCCGCTGGGAGGCGGGCGGGACCCTTTAGCGAGCCCCTGCGGGCAGCTGATACCCCATCCGCCTGCAGGCAGGACCTTTGATTGGAAGAGCCTGGCAGGTCCCCGCCCCCTGCAGGGGGGGGAAGCAAAGGTCTACCCAGCCTTATTCTGAATGCACAGATGGGTTAATGTCTGGGAAACAGCTGCTTGGTTTTATACGGATTGGAGCTCATCACCGAGTATGTGCTGCGCATCCACAAGACCTGGAGTCATTCCACAAATACATATAATAAAATAAGTATGAGTATATATGATATATATGGGGCTTCCCTGGTGGCGCAGCTGGTAAAGAATCCGCCTGCAATGCGGGAGACCTGGGTTCAGTCCCTGGGTTGGGAAGATGCCCTGAAGAAGGGAAAGGCGACCCACTCCAGTATGGAGAATTCCATGGACTGTATAGACCATGGGGTCGCAAAGAGTTGGACACAACTGAATGACTAACACACATATACACACTACATATATATGTGTGTGTGTGTGTATATATATATACACACAATATATTAGTACATAAAAACATTCAATGTGTATAATATATACATATATACTCTGTAGGCCATATATAACACATATACAAAATATATCAAGAAATTTACCTGTAAATGGCATAGAGTATGACCCAGAAATTCCACTTGTAGGGATTTTTACTAAAAAGATAATTATGACAGGCAGTAAAATGACAAAGCCAGATTTTGCTTTTTTTTTTTTAAGGAACAGGCTACTGTCCACGTATCGGAGGTTAGTTGAAAGAATACTGTAAAGCCGTTAAAATTTTTGTCCATGGATTAAGATGTCAAAATATACATAGATATGTACATGTATATCTATAGACATATACTTAGACATATTTTATGCAAATATGTAAATATATATATATACACAAATAGGGGCTTCCCAGGTGGCACGAGTGGTAAAGAACTCCGTTGCCAATGCTGGAAACTTAAGAGTCATGGGTTCGATTCCTGGATGGGGAAGATCCCCTGGAGGAGGGCATGGCAACCCACTCCAGTGTTCTTGCCTGGAGACAGACAGGAGCCTGGTGGGCTACAGTCCATAGCATGGCAGAGTCAGACACAACTGAAGGGACTTAGCATGCACACATATACAAGCATATAATATATATATGAGTATAAAAAACATATCTAAATACATATAGTGTATAGGTCTCATATAATATGGGGCTTCCCTGCTGGCTCAGATGGTAAAGAATCTGCCTGCAGCGTAGGAGACTGGGGCTCGATCCCTGGGTTGGGAAGATCCCCTGGAGAAGGACATGGCGACCCACTCCAGTATTCCTACCTGCAAAATCCCATGGACAGAGGAGCCTGGCGGGCGACAGTCCATGGGGTTACAAAGAGTCGGACATGACTGGGCGACTAATGCTTTCATCATATAAATTAATTATGTATTCATCTCTGTGTTAGCAAGTTTAAGAAATTATTTTCTTTTACTCCCAAATTTTCTATAATTTCGGGGGGTACCGTGTTGTGCTTCATGTAAGATCTTAGTTCCCTGACTAGGGATTGAACCCACAACCTCACAAGCCGTGCATTGGAAAAATAGAGTCTCAACCACTGGGCTTCCAGGGAATTCTCTATAATATTTAAGGGGGGGGGGGACGGAAACATCAAAAGTCCCTACCAGGCTACGTGAAAAGGACTCTTGTGATGAACTGTCAGTAAATGTATCGATGTGTTTCAGCAACCATCGTCCTTATACTCAAAAGGCTCCACTTTTAACTCAGGAGAAGGACAAGTTGTGTCCTCCATAAAGCAAATATTGCAGCCCCTAATGATGAATGCTTTTCCAGGTACCGATCTCATGGGTGTTTTAGGCCCAACGAAAGGGACAGTGACGTTTGACGCACATGTTGTCTCTAGGCAAAACGGAACTGCCTTCTCTGGGCTGGTCTTTACCTGTCCTGCGGCACCTGGCCGCCCGCCAGCTGGACCACAGTGGGGAAGACGTCCATCAGGCTGGTGGGCTCGTGGATCACGCGGCCGGCCGGCAGGACCCCGGGCCACCGGAATATCCCCGGGACCCGGATCCCGCCTTCCCAGCCGCCCATGCCTTTGCCGCCTGTGTTTAAACGTGAACAGGAAAGAATGTGATTCAAAATCAAGGGTTGCTTCCCTGGGTGACTAAACCCTTCTGTTCATTGTAAATCACTCTTTCTGTCCCTCTCTGTTTAATGACATGAGGACATTTAGCTCCTACACGGTCAGATTTTATTTTCGTTATTAATCTGGGTGTGGGTTTTCTACCATACTGGGGTCAGGATGTGAATGTCTCAGGAGACATTATTCTGTCCACCACTCGGGGGTCAGTATATGGACGTCTTTGGGGACATGATTCTGTCCAGCACGGTGACCATTTGAGTTCTTCTGACTTTTGTGACTGCTTTTGTAAACTCACATTCCCTGGAAGGGTTGAGAATTACTGGGAAGAGATGAAGACACTTGACATACATCTGGGAATGCCTCACTCTCACCTTTATATATCCCATTCCAGCCACCGTATTGGCTGTTTCCAAACTGAGCCTCTAAGGATCCCCCGTGATCCGACGTAAAATAAACGAGGGTACTGTTGGTCAACCCTTCTGTGTCCAAAGTCTCAAGGATCTGGCCTGCAAAGAACAGAGGTGTGTGAGGTGGTCAAAACTGAAGACCGTCTTTCACCAGATTTTTGGAATGCTTCATGAAAGGGAGTCTTTAGTACGAAAGCATGCTGAATGACCAGTGATAGAATTGTGGCAATCTAGTTGGCATAGTCAAAGCTGCGGTTTTCCCAGTAGTCAGGTACGGATGTGAGATTTGGACCATAAAGAAAGCTGAGCACAGAAGAACTGATGCTTTCGAACTGTGGTGCTGGAGAAGACTCCTAGGGTTCTCTGGACTGCAAGGTCAAACCAGTCCATCCTAAAGGAAGCCAGCCCTGAATATTCACTGGAAGGACTGAAGCTAAAACTGCTAAAACTCCAGTCCTGTGGCCACCTGATGGGAAGAGCTGACTCACTGGAAAAGACCCTGATGCTGGGAAAGATTGAAGGCAGAAGGAGAAAGGGGCAGCAAAGGATAAGATGATCAGATATCAGCACCAACTCAGTGGGCATGAATTTGAGCAAACTCTAGGAGATGGTGAAGGACAGAGGAGCCTGGAGTGCTGCAGTCCATGGGGTCGCAAAGACTTGTTCAGACTTGGAGACGGAGCAATGAGGAACCATCTTTGATCTAAGATTCATACACCTCTTTGTATATGCCCCATTCAGCCTCCAAACAATTTCAGGAGCGCTGCGAGGGTGCCTGAGACTTGGGACAATGTGACGAAGCAGGATTTAAGGTGGTGGCACAGCAGTGAAGACAAGCTACTTACCCACCATCCAGTCCATCTCTTCTGTGTTGTCCCCGTAAAGCCCGTGGGGACTCCTCCCACGGAAGTCCACAGTGGTGACAAGAGGGGTGTGGACGTGCAGAAAGGAGACAAAGAGGAGAAACGGTCCTTGCTTGTTTCTGAAAACCGATACAACACACCTGGCCTTATTTCTCGGCCACTTGTTTCCGGGGACCCAGCTGGGGTCCAGGGAATGTCACTCAGCCTCCATTTTACCAAAATTGTCTTTCTGAGCCACAACGATCTCACCATGCGGCCTTCCCTGGGGGCTCAGTTGGCAAAGAATCTGCCTGCAACACAGGAGATCGAGGTTCGATCCCTGGGTCGGGAAGATCCCCTGGAGGAGGAAATGGCAACCCACTCCAGTATTTTTGCCCGGAGAATCCCATGGACAAAGGAGCCTGGTGGGCTATAGTCCATGGGGCCATAAAGAGTCCGATATGGCTCAGTGACTAACAGTTTCACTTTTTAAAATACCTATTAACAAGAGGGGAAGGGGGCAGCAGAGGATGAGATGGTTGGATGGCATTGCCAACTCGATGGATGTAAGTTTGAGTAAGCTCCGGGAGTTGGTGATGGTCAGGGAGGCCTGACCTGATGCAGTCCACGGGGCCACGAAGAGTTAGACGTGGCTGAGTGACCGAACAACAACCTACCCATTTCGGAAGGAGATTCGGGCTGTGTCTTCACCCTGAAGCGCCTTTCTGCACTCACCTTTTGACAAAGGATGAGACCTCCCGGAGCATGAGTGGCGTCGTCCTCTGAGAGCGCATGGGCTGCTCGGTGATGGAATGATTCCGCATCAGAAAGCAGTCTGCGTGCTCGATCAGGGCGCCCACCAAACAGGAAGTGGCGAAGAGCAGGAGGCACACGACGGTCGACCAGATGACCAGCGTCCAGGAGGCGGCGGGCATCAGGTGGGTGAGTTTCCCGATTGTGAGTGTGAGGGTAGCCAGGGCCACGAGCTGGGAGCAGACGTCGAGTCGACGCTCCAGGACCGCACGCTTCTCCGACAGTCCCCAGCGCTCGCAGTCTGCCATCATGCTGAACGGCATTCCGTAGAAGTGGTCGAAGCCGTGGTTGAGCGGGTGGTGGCAGTGATCGTCGGGAGATGCACAGCTGAGACCCAAATGCCATTTTCCTGGAAAACAGGCCAAAAAAAAAAAACACACAAAAATCTGTGAAGATGTAACAATGGTCCTTTCATCCTTCGGTGAGTGGGTAGGACGTCCTAGCCGTGGCCTCTGTTCTCTGTTGGGTCATGGGATGAGGTCAGGATGCAGGCAGGTGGGCAGGGGAAAGTGTCTGCTGTTATTTTCCAAGGAACCTGGCCAGGTTGGGTGAAGGCAAGGCGTTCTTGTGCCCACGTTTCTGGTGCCCGTTGTAGCTAATCACCATCTCCATCTTCTCAGAGTCTGATTGTCCTTTGAAACACCTGTGAGTTGCCCGCATCTTCTTGTTTTTCAGTTGAGAACTCCATAACTTTGCCAGCAAAGGGGCATCTAGTCAAGTCTATGGTTTTTCCAGTGGTCATGTGAGATGGAGATGTGAGATGGTCATGTGAGATGTGAGAGTTGGACCAGAAAGAAAGCTGAGCATCAAAGAATGGATGCTTTTGAACTGTGGTGTTGAAGAAGGCTCTTGAGAGCCCCTTGGACTGAATGGTGATCCAACCAGTCCATCCTAAAGGAAATCAGTCCTGAATATTCATTAGAAGGACTCATTCTGAAGCTGAGGCGTCAATATTTTGGCCACCTGATGCAGAGAACGGACTCATTTGAAAAGACCCCAGATGCTGGAAGATTGAAATCAGGAGAAGGGGGCAACAGAGGAGGTCGGATGGCATCACCAGCTCAATGGACACGAGTCTGAGCAAACTATGGGAGGTGGTGAAGGACAGGGAGGCCTGGCGTGCTGCAGTCCATGGGGTCGCAAAGAGTCAGACAGGTCTGAGTGATTGAACAACAGCAACAGATTTGGAGAAGGCAATGGCCCCCACTCCAGGACTCTTGCCTGGAGAATCCCATGGATGGAGGAGCCTGGTGGGCTGCAGTCCATGGGGTCGCTGAGAGTTGGACACGACTGAGTGACTTCACTTTCACTTTTCACTTTCATGCTTTGGAGAAGGAAATGGCAACCCACTCCAGTGTTCTTGCCTGGAGAATCCCAGGGACGGGGGAGCCTGGTGGGCTGCCGTGTATGGGGCTGCACAGAGTCGGACACGACTGAAGCGACTCAGCAGCAACTCAGCAACAGCAACAGGTTAGAACTCCATGCGGGCCTCAGTGGGAGCCTTAGAGAGATTTTGCATCCTGTTCGAAATTTGTTCCCGTCACATCTGCGATGCCTCCGATGCTGTCTTGGAGATGCTTTGCAGTTATATTTTTATTTTTAAAATTTTCATTTCCTACCGGAGTATTATTAACAGTGTTCTGTTTCAGATGTACAGCAAAGGGAATCAGTGATACATATGCACATTATCTCTTCTTTTTCAAAATTTTTCCTCACTTAGATTTTTACAGAACATTGAGCAGAATCCCCTGTGCTGTCCAGCAGGTCCTTGCTGGTTCTCCATGTTAAATCCAGCAGTGTGCCCATGTCCATCCCAGACTCCCTGACTCTCCCTTCCCCCATCCTTCCCCCTGGTGACCATAAGGTTATTACAGAGGACTGAGCAGAGTTCCCTGTGCTGTCCAGCAGGTCCTTGCTGGTTATCCTTGTTAAATATGGCAGTGTGTCCATGTACATTCCAAACTCCCACTCCAACCCCTGCCCAGTTTCTAAGCTTTTAAATCATAATGTTTCAGAAATTTGTATGAAATGCCAAATATCTCCTTAAGCTGATATTTCTGGCACATCTACTTTGCATGAAGCAACTTGGGTAGCAACATTCCAGCATGCATGGAGGTTTATGTCCAGTGAGAAATTCTACTGTTTCCCAACTATTTCATCTGCAAACGTTTTAGTTGAATTGAAAGTGAAAGTTGCTCAGTCTTGTCCAACGCTTTGTGACCCCCATGGGCTACCCGGTCCATGGGATTCTCCAGGCCAGAATACTGGAGTGGGTAGTCTTTCCCTTCTTCAGGGGAATCTTCCCAACCCAGGGATCAAACCCAGGTTTCCCACATTGCAAGCGGATTCTTTACCAGCTGAGTCACAAGTGAAGCCCAAGAATACTGGAGTGGGTAGCCTATCCCTTCTCCAGAGGATCTTCTCAACCCAGGGATCGAACTGGGGTCTCCTGTATTGCAGGTGGATTTCTTACAATGGAGCTATTGGGGAAGCCAATAGGTGAATTAAATGTCCCTATAAAAATAATGTGCTCAACACTGTTTGGCTCCTGACTATGGTTCTTTGGATGTTGCCAACAAAATTGGGATCGTCTAAACTGAGTCCAGTGTAAAAGTCTTCAGAAGAAACAAATAGTAACCTGCTTAATCCTTAGAAAGTGTACATACCTACAAGTCCGGTGGTATAGCCTTTTGCTTTCAGTATTTTTGCAAAAGTTATTTCACTGGGCGGAAGTCCTCCAGAGACCGCTGTCCACTGAAGAACACGGAGACCTTGACTGGAAACCATACCTGTGATCAATGGTGTTCAGAGAGACGTTACAGTCAGACATCGAGTTCTATCATCACTGCTATCGTTAAGTATTAGTCACTCAGTCCTGTCTGAGTCTTTGTGAGTCATGGACTGTGTAACACACCCGGCTCCTCTGTCTATAGAATTTTCCAGGGAAGAATACTGGAGTGGGTAGTCATTCCCTTCTCCAAGGGATCTTCCCTTTCCAGGGATTGAACCTGGGTCTCCTGCATTGCAGGCAGATTCTTCACGGTCTGAGTCACCTACTTAATATGTTCCTTTTATCTACTTGGCTGTGCTGGGTCTTAGCTGGGCCCACAGGATCTGTTAACTGTGCGTGTGAACTCGGAGTTTCGGCATGTGTGTGGGGTCTCAGTTTTGTGAGTGAGGAGTGAACTCAGGGCCCCTGTGTGGGGTGCACAGCCACTGGACCACCAGGGAAGTGTCTACTCAGAGTTTCAGGGAAGTTTCAACTCAGAGTATTTGGTGGAAATCTCCATGACTCAATATGCGATGGAAAATTTTACCTTCCGACATGAGTTGACCTCATGGGGTTTATCTCTGATATTGTCACCCAGTGAAGTTTCTTTTTTAAAAAAAAATAATTTTTTTATGTCTTTTATTTTTTGGCTGCTCTGGGTCCTCCTGGCTGACGGCGGGCTTCTCTCTAGTTCTGGCAACTTTGTCTTTAAGGGGGACACTGTTTCAGTTTGTGGGTGAAAGGCGCTCAGTCATGTCCCAGGCTTTGCGACCACATGGACTATAGAGTCCATGGAATTCTCCAGAACTGCTGGGGTGGGTAGCCATGCCCTTCTCCAGGGGAATCTCCCCAACCCAGGGATCGAACCCAGGTCTCTTGCATTGCAGGCAGATTCTTTACCGTCTGAGCCACCAGAGAAGCCCTCGAACTTTGTGATTAAATATGGTTAAGACAGGATGTTGTGTATTATGTGACTTGGACCACAAGTAAACAAAAACATTAAAAAAAAAAATACAGGGGGACTTGGAGCATTCTCCCGACCCTGTACTGAACAATTCATGCCTGATGAGTTACAGAGAGCGTGTTCCTGTCCAGTGTGTGGTTAGACAGACAGAAGGACCAACCTGATCGGAGCGGGTATCTGCCCGTTAAAAACGCCGCTCTGCTTGGCGTGCACACAGGGGCCGCGGCCAGATGCTGGGTGAGCCTCACGCCGTCTGCCGCAAGGCGGTCGATGTTTGGAGTCCTGAGGAAGGAAACATTAACTCTCTTAATCCTTAGCAAACCAACACAGGGTTTGTTTTTCTTTCCATCAAGCAGAGTGACATCCTACTTGATAGAAAACCTGGCAATTACCAATCAACAATTCCCTGAGTTCCTGTGCGGGCTCATTCAATCCTGTCCAACTCTTTGTGACCCCGGGGACTGTAGCCCGCCAGGCTCCTCTGTCCATGGGATTCCCCAGGAAAGGATACTGGACTGGGTTACCTTAATCTACTCCAGGGGATCTTCCCGACCCAAGGATTGAACCTGCGTCTTCTGCACTGGCAGGCGGATTCTTTACCGCCTTGCTGCTGCTGCTAAGTCACTTCAGTCGTGTCCAACTCTGTGCGACCCCATAGACAGCCCACCAGGCTCCTCCGTCCCTGGGATTCTCCAGGCAAGAACACTGGAGTGGGTTGCCATGTCCTTCAGTGCATGAAAGTGAAAAGTGAAAGTGAAGTCGCTCAGTTGTGTCCGACTCTTAGCGACCCCATGGACTGCAGCCCACCAGGCTCTGCTGTGCAAGGGATTCTCCAGGCAAGAGTACTGGAGTGGGGGGCCACTGCCTTCTCTGTCTTTACCGCCTTAGGAATGATCAACAGGCAACAACTTTGCAGAGGTGAGGATGGACCTAGAGGTTGTCGTACAGAGTGAAGTGAGTCAGAAGCATAAAAATACCGTATATGAGAGTATATATGTGGAATCTAGAAAGATGGTGCTGATGAACCGGTCTGCAGAGGAGAAATAGAGACGCAGATGTTGAGATAAATGTATGGATACCAAGGAGAGAATGAGGGGTGGGGGCGGTGGGGTGGGATGATTTGGGAGCTTGGGATTGACATGTAGACCCTGAGGATACTATGGGCTTCCCAGGTGGTGCTAGTGGAAAGGAACCCACATGCCCATGCAGGAGATGTGGGTTCGAGCCCTGGGTCCGGAAGATCTCCTGGAAGAAGGCGTGGCAACCCGCTCCAGCCTTCTTGCCCGGAGAATCCCATGGACAGGGGAGCCTGGTGGGCTACAGTCCGTGGGGTCACAGAGAGCTGGAGATGACTGAAGCAAGGTAGCATGATAACTATGTATAGAAGCGACTGAGCACGATACCACGTATAAAATGGATAACTCATCAGAAGCTACAGTACAGCATGGGGAACTCTGCTCAGTGCTACATGGTGACCTAAATGGGAAAGAAAATCCAAAAAGAAAGGGGATACAGGTATACGTATAGTTGCTTAACTTTTCTGTACAGCAGAAATTAATACAAGATCGTAAAGCAACTATACTCCATTGAAAATTAACTATACTCCATTGAAAACAACAACAAAAAACAGTGGCAAAACTTCAAAAGTCTTCTGAACCATCAAAGAAACATCACCTGCAGAATTGTTTTTCAGTGTTTCGCCACAGCCTGCTACCTTTGGGATCTTAGTTCCTAGAGCGGGAATCGAACCTGCGTCCCTTGCGATAGAAGGCAGAGTGTTAACCGCTGGACCACCAGAAAAATCCCATTCAATTGCATCGTTTATCAAAAACTTCCACACTGTACTACTGAGGCTGAGATCCCAGCCTCAATAGAGGATGTTCTGGATGTTCAACAGAGTGATTCAGTTACACTATACATTTGAGCTGGCCTGAGTGCAGACGTGGGAAGAATGGAAGACTAAAGTGCTTTCAGTGGCTCAGGCGTGTCCGACTCTTTGCGAACCCACGGACTGTAGCCCACCAGGCTCCTCTGTCCATGGGATTCTCCGGGCAAGAATACTGGAGGGGGTTGCCATGCCCTCCCCACCCAGGGATCTTCCTGACACAGGGATCGAACCGTCGTCTCCTGCATTGGCAGGCGAACTCCTTACCACTGAGCCCCCCGGGAAGCCCGATACAATACAAAGAATACATGTGTGCACAACTCTGTTCAAGTTTGAATCGCCTAGACCAAAGGTCAGATGGCTTATCGTGGACCTCTGCACCCGGGTGTCAGATAGGCGGTTCTGCGGTCCTTGCCTGATGGTCGTGTTGCCGTAGCAACCGACATCTCCAATGCCGAGATCGTCTGCCATCAGAAGGAGGATGTTTGGCCGGGGACCCGGTGCAGGGCCGCAGGCTGAGGGTTTTGGACCCAGAAGCGCAGCAACTGCGAGAGCCAGCCAGCTCCTGAAAGACAAGGACCAGACAAGGCTGCGCGCGCGGTTCCATCCAAGCACACAGCTTCTGGGAGCCGGAAAGCCGGGGGCATCCGTTCAGGGGACTCTGAGCGGGGCATCCCCGTACAGGGGAGCTTGAAAACATCTCTTAGGCATTTGATTCGTTTTTCTTCTTCATAAAAATATATGTTATATTACATTAAATATAACATATATTAACTAAATGTATATTATATATAATATATATTATCATCCCATTTCAGAAGAGTTTGAATGCATCTCTTAGGCACTTGATTCTATTTTCTTCTTTTTAAAACTGTATGTTATATTACATTAAATATATATTACTTAATTGTAGATTATATTTTATTATATATAATCTGTATATTAGCATACCTTTTCAGAAGAGTTTGAATACATCTCTCTGGCATTTGATTCTTTTTTCTTCTTTTAAAAAACATGTTATATTATATTAGATATAATATATTAATTAAATATATATTATATTATGTTAAACATATATATTATCATCCCATTTCAGAAAAGTTTGAATACATCTCTCTGGCATTTGATTCCTTTTTCTTCTTTTTAAAAATATGTTATATTAGATATAATATATATTAATTAAATATATTATACTTTGTTAAACAAATATATATATTATCATCCCATTGCAGAAGAGTTTGAATACATCTCTCAGGTATTCAATACCTTTTCTTCTCTTTTTAGTTAAATAGGTTATCATCCCATTTCAGATGAAAACATCTCTTAGGCATTTGCTTTTTGTTAAAAGCAACTCGTACTTTTTTTGGATATGAGCATTGAATTTCAGAAGAGGTTAGATACGAGTTTTAAGCATTTTATTTTTCTTCTTTTTTTTTCCCTCCTCTTTGCGACCCCATGGACTGTATAGTCCATGGAATTTTCCAGGCCAGAATACTGGAGTGGGTAGCCGTTCCCTTCTCTAGGGGCTCCTCCCAACCCAGGGATCAAACCCAGGTCTCCAGCATTGTGGGCAGATTCTTTACCCACTGACCCACAAGGGAAGCCCAAGAATACTGGAGTGGGTAGCCTATCCCTTCTCCAGCAGATTTGCCCAGCCCAGGAATCGAACTGGGGTCTCCTGCATTGCAGGCGGATTCTTTACCAGCTGAGCCCCCAGGGAATCTCTAAATATATATTATATTAAATTATCATCCCATTTCAGAAGAGCTTGAATATATCTCTTAGGCATTTTCTTTTTTGTTAAAAGCAACTCATACTTTTATTTTTTAATATTAGCTTCGAATTTCAGAAGAGCCTGAATACTTGTCTTAAGCATTTGATTTTTCTTTTTTTTTTTAGTTAAAAATGACTCACTTTTTAAAAAAATATTATCAGGATGTGAGAGTTGGACTGTGAAGAAGGCTGAGCGCTGAAGACTTGATGCTTTTGAACTGTGGTGTTGGAGAAGACTCTTGAGAGTCCCTTGGACTGCAAGGAGACCCAACCAGTCCATTCTGAAGGAGATCAGCCCTGGGATTTCCTTGGAAGGAATGATGCTAAAGCTGAAGCTCCAGTACTTTGGCCACCTCATGCGAAGAGCTGACTCATTGGAAGAGACTCTGATGCTGAGAGGGGTTGGGGGCAGGAGGAGAAGGGGACGACCGAGGCTGAGATGGCTGGGTGGCGTCATGAACTCGATGGACATGAGTCTGAGTGAACGCCAAGAGATGGTGATGGACAGGGAGGCCTGGCGTGCTGCGATTCATGGGGTCACAAAGAGTCGGACACGACTGAGCGACTGAACTGAACTGAACTGAACTGATCATGTCATTTCAGAAGAACCTGAGTACGTCTCTTAGGCATTTGAGTTTTTTTCCGCCTTTTTTTTTTTTTTAGTTAAAAATGACTCATGCTCTTTTATATATATATGTATTATCATCCCATTTCAGAAGAATTTGAATACATATTTTAGGCATTTGACTTTTTTTTCTTTTTTAGTTAAAAACAACTCACACTTTGTTAATATTATGATCTTATTTCAGAAGAGCCGGAGTACACCTCTTAGGCATTTAATTCTTTTCTTTTTTAGTGAAAGACATCTCACACTTTTAAAAATATATATTATCATCCCATTTCAGAAGTTTGAATATATCTCTTAGGCATATGGCTTTTTTTTCCTTTTTGTTAAAAACAACTCATACTTTTTAAATAAAATTTTTTAATGTAAAAAAATTTAAATAATTTTAAAAAATTATCATCGCATTTCATAAAAGTTCGCAAACATCTCTTAGGCATATTTTTTTCTTTTTTTGAGTTAAAAACACTCATACTCTTTTTTTTGTTTGTTTAAATATTATCAACCTATTTCAGATTTCAGATAGTTAAAAAATCACTCACACTTTAAAAATATATATCATCATTCCATTTCAGAAGAGTTTGAATACATCTCTTCTGGCTCAAATACATTCCCCTGTGACTCAGCTGGTAAAGAATCCGCCTGCAATTCGGGAGACCTGGGTTTGATCCTTGAGTTGGAAAGATCCCCTGGAGAAGGGAAAGGCTACCCACTCCAGTATTCTGGCCTGGGGAATTCCATGGACTACACAGTCCATGGGATTGCAAAGAGTCGGACATGACTGAGCGACTTTCACTTTCTTAGGCAGTTGAATTTTTTTTCTTAGTTAAAACAACTCACACTTTTAAAATATATAGTATCAATCCCATTTCAGAAGAACTTGAATACGTCTCTTAGGCATTTGAATTTTTTGTTTTTCCTTTTTTTTTTTCACGAAGTCTGGCAGTTAAGATATCACCTTTCAGAGCAGGGAGGACAGTTTGATCCCTGGTCGGGAAGCTGAGATCCTACGTGCCTGGGGGCCAAAAACCCAAAACATAAAGCGGAAGCCGTATTGTCGTACATTCGATAACATGCGCTCAGCTGCTCAGTCGTGTCCGACTCGGCAACCCAGGGACCGAAGCCCACCAGGCTCCTCTGTCCAGGGGATTCTCCAGGCAAGAACACTGCGCTGGGTGGCCATGCCCTCCCCCAGGGGATCTTCCCGACCCAGGGATCCAGCCTGGGTCTCCTTCATCGCAGGCGGATTCTTTACCATCTGAGCCCCCTAGGGAAGTCCAAGAGGCGTGGTCAGTGACTGAGAAAGATCACTTTACTATCAGTGGATTCTGAAAAACTATCCGGCAGAGACGCAGGGGCAGACAGGGAAGATGACCCATTGCAAACAGCCCTGTCTTACCAAGAGTGTTCCAGACGTAACATGGCCTCTCTTTCCTTGTATTTCCTGTAAGAAACAAAAAAGTGTATACTAACATGGGCAGCAGAAATGCAACTGTTGATGATGCAGTAAGTAATATAATAATAATAATAATAATAATAAAAATAATAATAGAACAGCTCAGTGGTAAAAATAAATAAATAAATAAACAATCTGCCTAAAATGCAGGACATGTGGGTTCAGTCCCTGGGTCGGGAAGATCCCCTGGAGGAGCGCCTGGCAACCCACGCCAGTCTTCTTGCCTGGAGAATCCCGTGGACAGAGGAGCCTGGTGGGCTACGGTCCATGGGGTCACAAAGAATCCGACAAGCCTGAGCACGCAGGCAACCCTCTTGAGACCAGTCAGCTTAGGGCACTGAGTATCCTCAAGAGTTTCGACAACAAGAGGGAAACTTTTGAGTCTGCCAATAGCCTGCTAAAATTAAAAAAAAAAAACAAAAACATAAAGGATGGCTCTTCCTGGAATTTCCTAGCAATCAACTAGTCAAGACTGTGTGCTTCCAGGACAAAGGGTGTGGGTTCAATTTCTGGTCGGAGAAAGTAATATCCTGCTTGCTGGCCAATGTGGTCAAAACAATAACAATCCCTGGTGGCTCAGCAGTGAAGAATCCACCTGCCAGGCAAGGGGACGCTGGTTCTATCCCTGTGTTGGGAAGATCCCACTTGCCAATGAACAGTGAGGCCCGTGAGTCACAAATACCGAAGTCTATGAGCCCTAGAGCCTGTGATCTCGGATATGGCAAAGAAGACACCCCACAGCCATCAGTAGTAAATCGATTAATCTGGAAACAAAACAAAGAACCAAAGCGGGGCTCTTCCCTACGGAAGAAGCTTTCCAGACACCAGACACCGTCCCCAGAATGCAGAACGCAGACTTCATTAGATGTAGCTTAGGACAGAGACGGTGATTGCTTTTGAGGCCCCCAAACAGACTACGTTTTCTGCCTTGCGGCGAAAGTTCCCGAGGTGTTCTGGATTCCGGCGTGGCTGCTGGAAGCCTGGTTCGGTCCAGATGGACCTTGAGGCCCACATACGGAGCCAGGAAGCGAGGTTCTCCCTGGGGGCTCAGTAGTTAGAGAACCCACCTGGTAGAGGAGAGACAGTTCCGATCCCTGGGTCAGGAAGGTCCCCTGGAGGAGGAAATGACAGTCCTCTGCAGTCTTCTCGCCTGGAGAATCTCACGGACAGAGGAGCTTGGCGGGGCTACAGTCCACGAGGTCGCAAGCGTCGGACCTGACTCAGAGACTGAACACCAACGGCAGGCAAAGCTGTGTTTCCCCTGAAGGTTTTGGCATCCTCGGATCTCACCCAGGTTGTGGTTTACTGAGCCTGTTTGCACAAACCTGATATGAAGCAGATGTTCCGGTACAGCGGCAGGTGGAGTCTTGTTCTGTTTGACGAGGCCTCGCATGCCCTCGAGGTAGGTCCTTGGATCAGATGGGGCCAGTGTCCAAACAACGTGGGTGCTCACTTAGACCTGCCTGAGTCTCTGCGACCCCACGGACTGCAGCCCACCAAGCTCCTCCGTCTTTGGGATTCTCCAGGCAAGAATAAATGCTGCACTGGGTGGCCGCGCCCTCCTCCTGGGGATCATCCCGACCCAGGGATTGAACCCAGGACTCCTGCGTCTCGCCCTGCACCCAGGTGGGTTACCACTGAGCCACCTGGCAAGCTGTCCGAGCAATGTCCTTGGGGCCAGACTGCAGGAGGCAGGCTGGAGTGGGTACATCCTGGTTGGAACTCTCCATCAACTTGACCAGTTGGTTTGGGGTTTCTGCCGTCTGTGTCTGAGGCCTGATGGGACTTGAGAAAAAAAGAATGTAAGGGCTTTGCAGGTGGCCAAGTGGTAAAGAATCTACCTGGCAGAGAGGGAGACACAGGTTCGATCTCTAGTCCAGGAAGATCCCAGGTGCCGCGGAGCAGCAACTAACTGAGCCGGTGCTCTCGAGGCCGTGAGCGGCAGCTGCAGAAGCCTGGAGCCCGTGCCCGGCAAGAGGACAAACCGCTGCAGAGAGAAGCCGGCAGAGCACAGCTAGAGAGGAGCCCCTGCTCGCTGCCACTAGAGAAAAGCCCTTGAGCAGTGATGACGACCCAGCACAGTCCAATCAATAGATGACATTTTCAAAAATTAAAAAAAAATACAAAGACGTGCCCCGCCCCCTCCGGTGGTCCAGTGATTAGGATTCCATGCTGCTAATTCTGAGCCCAGTTTCAATCCCTGGTCAGGGACCAAAGATCCTGCAAGCCTTGAGGTGTGAGCAAAAAAAGAAAAAGAGAGGAAAAAAAGAAAGAAAGTAGAACATGTGTTTATCAAGAACGTGGTGATTAATACTTTGGGTTTTTTCTGCCAAGCTGGTCTTGTTGCTGCCACTTCTTTCTGCTGTTGCAGAAAGACATGGCCCCCGACCATCCAGACGGCTGAGCTTGTCCGTCAATAAAACTGGATTTCCAAAGGTAGGCTGAGTTTGTGGAAGGCACCAGAGATTTCTGATACCTGACATACAGGAAGGAGGATAAAGGAGAATGCAAAATGAAGTGATAAGAAATCAGTATGACATGATCTCTAACACATATTTTTTTATTTTTAATTCTGGTGAAAGTGAAAGTCGCTCAGTCGTGTCCAACTCTTTGCGACCCCTTGGACCATAGAGAAGTCCACGGAATTCTCGAGGCCAGGACACTTTAGTGGGTAGCCTTTCTCTTCTCCAGGGTAATCTTCCCCATCCAGAGACTGAACCCAGGTCTCCCGCATTGCAGGCGGATTCTTTACCCGCTGAGCCACCAGGGAAACCCAAGAATACTGGAGTGGGTAGCCTATCCCTTCTCCACGGGATCTTCCTGACCCAGGGATCGAACCCAGGTCTCCTGCATTGCAGGTGGATTCTTTACCAGCTGAGCCATCAGGGAAGGCCTGATTGCCTTTTAATTGTGGTAAACACACATTAATTAACAATAAAAAAGATTTGTATGGAAGCTCATGTCATATCAATATGAAATTCCTTCCCAGGTGGCTCAGTGGTACAGAACCCGGCTGCCAGTGCAGGAGCCCTGAGTTCGATCCCTGGGTCAGGAAGATCCCCTGGAGGAGGAAACGACAACCCAGTCCAGTATTCTCACCTGGGGAACTCCATGGACAAGAGGAGCCTGGCGGGGCTACGGTCCTTGAAGTTGCAAAAGCGTCGGACAGGACTTGGCGACTAAACAGCAAGAGACAGACATCACAGAATTTCCCGTCTCCATCATTCCACGCAGAGCGCCGTGGCAGCGCGCACAGTTACACATCCCTGTGCAGCCGACCCCGCTGCCCACGTTCGGAACTGGTTCACCTCCGCAGACCGAGACTCTGTCCCCACTAAACACTCTCCTGCCCACCCCGCTTCCCCAGCCCATGGAGCCCACCCTCCTGTTTCCTGTCTCCATGAATCGCGTGAGGCTATGCCGCTTATATCCACGAACCGCACAATCTTTGTCCTTTCCTGTCCGGCGTGTCTCACATAGCGAACTGTCCTCACGGTTCACACACATTGTAGCCTGTGTCAGAATTCCCCGACGTGGCTAAATGATATTCTGTTGTGTGGATGGACCACGTCATCTCTATATGCAGTTTTGTTATTGCTTGGTGGCTCAGTCGTGTCCAACACTTTGCAACCCTGTGGAGGCCATAGCCCGCCAGGCTCCTCTGTCCATGGGGAGATTCCTGGGGTGGGTTGCCATTTCTTTCTCCAGGGGATCTTCCAGAGCCAGGGATCGAACCTGGGTCTCCTGCATTGGCAGATGGATTCTTTACCACTGAGCCACAAGGGAAGCCTGTATTTCCACTTTTGTTTTGTTCCTAATGAAAAATGTTACATAGAAACTTACCTTACAAAAAAAAAAAAAATTAAAAAAAAAAAAAAAGAAACTTACCTTACTATATGTAACATAGATAGCAAATGGGAATTTGCTGTACGGCTCAGGAAACTCAAACAGGGGCTCTGTGTCTACCTCGAGGGCTGGGATGGGGAGGGAGATGGGAGGGAGGTTCAAAAGGGAGGGGATGCCTTGCAATCTGTAGGTGAATACATTCCGGAGATAATACCAGGGTCAAAGTTATCAAGCAACTAGACCTTAACGGTTCTGAACACACGAAAAAGCAATGGGGACTGTATCACGCTCCTGCAGCGCTGGCTTGCGCGATCGATCGCCGTCGCCGCAAGCGCATTGCAACACATGACGTTATCAAACCGTCCCTTTGCACAGGGCAGATTCTCGCAATGTTATCTGCTATTTATATCTCTATTAAAACAAAAAGATACAGAAAAAGAGCAAGGAAGCCCTGCAGTGAAGTAGTACCCATAATCCAGCCTTTGATGTTCTTCCAGGGAGGATGGAGTTGCAAGCCCCTGGCTTTCTGGCCACGCTCCAGACCCCGGGCAGCGCGCCTCGCTTCTCCACTGTGCTCCGGGCTCCGTTCCCAGACCCACTTCGGTTTTGAATCTCAGCATCTCTTCAATGTCCAGTCCCCCACGCTGCGAAATCTCTTAGCGTTTACGAGATCTACTCTGCAGAGCATTCCTCTGTTTGCGACGCCGTGGACTGTAGCCCACCAGGCTCCTCTGACCATGGAATTCTCCAGGCAACGATACTGGAGCGGCTGGCCATGCCCTCCTCCAGGGGATCTTCCCGCCCCAGGGATCGGACCCAGGTCTGGCAAAGTCTTTACCCCCTGAGCCCCCAGGGAAGCCCTCTCTTGCTAGTTAATTCTGCAGTCCTTCCAGAAACCCCACGCTGAGGCAACATTTGACATGGATATCTTTCTTTTTTTAGGAAAATTTGCCTTAGTACAGCCACACTCTGGTGGGGCGCCAGGCGGCCACGTGTGGGCTGAGGGTCACCAGCCGGGCTGGCTGCTGCTTGGAGAACAACTCAAGAAAAGCGGGTTACCTGCAGGGCAGTCTCGGGGCCCGGGCAGCCGAGGTCAGCAGGCAGCGGGAGATGTGGTCTCAGGCTCTGACCCCGGGAGGTCCGTGCGGTCCACGCATGTGCGGCTGATTCACTCTCCGGAGTAACAGCTGTCCCGCCTGAACCAAGTTAGGTTGTGCGCGGACTCAGCAAACCTTACACTCTGCAAAAAATAGCATGGGCGATCATCTGCAGGGAGGGCCTGTCGTCCGTCCTTTTTTTCTGTTTTTTTCTTTGCCTGTCGAACAGAAGATCTTCTGTGCTCCTTGAGAAGATGGTAAGGCTTGCCAAGGGATCTCCGACAGCTGCAAAGACTGAGCCTTTTCATTCACAAGTAGGGCTGGACATCGCTCAAGTCACACAGGGCGTTTGTGACGCCTCCCAAAGCAGGGAGGCGGTTGCCTTGAAAATGCCCCTTTGCACAAGTCCTGAAATGTCGTGTAAGTTTTCCCCCTTCTCTCACGTCTGCGTCTGTAATGGAAACAGGCTTTAACTCCTTCTGTGCGTGCAAACAACAGCTTGAGCACCTGAAACGGAAACGTTGTTTGCTGAGCCCTGAAACATGCAGGGATTCTGGGCCTCCTGCGGAGAGGATCTCAATTCCGGGGGCAGTGACCGGGCATGATCGCTCAGAGTTTTTGTGTGTCAAAGCTTTATTCAGGTATACAAGAGACAGACAAATCTTCTGACACAGACATCAGAAGGGGGCAGAAAGCATGCCCCCTCTTTAGCAAGCCATTCTATGTCTCTTAGAAAGCTGTTAACCAGACAAGAGAGACACCTCAAAGCTGAAGACGACTTTTCACCAGACCCCTCTCCCACAATAAGCATTTTTGAGATAGCTTAGCACAGAATGTGTTATCCCTTAGCCACAAAACAATTGATACCAGTACTGGTTTGTTGAGCTATTATCAGCCCATGGTGTGAGAAAAGAAAAAAAAAAAGTTAGTCTTAGGTGGAATCGTTTTAAAGAAAGGCAAGTCTCAAAGCAAACACAGTTTCATTTGCGTAGCTTAAGAAAAATATTTTCATAAGAAAAACGCATTGGTTAGCTCAAGGTTTGAGAAAAGTTAAATTCAGGTGGAATCAGGTGTCATCACGGCAACACAGAATTTTAAGAGAGACCTCTTTGAATTTTGCCTAGAGAAGGAAAAAAAATCTTGACACTTGCTTCCTCCTGCCAGTTAAGGAAGAGAGAAAAACTGTCCGGCATTTGCAGCCTCTTTCCTCCCTTTGGAGACCCCTGGCCTGTTACCCTCTCAATAGCATGACCGTCTGTGTCAACTCCTTTTCAGCGTCATGCCTTTTTTTTTTTTTCGTTTGTTTTTTCCTTTTCTGTTGGCTAGGGGAAACATTTTTCCATATGGTGGCAGAACATACCTTTCTTCTTTATTTTAATCAATTTTTACTGGAGTAGAGTTTATCAGCCCTGGGATTTCTTTGGAGGGAATGATGCTGAAGCTGAAACTCCAGGACCTTGGCCACCTCATTCGAAGAGTTGACTTACTGGAAAAGTCTCTGATGCTGGGAGGGGTTGGGGGCAGGAGGAGAAGGGGACGACTGAGGATGAGACGGCTGGATGGCATCACGGACTCGATGGCCGTGAGTCTGAGTGAACTCCGGGAGCTGGTGATGGACAGGGAGGCCTGGCGTGCTGCGATTCATGGGGTCCCGAAGAGTCGGACACGACTGAGCGACTGAACTGAACTGAACTGAACTGAGAGTCTCTTTACAATACTGGGTCAGTTTCTGCTGTCCAGCAAAGTGAATCAGTTATTTTGTTGCTGTTCAGTCGCTCAGTCATGCCCGACTCTTTGCGACCCCATGGACTGCAGCCCACCGGGCTCCTCTGTCCATGGGGATTCTCCAGGCAAGAATACCGGAGTGGGTAGCCCTCCCCTTCTCCAGGGGATCTTCCCGACCCAGGGATCGAACCCGCCTCCCTTCTGTCTCCTGCATTGGCGGGCAGGTAGTTTACCATGAATCCCACCTGGGAAGCCCAGTGTGCCTGCCATCACACCCCAGAACGGGTAAAAACTGGGAAGGTTGGGGATTGAAATTCCTTATAGCTGGTTGGTCCGCTTTGAATGTAGGTTTCTGGGAAAACATACACACACACACACACACACACACACACCCCACAATCTGGAAAATGTGTGGTCACGACAAGAATGGACGTGCCCTGGGTTGCTCATTCAAAGCCCTGGATCAGCCCTTTTCCTGTACTTTCTGGAAGATGCCGGCAGAGAGTTTAGGCAGAAATAGATGGTGACTGCCACCTGGCGGCCAGGTGCAGTAAAATGCATGTTAATTTCAGAGATCGGCACACAGGTTGCTGCAAATAAAATGTCTTGTGCTGTGGGCTGTCTTCTCAGTCTGCTGATTGTGGAAATACCGGTTTTTAATTCCGATGAGGAGAAACTTACCTATTTTCCCTTTCTTCTGTTGTTTGCACTTTCAAAGTCATAGTTCAGTTCAGTCGCTCAGTCGAGTCTGACTCTTTTTGACCCCATGGACCGCAGCACGCCAGGCCTCCCTGTCCATCACCAACTCCCGGAGTTGACTCAAACTCATGTCCATCGAGTCGCTGATGCCATCCAGCCATCTCATCCTCTGTCGGCCCCTTCTCCTCCCACCTTTAGTCTTTCCCAGCATCAGGGTCTTTTCCAACAAGTCGATTCTTCACATCAGGGGGCCAGAGGATTGGAGTTTGAGCTTCAGCGTCAGTCCTTCCAATGAATATTCACGACTGATGTCATAGCTAAAGAATCACCAGATCCAAAGTCATGAAGATTTAATCCTCTGTTTTCTTGTAAGAGTTTTGTATACTGAAGGCCACTGTTTAGGGTCTTTGTTCCATTTGTAGTTAATTTAGAGATCTATCCATATAGTGGAATATGTGATGTGGCTTTCAGTCCCTCAGTCGTGTCCAACTCTTTGTGACCCCATTGACTGCGGCCCCACAGGCTTCTCTGTCCATGGGGGTTCTCCAGGCAAGAATACTGGAGTGGGTTGCTGTGTCCATCTCCAGGGGATCTTCTCGACCCAGGGATCGAACCCACGTCTCTTGCATTGGCAGGCAGATTCTTTACCACTGAGCCCCCGGGAGGGTTTTTGTTATGTATATTTTTCAGTAAAAAAAAAAAAAAAAGCTGAGGGTAAAAATGCGTATTTTAGAGCAGATAAAAATAGAGTTTGCAACCTGCCCCAGATTCCGTTTCTTGCACATGGTGTGACCCACGGCAGTGCCTAACCTGAGCCTGTCCACTTAACCACCCTGGGGAGAACAGATGTTGAATTTGACCCCCTCCTTCTATGAACATACGGCTTCCCTGGTGGCTCAGATGCTAAAGAATCTGCCTTCAATGCAGGAGACCTGGGTTCAATCCCTGGGTCACGAAGATCCCCTGGAGAAGGAAATGGCAACCCACTCCAGGATTCTGGCCTGGAGAATCCCATGGACAGAAGAGCCTGGCGGGCTACAGTCCATGGGGTTGCAAAGAGTCAGACACAGCTGAATGACTAACACTTTCATTTCTACTTTTTAAAACAAACATGTCAGGACATCTTTCCCAGTGTGAGTGAGTGTGTGAGTGTGAACGTCGGTCAGTCCTGTCTGACTCTTGGCAGTTCCACGGACTGTCCATAGAATTCTCCAGGACAGAATACTGGAATGGGTAGTCTTTCCCTTCTCCAGGGGATCTTCCCAACCCAGGGATCGAACCCAGGTTTCCTCCATTGCAGGTGGATTCTTTACCAGCTGAGCCACAAGGGAAGCCCATCTTTCCCAGGAGGGGACTCAAATCTAATCTTCATCACCAGACACAACTTTTCTCCCCAGCAGTTGAAAGACAAACATCCATGTTAAAATAAAAGGAACTCCTACCTCAGGGTCAAAAAGACAGACGACGGAAGGCTCTATTCGCGACAGCTAGAGCATGGAGGCAACCTAGATGTCCGTCAAAAAGTGAACGGATAAAGAAGCCGTGGTACATATATACAGTGGAATGTTACTCAGCCAGGAACAGGGACGCATTTGAGTCAGTCCTTACGAGATGGATGAACCTGGAGCCTGTTATCTAAAGTAAGTCACAAAGAGAAAGCCAATTACAAACTAATGCATATCTATGGCATATCTATGTAAAGCTGGTGGTGAGGAACTTATTTGCAGGGTAGCAATGGAGATGTACACATAGAGAACAGAGTTAGGGCCGCTGTGGGTGGCGGTGGGGAGAAGGAGAGGGTGGGAGGTAGGGAGAGAGTAACTTGGAAACACACATCACTATATGTAACATAGACAGCCAATGGGAATTTGCCGTATGACTCAGGGGACTCAAAGCCCGGCTCTGGGACAACCTAGACGGGTGGGATGGGG
>SJYF01000861.1:139136-162942 GCA_006410515.1 Procapra przewalskii
TTTTTTTCTGCATCATTAGTTTGGAATTGGGGGGCATCCCTAATGGCTCAGTGGGTAAAGAATCCACCCAGCAATGCAGGAGACATGGGGGACTCGAGCTTGATCCCTGGGTGGGGAAGATCCCCTGGAGGAGGGCATGGCCACCCACTCCCAGGATTCTTGCCTGCATAGACAGAGGAGCCTGGCCCGCTGCAGCCCATGGGGTTGCCATGATGAGACCACAGCCTCACCTGCTGTCTGCTTCTGTGAACCTAGGAATGGCGGCCTCCTCCAACCTGAATCGTGACGTGGTCTGGCTCGGAGGGTCGGGCGGGCTGCCCCCCAACGAGACGACTTTCGCCAAGCTTCTGCAGCATCGAGGTTACCGCACGGGACTCATAGGTATGGCCTTGACCGTGAAACCGTGCTTGTTCGTGTTCCCTTTCCTTGTGGTCATCCTTCGCAGGGAGGCTGGCTGAGTACACGGGAGTTGGCACCTCTTTGAGATGGTACACCTTGAGGGGGAAAGGAATTTAAGAGACAATTGTTAGGGCCTTTGGTATTGGATACCAAGTGTGCTGAGGATCTCAAGAAGGCAAAGTAAGCATGCTGATCGTTCCTTTCTCCTGAAACGGAACACTTTGCAGAAAGGGTGGTACTCTTGTGATAGCCCGGGTGGCGATGTTTAAGGGTGTCCCCTTGAACTTGAGAACTGAAGGCTGGAGTGGTAATCAAATTCAGGCAGTGCTTGCTTTGTTGACTTATGTTGCCTGACATTCTATAACCTCATGGTGGAGAGTGTGATGAGTGAGACAGGATGACCCCGAGGAACTTCATCCAAAAGAATTCTAGTCCAATGAGTGATTCCTCTAAGATGAGACTCTGAGCAAAGAATTAAGAGAGAGGCTGCTTGCTTGGTATGTGTGTGTGTTAGTCTCGCAGCTGTGTCTGACTCTTTGTGACCTTGTGCACTGTAGCCCACTGGGCTCCTCTGTCCATGGGATTCTCCAGGCAGTACTGGAGTGGGTTGCCATTTCCTTCTCCAGGGGAGCTTCCCGACCCAGGGATCAAACCTGCGTGTCCTGCCTTGCAGGTGGATCCTTTACCGTCTGAGCCCCCAGCGAAGCCTGCTTGCTTGGTATAGCCCCTGCTTTTAGCATTCTCAACGTGAATTGCAAGACTGTTAAGTCATCAGAGATGTTCTAAAAAAAAAAAAAAGGAATGAGCTTGCATCCTTCATAAACGACAGAGGTAGTTCATTCCTGTAAAATTCTCGGTACCATCATGTGAATGGAGTTTTCTAAAGCATCTTTCAGGGAATGCTCTAGGGTACCTCCAAATCTGGGGTCAACTTCACCTCTGCCATAACCAAGTAATTAATGAGACGTCGGCTGATTAATAAATCTAGATGCAGAATCTTCTGTCTGTTAGTGAAAGCTTCCCAGGTGGCTCCGGGGTAAAGAACCCGCCTGCCGATGCAGGAGACTCGGGTTCGATCCCTCAGTTTGGGAAGATCCCCTGGAGAAGGCAACAGCAATCCGCTCTAAGATTCTTGCCTGAAGAATCTCCATGGCCAGAGGCGCCTGCCGGGGCTACAGTCCACGGGGGCAGCGAGTCGGACATCGCTGGCCACAGTCACACATCGCTGGCCACAGTCACACGGACGAGAGAAGATGCTACGTCCGCTGTAACTTCCTTTTTTAAAAATTAATTTATTTTAATGTTATTTTATTACAATATTGCGGTGGTTTTTGCCATACGTTGAACATGAATCCGCCCTGGGTGTCCCCGTCACTTTCTTTTTTTAAAAAAAATTATTTAATCGCAGGCTAATTACAATATTGCAGTGATTTTTGCCATACATTGAGATGAATCTGCCCTGGGCGTCCACGTGTCCACTGTAACTTCCCGATTTTTTAAATTAATTTATTTATTTTAATTGGAGGCTAATTACAATATTGCAATGGTTTTTGCCTTTCGTTGAGATGAATCCGCCCTGGGCGTCCACGTGTCCCCCCGAACTTTCTGCTGAGGGCGATGCCCCTCCCAGAAAGGGACGGATGCTCTTGTTGCCATGGCAACGTCTCCGCGTGTCTCCGCTCCCAGGAAAGTGGCACCAGGGTCTGAGCTGCGCGTCCCGCGACGACCACTGCTACCACCCACTCAACCACGGCTTCGACTACTTCTACGGGATGCCCTTCGAGCTCCTGAGCGACTGCCAGGGGTTGCACACTCCGGAGCTGCACCGCCGGGTGAGGGTCCAGCTCTGGGTGTCCACGGTGGTGCTGGGCCTCATCCCGCTGCTCCTGCTCGTCCCCACCTGTGCGCGCTGGTTCCTGGTCCCCTGGCCGGTGATCCTGGCTTTCTCCCTGCTGGCCCTCGTGTTCTTCGCGTGCTGGTTCTCCAGCTACGGCTTCACCCGCCGCTGGAACTGCCTGCTCATGCGGGACCACGAGATCATTCAGCAGCCGGTCAGACTGGAGAGGCTCGCCTCCCTCATGCTCAAGGAGGCGCTGGCCTTCATCGACAGGTAGGCCGTCTCTTTCTGGCCTGATGCCCACCCACCCGCCACCAACCCCTGACCCCGGTCAGAGACTCGAGACTTTATTTTTCCAGCGAAGTTGAGTACCGCTTGGTGAAAAGTGCTTTGTGTGTGTGCCTGTGTGTGTGATATTTGTTCTATAATGAACTCTCCTTAAGATAAATAAGAGTGTTGTTTCTTTAAAAAAAAATAGATGCATTAAAAAAATGATTTATTTTGGGCTGCGCTGGGTTTTTGGTGTTGCTGTGGGTGGGCTTCTCAGGAGGTGCTTAAGTGGTGAAGAACCTGCCTGGCAAGGTAAGAGACCCAAGTTCGGTCCCTGGGTTGGGAAGATCCCCTGGAGGAGGGCATGGCGACCCACTCCAGTGTGCTGGCCTGGAGAATCCCGTGGACACACGAGCCTGGCGGGCTACAGTCCATGCCGTCGCAAAGAGTCGGGCACGACTGATTGACTACCGCTTCTTTATACCACTGGACCACCAGAAAAGCCCAACAGTTAAATGTCCTGTGAAATTTGAACACTGAAAAGGGAAAGAAAGATGGTTAGCTCCCTTAAAAGAAACAAACAAAGAAACCGTAATTACTCTCTTCTAACCAATACTGTTTCTTCTTCGCACACCCCCTTAGGTATCAGCGTGGGCCATTCTTGCTTTTCATTTCCTTTCTGCACGTCCACACGCCTCTGGTCACCAAGGAGAAATTCGTCGGGCACAGTAAATTCGGCTTGTATGGCGACAACGTAGAGGAGATGGATTGGATGGTGGGTAGGTGATCACTCTCTGATTTTGAAGCATCTTATTTATAGACTAGAGGAAAACGAGTGCCCACGAATGGCATCAAATAAGGTAAAACCCCCTCCGTGTTTTGGGAAGTGGACGCGTATTTGTTGTGCTGAATTATATGAAACGCTGGCTCTAGGTGCAGTGAAATTTTCCGAGGAAAGACCCACGATTTATCGAATACAGGTTCTCCAGTTGAAAGAGAACCACGTTCCCAAAAAACTCATTCGGGGGACGAATAACGTTGTGCTGTAGAGCTGACTCATTGGAAGAGACCTTGATGCTGAGAATAAATACGTAATGTTTATGCATTACATATTATATAGTCTCATATCTCCTGCTTCTGCTCTGTCATATCTGACTCTTTGCGACCCCGTGGACTGTAGCCCACCCGGCTCCTCTGTCCATGGGATTTTCCAGGGAAGAATATGGAGGGGGTTGCCGTGCCCTGCTCCAGGGGAATCTTCCCGACCCAGGGATCAAACGTGAGCCTCCTGCACTGGCAGGTGGGTCCTTTACTGAGCCACCTGGGAAACCGTATATATAAGATATAAGATAGAATATAATACTCAGAATGTTACCAAAATTATAGGGCATAATTATATAAACATATTTACACATAAATAGTATATTATAAACCATCCATATGGTTTATTGGGGGCTTCCTTGGTGGTTCAGATGGAGAATTCCACAGTACAAGTCATTATAATAACAAATTTTAGTGCATTATGAAATATAAACTGTCTTATATTTCTTATATAATAAAGTTATATATGCTATATTATTACACATTTATGTAGAGTATATGTTTACTATAAGCATTAAATTTTTATGTATTACAACCTTCATTATACATGACATCATCGGTGTTTAACATGCTATAACACATAGACCTTTTCTACTATTATAGGGCTTCCCTCATAGCTCAGTTGGTAAAGAATCTGCCTGCCATGCAGGAGAAAGAGTTGGGAGGATCTCCTGGAGAAAGAAATGGCAATCCACTCCAGTATCCTTGCCTGGAAAATCCCACGGGCAGAGGAGCCTGGTGGGCTACACTCCCTGGGGTCTCAAAGAGTCAGACACGATTTACCTACTAAACCCCCACCACCATACTTAAAAATAAATCATCTTCTTGTATATATTTGTATTAAATATATGCCTAGCATAAATCCATTACATAGGTCATATGGTATCATAAATATATAATAAATAATTGTACATACATAAAAATATCATCTTATGCTGTATCATATATATGGTGTATTATGAATATATATATCATATATATGGTATATTACATATATATGGCATATTATGTATATATCTGGTAGATATATCATGTATAATGGTATATTATGCATATATGGTATGTATGGTATATTACATATATATGGTATATTATGTAAAATGGCATGTTACAGATATATGGTATGTAAGGTATATTACATATAATAGTATATTACATATATATGGTACATCATGTATAATGGTATATTATGTATATATGCTATGTATGGTATACTACCTATATATGTGGAATATTACATATAATGGTAAATTACACATATATGGTATATATGGTACATCATGTATAATGGTATATTACGTATATGTGGTATGTATGGTATACTACCTATATATATGGTATATTATGTATAATGGTATATTATGTATAATGGTATATTATGTATATACATGGTATATATGGTATATCATGTATAATGGTATATTATGCATATAGGGTATGTATGGTATATTATGTATATATATGGTATATCATATATAATGGTTCATTACATATATGGTATGTATGGTATATTACATATATATGGTATGTATGGTATGCTATGTATAATAGTATATTACATATGTATGGTACATCATGTATAATGGTATATTACACATATATGGTATGTGTGGTCCATCATGTATAATGGTATATTGCGTATATATGGCACATTATAAGTAGTATCTGTTGCAGATCTACTATATTACACGTAGTGTATGTATCCTATATATCCAAGGGTCTACAGTGGTGATTTAGTGCATATTATACAACAGAAAGCAGGATGACAGTTACAGCGCTACACGTAACCGTGTTGCATGGTCACAGTGAACCACACGGCATCACACGCGCAACGCTAGAGACGCCCCGGAAGACCCTCAGTGCACAGTGAAACGTGACCGCTTCCGTCTCCCCCCCTCCACCAGGAAAGGTCCTGGAGGCCCTGGACCGGGAGCGCCTGGCCAACCACACACTGGTGTACTTCACCTCGGACAACGGGGGCCGCCTGGAGGCGCAGGACCGCAGCGGGCAGCTGGGCGGCTGGAACGGGCGCTACAAAGGTGCTGTGCGAGGGTGGGCATGGTCCCCGCGCGGTGCCGAGGCTGGACCCGCCTGGCTTTGTGCCTGCCCACTCAGTCGCTTCCGTCTTCTCTGACCCTTGGGTCTCAGCATCTCTGCAGTCCCCCACGCTCCGAAATCTCCTTGCTTCTAAGAGATTTAATCTGTGGCGCCTTCCTCTCGCTGTTGACCCCGTGGACGGTAGCCCACCAAGGCTCCTCTGTCCATGCGATTGATTGTCCAGGCGAGAACACTGCACTGAGTTGCCATTCCCTACTCCAGGGGATCTTCCCAGCCCAGGGATCGAACCCCGGTCTCCTGCACTGGCGGGTGGATTATTGACCCACTGAGCCACCTGAAAAGCCTTCACCTGGCTTTGCTTTGTGTTAACTCATTTGCAAAGATTGTTGGGGGAATTTTGTGTGCATTATACTCGCTTAGGAGGCTAGATGGGAAAAGACTGCATGTTTGGGAGGACTCCCAAGAGTCTAGGACAAAAAATTTCTTGAGTCATGAAAGCTTCCTGAAAGTAAGGGCGCAGGACCTCAGTGACTGTCTCAAACACAGTCTTATCCTTAGCCCTCGATGACGTCACCACGACTGACGTCATAATATACCTATTAGGACGGGGCTTCTTTTTTGATGATCATTGCTGGGTTTGTCGCCTAGACGCTGGAAGTCTGCAGCTGGAGTTTTCAAGTCTCGATAGCAAAAACTTGGCCTCAGTGTTCTTTGTTATCTCTCTGCGAATATATTTTCCTGGTTTGTTGTTCTTGTTCGCGGGCCTCATCATATCCAACTCTTTGCGAGAACGTATGGCAACTCCCTCCAGTATTCTTGCCTGGAGAATTCCACGGACAGAGGAGCCTGGCGGGCTACCGTCCATGGCGTCGCAAAAGAGAGGAATGCTCCGTAGATTAAATCTTTTAGAAGAGAAGAGATTTCAGAGCCTGGAGACTGGACACTGACGAGATGCCGAGATTCAGAACTGAACTGGGTTTGGGAACGGAGCCCAAGCGTTTTCTGAATGTTGAGCTTTAAGCCAACCTTTTTCACTCTCCTCTTTCACATTCATCAAGAGGCTCTTTAGTTCCTCTTTGCTTTCTGCCATAAGGGTGGTGTCATCTGCACATCTGAGGCTACTGATATTTTCTGCCCGCGATCTTAATTCCAGCTCGTCACTGGCGTGGCCAGTGGCGATTTTCAGATACACAGAGAATGAGCCCGTGGGGTTGAATGCCCCTTCGGTTTTTCATCTTTGGTTTCAGGAGGCAGAGGCATGGCTGGATGGGAAGGAGGCATCCGGGTGCCCGGAATTTTCCGGTGGCCAACAGTCCTGGAGGCGGGGAAGGTCATCGACGAACCTACAAGCCTCATGGACATTTTCCCGACACTGTCTTATATTGGAGGAGGCATTCCGCCACCGGGCAGGTACGAGAGCATGCTTGCCCCTCGTGGAGGGAGATGTATTTGGCCACCAGACTCCTCTGTCCACAGCGATTCTCCAGGCAAGAATACTGGAGTGGGTTGCCATTTCCTCCTCTAGGGGGATCTTCCTGACCCAGGGATTGAACCTGGGTCTCCTGCCTTGCAGGCAGACTCTTTAGCATCTGAGTAACCAGGGAAGCACATATTTGGCACGTGTGCAGATGTATTAGAAAATTGTATATGTGTGTGACGCGTGTTACTGAACCGTCAATATTCTGCTAGATGGCCAAACGACTTCTTTCTCCCCACAGTTCATGGTAGCATTGCTTGTCCATTTTTCCTCTTAGAACATGTTCTTACTTTCTCTCTCATGCTGCTAAGTCACTTCGGTCGTGTCCAACCCTGTGCGACCCCATAGGTGGCAGCCCACGAGGCTCCCCCGTCCCTGGGATTCTCCAGGCAAGAACACTGGAGTGGGTTGTCATTTCCTTCTCCAATGCATGAACGTGAAAAGTGAAAGTGAAGTCACTCAGTCGTGTCCAACTCCTAGCGACCCCATGGACTGCAGCCCACCAGGCTCCTCCGTCCATGGGATTTTCCAGGCAAGAGTACTGGAGTGGAGTGCCATTGCCTTCTAGGCTCATCTCTGGTGGCCCTCGGGGTGGGAGCTGAGCCTCCTTCATTTTTATATCCCTCACAGCATCTAAATACTTAGTCACTTGAGTCATGTCCGACTCTTTCGGAACCCATGGACTGTAGCCCCGCCAGGCTCCTCTGTCCATGGTATGCTCCAGGCAAGAATCCTGGAACGGGGTGTCATGCCCTCCTCCAGGGGAGCTTCCAGACCCAGGGATTAAACCCAGGTCTCCTGCACTGCAGGCGGATTCTTTACCAGCTGAGCCACCAGGGACGCCCTGCAGTATATAGGCCATTAAGTAAATATTTGCTCCGTGAATTCCGAAATAAAAGTAGGTACGTGTCAATCTATATGTGATGACGTTTGCTGCATTTCTCTGTGGGATTTGAAATCAATACATGAGGCAGAAATATCGACTCAAAGGACGTGAATCTGAGCAAACTCTAGGAGATACTGGAGAAGGTAGGAGCCTGGCAGGATGCAGTCCAAGGGGTTGCAAAGAGTGAGACATGGCTGGGTGACTGAACGACATGTCTGTTTACTTGAGGCAGCGTTTCTGTTGAATCAAGCGAGTGGTGTTGTTCAGTCGCTCAGTCGTGTCCGACTCTCTGTGACCCCATGGACTGGAGCTCACCAGGCCTCCCTGTCCTTCACCATCGCCTGGAGTTTGCTCAAAGTCATGTCTACTGAGTCAGTGATGCCATCCAACCTTCTCATCCTCTGTTGTCCCCTTCTCCTCCCACCTTCAGTCTTTCCCAGCATCAGGGTCTTTTCCAGTGAGCTGGCTCTTTGCATCAGGCTCTTTGCAAAGTCTTGGAGCTTCAGTTTCTGCATCAGTCCTTCTAATGAATATTCAGGACTGATCTCCTTTAGGATGGACTGGTTTGATCTCCTTGCAGTGCAAGGGACTGTCAAGAGTCTTCTCCAGCATCACCGTTCAAAAGCATCAATTCTAGGGCGCTCACCCTTCTTAATGGTCCAACTCTCACATCCATACATGACTCCTGGAAAAACCATAGCTTTGACTATGAGCGTAAAGCGCTCAGTTGTTTACTCCTTGGGACTTGTTCATGGTGTCTGACAAGGGACCAGAGTCATAGTTGCAGCTGCTCACCTCTCCCACTGTCTTAGAAATGGTGTAATGCGTTACACTTCTTCATCTTTATCAATTGTGAAATCGGTGAAAATGCGTGTTGAGTTTTCCATGGGATTTTCCTTGTCCTTGTCCGCTCCTTCCCCCTCCTGCCTCCCCTGCCTACTTCTCCTCCTCTGCCTTCTGCTCCTTTTTCCTGTTCTTCCAGCTTGCTTCTCTCTTCCTCCTCCTGTTCTGTTGTAAAACGTAAAATTTAAAACGCGAGACCCCACCACGCCTCGCTCACCGCTCTCGGCGTCTCGGCTTGTCTCCCCAGAGTGATTGACGGCCGGAACCTCATGCCGCTCTTGGAAGGCAGGGTCTCCCGCTCGGAGCACGAGTTCCTGTTCCACTACTGCGGCGTCTCAGTGCACACGGCCAGGTGGTATCAGAAGGACTGTGAGTATGAGGGTGAACGACACGTGGGGGCATGGCAAGGACACTCCCTTGTCTCTTTCGTCTCCTGGGGGAGGGCACACTCTGTGCAGTGAAGACCCCTTGTCACGATTGTTCAACATCCTGCAGAAAGTGACTTAAAAACAGCTTTTTGCTATGATAGAAATCATAATAAGATTTTAAAGGTATGTCCGTGTGTGTGTGTGTGTGTGTCCCTAGGCTCTTGTGCGTAATTATGACAAAGGGAGGAAGAAGGCCAGGCAGAGACACAGAGAAAATGAATTTCCCTAACAGAGGACATGGAGATAATTAGCAACAAAAGCTAACGACTTCGGTCGAACCTAGACACCAGTCACGAGCTGCCGCCTTCCGAGGCGTTGCCTGAGTTCCATTGTCTGGCAAATTCACGCAAACAGATATAAATGGACAAAGGGCATCGATTTCCTCACATCTGTAAAACAAGAGCTCTTTCGGAGACATTCCAGAGTTTTGACTGGATTTGCCGATTCGCTGAAAAGATATTGACATTCGCACGTATGATCCATCCTTCCTGGTGTGATTTGTTCTGTGAATCAGTGTGGATGAGTCTTCCATGTAAAATAAAAACAGGGGAAAATCTCTTCCTTTTAGACTTCGTATCAGTTAAGAGTTTGTTCAGTGGTAAGGAAAAAAAGAAAACACCCTCTGCCCCTGAGGAATAAAAGCCTCCCAAATTTTACCAGCGAAGGTTAAACAAATAGAATTTGATTCATTTTTTTTTCTTAATAAGGATCCTAGAAATTGGGAGCAGAGGGCTGATACAGTGTTCGAGGCCAACATCAGGGGCCTGTGGTGGCTTTTTCTGTTCCCATTAAACCACTTCTGTCGTGTCAGCTTTCATCCTCGTGTTTTTGACCTCATGGCTGCAAAACGGCTGCTGTTCCTCCAGCCGTCACGTTTATGCTTCACCCAGGAAGTAGAGAGAAAAGCAAAAAGGGGTGAAGGATTCAGCCGGGGGATTTAGTCTAATTTATTTCGAAAAGCGTAGCTGTCCCACAAGAGCCTAGCAGAGGACTTGCGTAGAAGTCGGGTCGATCGGAGACTGGGGTGTGGTTATGTTTTCTGTTTGAAACCGACCTCTGGAAATGGAATTGCGAAGCAGTGGCATGAAAGACAGAAAGAGAGAGAGAAAGAAGAGAAGGGAGGGAGTGAGCAAAGAGGGAGGGACGCAGAGGAGTTAGATGACAAATAGGCAGATATATGGATGTATAGATGATATAGAAGAAGAAAAAGAGGAAGGGGAGACAGAGAAAGAGGAGGGCAGAAGGGAGGGAAGAAAGAAGGAAGGAAGGAAGAGAGAAAGAAGGAAAGGGAGACGGAAAGGAGAAAGAACAAGGAAGGATTGATCTCACCAAATGCCTTTAGCCAGTTTACGATCTGCAAGTGGTTTTTAGCCTTAGAGAAGTTTGCACTTGCCCTTGCCAAGTCGAACTGAGCTAGTCTGAATGACCATTTCTGTGATGAAAGCAGTCATTCAGGTTGTCACTCTTGTCTCCCCAGGCTCTCAGGGTGAGATAAAAACTCTTCAAGTTGCCCGTGAACTTGTGCATCGTTCTTAACAGTCGAAGAAATACAACCCTGTTGTGTAATGCTGTGCAGATTTTCAGTTGCTAGCAAAAGCATTGGCTATAAATATATATAATTTTATTGGAGTGTGATTGCTTTGTAAGTTTACGTTAGTCTGTGCTGTACAACAAGTCAATCAAGCATATGTTTACATGTCTCCCCTCCCTCTTAAGCCTTCCTCCTTCCCTAGGTCATCACAGAGCCCCGAGCTGAGTTCCCTGTGCTATAAAATAGCAGCTTGCCACTAGCTATGGATTTTTCATGAAAAAAAAAATCCTCAAATAATAACAAAGACAGCATCCCAGTGGGGCTCTGTCTTCCAGGTGCAACCGTATGGAAGGTGCATTTCGTGACACCCAAGTTCTCCCCGGAGGGCGCGGGCGCCTGCTACGGGAGTGAAGTCTGTCCGTGCTGGGGCGACGTCACCTACCACGACCCTCCTCTGCTCTTTGACATCTCGAGAGACCCTTCCGAGTCGAGACCTCTCAACCCCGACAACGAAGCCTTGTTTGACTCCGTGGTTAAGAAGATCGAAGCGGCCGTAAGACGGCACCGTGGGACCCTCACGCCGGTCCCTCAGCAGCTGTCTGTGTTCAACAGCCTTTGGAAGCCGTGGCTGCAGCCCTGCTGTGGGACCTTCCCCTTCTGCGGCTGCGACAGGGCGGATGACATCGTATCCGCAGCGTGGTGAGCCGAGACGGGCCGCTGCTTCCCAGCCGGCAGCACGTGTTACTGCAAAGCTCTCAGCTGCCTCGTTCATTCCGCGGGGGGATCAAACACGATGCCCCGCCGTCATTTTTTCTTTAAAATCCTCAGATTTTAGATCTTTGCTCAAGTCATATCCAGCAGCATGATGAAACAAAAGCAGACCCATATACCCGTGAAACTATGGAGCATTCATTTTACCTTTTTTTTGGTATGATTGTGTCCTTGTTCAGGAAGACAGATCAAGAGGACCGTCTCCAGAGTCACAAGAATCTCGATGATACCTTCCACAAAAAGTGATTAGAGGCAGCCCTTTACTTTCACAGTGTTGTTAGCAATGTCTCCATGCAGATCCTAAACCCAGAGACACTGTTTTTGTATCTGAGCTTAGACGAACTTGGCAAGTTTCTTGTTCTTGATTTGCATCAGGGAGACTATGGAAATTCTCAAAATAGGGAGAGAAGACTCACAGCTACAGTAATACTATGATAGCGTGGATAGGAGTTTTTAAAACACGTAGCAAAACTTAGAGGAGGCAAGCAGTCTCAGCTCCATCTCCACAGGAGGAAGGTGATTTTTGTCGTATTTAAGTAATTGCACAGATTGTATAAATGTTATGAGGAAAGAGTATTTAAGTCATATTTCTTTTCCAAACACACTGCAAATATGATAGCGTCAGACAGCAAAGTCTTGTCTGTTTTCCTTAGCTTTTCTTCATCCTCCTGGGAGAATAGGTAAGTCGTTGGCTTTGGGAACATTGTTGCTGTTCAGTCACTCAGTCATGTCTGAGTGTTGGCGATAGCCATGGACTAAAGCACAGCTGGCTTCCCTGTCCCTCACCATCTCCCAGAACTTGCTCTAACTCATGTCCAAAGAGTCCGTGATGCTATCTGACCACCTCCTCTTCTGGCCACCTCCTCCTCCTCCTGCCCTCAGTATTTCCCAGCATCAGGGTCTTTTCCAGTGAGTTGACTCTCCCCATCACGTGGCCAAAGTATTCAAGCCTCAGCTTCAGCAGCCGTCCTTCCAATGAATACTCACAGCTGATTTCCTTTAATGCTGCATCATATAATAAATACAGATATTTACAGATAAAACTGTTTTACCAGTGTTTCTAAACAGATTCGTTGCAGTAACTTGAGTGTAATGTCAAATTCAATCTCATCCATGTTAAAAAAAAAAGGAATCAGAGGATGTTCTTACAGAGTCATAAATTGTGAATAGGATCTTTTTACTGTTCCATTTTTTATTTTTTAACAGTGTACCAGCTCCAGAGAATTTTCTCCAAGTACTTTCACTTTAAGTTCTTATAGGTGTGAAATTTGTTATACTTTTTAAACAAAGTTTAAAATAAAAGGTAAAATCTGAAAGAAAGAGGAGGCCTCTGAGGCAAAATCTGGGCAAAACCCGGGGGTTCTGAGGCAAAATCTCAGAGAAAGCAGGGGGCTCTGAGGAGAAAAATCTGAGAGAAAGCAGAGGGTTTGGAGGCAAAATCTGACAGAAAGAAGGATCCCCTGAGGTAAAATCTGACAGAAAGACAGTCTTTCTGAGGTAAAATCTGACAGGAAGAAGACACTTCTGAGGTAAAACCTTATGGAAAGACAGTCTTTCTGAAGCAAAATATGATGAAAACTAACACACAAATGTGAGTTCCTGAGCCTAAATCTGACAGTCACTAGGGCATCCTGGGTTTTATGTCTCATAAACCTTTTGCTCCTGAGGCAACATCTGACGGACTCCTTGCAGTCCCTGCCACAAAAATCTCACACAAACTAGGGGCTCCCGAGGCAAAAACTGACTGAAAGTAGATGGACCTGAGGCAAATCGCACTGAAACTAGAGGGTCATGAGGTGACAATCTCACCAGAACTAAAGGGTTATAAGATGAAATCTGACATTCAGTTCAGTGCAGTCGCTCAGTCGCGTCCGACTCTTTGCGACCCCATGGATCGCAGCACGCCAGGCCGCCCTGTCCATCACCATCTCCCGGAGTTCACTCAGACTCACGTCCATCGAGTCCGTGATGCCATCCAGCCATCTCATCCTCTGTCATCCCTTCTCCTCCCGCCCTCAATCCCTCCCAGCATCAGAGTCTTTTCCAATCAGTCAACCCTTCGCATGAGGTGGCCAGAGTACTGGAGTTTCAGCTTTAGCATCATTCCTTCCAAAGAAATCCCAGGGCTGATCTGCTTTAGGATGGACTGGTTGGATCTCTTTGCAGTCCAAGGGCCTCTCAAGAGTCTTCTCCAGCACCACAGTTCAAAAGCATCGGGGTTTTGAGTCAAATCCGAGAGAAAGTAGGGCTTTCGGAGAGGAATGTGGCAGAAGCTAGGGGGTTCTTTGTTAACAAGGTGACACGTCTCAGCAAATAACACTTTTTGGGCTTCCCTTATGGCTCATGGAGTTCCCTGGGGCTCAAGTGGTAAAGCGTCTGCGTATAATCCAGGAGGCCTGGGTTCAGTCCCTGGGTCGGGAAGAGGTCCTGGAGAAGGAAATGGCGACCCACTCCAGTGTTCTTGCCTGGAAAATCCCATGGACTGGAGGAGCCTGGTGGGCTATAGTCCATGGGGTCGCAAAGAGTTGGATACGACTGAGCGGCTTCACTTTCACTTACAGCTCATAGAGTAAGCAATCTGCTTGCAATGCTGGAGACCTTTGTTCAATGTCTTCAGTTCATTTCAGTTGCTCATTCGTGTCCAGTTTTTTGTGACCTTACGGACTGCAGCACGCCAGGCCTCCCTGTCCATCACCAACTCCCAGAGATTGCCCAAACTCATGTCCATCGAGTCAGTGATGCCATCCAACCATCTCCTCCTCTGTCATCCCCTTCTCCTCCCGCCTTCAATCTTTCCCGGCATCAGGATCTTTTCAAATGAGTCAGGAAGACCAAGTCATTAACTGACCAAGTCAGTTCCTTGGTCAAGAAGAATTTCCGGAGAACAAAAAGACATTCATCTCCAGTATTCTTGCCTAGAGAATCCCATGGACAGAACAGACTAATGTCCACTAATGTCCGTGGGGCACTATAAGTCGGACTCGACTGACACGACTTAGGACATACTCTATAGCACAGGGGAGTCTGCTCAGTTCTTTGTAATGATTTATATGAAAAATAATCTAGAAAAGAAATAGACACATTCAGTTTAGTGTACACCCGGAAGAACCTGTGTGTTCATCTGCTGGCATTGTGGGAGACCTGAGTTCAGTCCCTCGGTGGGGAAAATCTCCTGGAGAAGGGACTGGCAACCCACTCCAGTATTCTTGCCTGGAGAATCCCATGGACAGAGGAGCCCGGTGGATTTCATTCCTAGAGTTGGACACAACTGAGAGACTTAACACCCTCAGTGAAGCTATGAGAACATTGTAAATCAACTCTGCTGCTGCTGCTAAGCTGCTTCAGTCGTGTCCGACTCTGTGCGACCCCAGAGACGGCAGCCCACCAGGCTCCCCCCGTCCCTGGGATTGTCCAGGCAAGAACTCTGGAGTGGGTTGCCATTGCCTTCTCCAATGCATGAAAGTGAAAACTGAAAGCAAAGTCGCTCAGTCGTGTCCGACTCTTTGCAAGCCCAAGGACTGCAGCCCACCAGGCTCCTCCGCCCATGGGATTTTCCAGGCAAGAGCACTGGAGTGGGGTGCCGAATCAACTCTACTCCAATACAAATTTTTAAAAAAGTTAAATGGAAGGTATACCACATGTTAACTGATAGCAACCTTTGCCGTTTGTCAGAGCACTCTAAACTGGATAACAGACTAACCGTTTCACCAAAGTGAGGGGGTAAATTATGGAATTCTGTCTGTACTTACAGTTTGTACGTGCATGCTGTCACTTAACTCGTTTCCGACTCTTGCACCCCTATGGACTGTAGCCCACCAGGCTCCTCTGTCCATGGAGTTTTCCAAGCAAGAATGCTGGAGTGGGCTGCCATTTCCTCCTCCAGGGGATCTTCCTGACCCAGGGATCGCACCCAGGTCTCCTGCATGGCAGGCAGATCCTTTACTACTTAAACACCAGCATGTATATACAGCGACACACATTTATTTTGGCCACACTGCGTAACATGCGGGATCTTAATTCCTCAACCAGGGATTGAAGCTGCACCACCTGATGTGAAAACACAGAGTCTTAACCACTGGATCTCCAAGGAAGTCCCTATTAACATTTTCTTTTTTTAATGTTGACAGGGAAGCGATGCATAAATTAGTCAAATAGTCTATGAGAAATCTCTCTACCTTCCTTTCATATTGCTGTGAACCAGAAAGTCCTCTTAAAAATATCCATCTACTTGTAAAAAAGTTCTTTTTTCCCATCCCCAATAGCTAATAATCTGACTTATTGGACAACCGATATTTTTATTACATATAATTGTTTTATATATATCTTCATTCATTGTTTGGTCACTAAGCTGTGTCCGATTCTTTGCGACCCCATGGATTGCAGCGCGCCAGACTTCCCTGTCTTTCCGTATCTCCCAGAGTTTGCTCAGACTCGTGTCCGCTTAGTCAGTGATGCCATCCAACCATCTCATCCTCTGCGTATCTTATATAAAATGATCCTAGACGAATGTCTCCACTAGGGGGCACACACATATTGCTGGGAACATGTGAAGTTGCTCAGTGTCCGACTCTTTGCAACCCCATGGACTGCAGCCCACCAGGCCTCTCCATCCATGGGATTTTCCAGGCAAGAGCGCTGGAGTGGGGTGCCATTTGGGAACACGACTGATTAAAAACCCTGGAAGAAACAAGGTTTTGAACGTATACGTTTCTTTCCTTTTCCTAAAAGTAGCACAATTTTCTTTTTTCTTTCTCTTTATGGATTGTGATTTAGAATCCAGAACCACGGCAGGCTTTATGGGGTCACCCAGCTGGTCATGACAAGTAAATTTCAAGTTCCTTCGGGAAAGAGCAATTCTCAAGGCACAGACACTCTTTTCAATGTATCCCCTCCAGGTTTGAAGAATTTGAATCAAGAAATTCACTTCCATGTGAGCATTAAAGAATAAGATGTAGATGCCCCTCGTGCCGGAATAACTTTGGTGGGATGGGATGTCTTGCTTCTGAGTTCTCAGCCCCACAGTCAAGCCTTCTGGCAAAAGATAAGGCAGAATTATGGCTCCGTCGCTGGTTTGACCTGAGTATGTACCGATCTCAATTACTGACAAATAAAAGGAATGAGAAACGGTGATACATTCCATATTTCAGGAGTTTCTTTTTACTATTCTGACTGTCTACTGACTTCTGTTATCTGTAACTTGACTTAAAACTTCAAATATGACAGGAAAGCAGAAGTGTGGCAGCAAGCATTATCTTCATCAGTTGCCCATTGCTCCATTCCAAAGTAAGGATTGAGAGAAAATATGAAAGAACAAAATACAAATATGTCTGTGATGGTTCAGGTTGGCACCTATGCTCTGAGGACTTGACTTCAGCAAACTCACTGTCATGAAGGGTCTCTAATATTTTCAATATTTTCCTTTCTTCCTTGTTCCACACCATCTCTGAGAAAGATGTCACAGTTTCAGGAAGCGTCTTCAATAATTCCCCTTCTTTGTTCTGGGCCATCTTTGACAAAGAAGCTGTATTCTCATGAAGGGTCTTCTCTGAGCTTTTGGTCCGCTGAAGGGTTGTCACAGAAACCGTGTCAAGACCGAGTTAGGAGCTAGTTCTCGCCTCAGTATTTTACGGGGCTGCTGTAGGAAAGTAATTCGATCAGATGAAGCCTGAGGTCAACCAGCAAGCTGCAGAGACATAGCTCCCAGATTTGGGGGGTGTCTTTTCACAAGGCATTTCCTTGGGCAGGGGGGACGTGGACGAAACTTCTGGTTTAGACAGATGGTTAGTATAATCTGGACCATATTTCGTTTCTGAATATTAAGTCAAAGGCCACCATTGTGTCCTGTAACACACGGCTAACTGGACTCTGGGGGACTGTGAACGCCAGTCCTGGCTGTGTCTCCGGCTGATTTTATGCCTTGAGGCAAGTTCACGAAAGTGGTTGACGGGGATGTTTCTATAGATCTTACTGCTTATCACTTTTTTTCTTTCCAGTGTTACTGACGTATAGTTTGCATATAGCACAGCGTGTGTTCCAGGTACAAGGCGTAATGAATTACATATGTCCCTGTTGGCCTCATTCACTCACTCAGTCACGTCCAACTCTTTGCAACCCCATGGACTACATCAGGCTTCCCTGGCTTTCACCGACTCCTGGAGTTCACTCAGACTCAAGTCCGTCAAGTCAGTGATGCCACCCAACCATCTCATCCTCTGTCGTCCCCTTCTCCTCCTGCCCCCAATCTTTCCCAGCATCAGGGTCTTTCCCAATGAGTCGGTGTTTCACATCTGGTGGCCAGAGCCACTGGAGCTTCAACTTCAGCTTCAGTCCTTGCAATGAGTATTCAGGGTTGATTTCCTTTAGGAGTGACTGGTTTGATCTCCTTGCTATCCAGGGAACTCTCAAGAATCTTCTCCAGCACCCCGATTCAAAAGCATCAATTCTTCAGCGCTCAGCTTCTTTATGGTCCAACTCTCTCATGACTATTGGAAAAACCATAGCTTTCACTACACAGACCTTTGTCAGCAAAGTGATGTCTCTGCTTTTTTTTAATACCCCATCTCGTTCCATTACATGTTTTATGAAAAGATTATCACAATAACTTTAGTGAACTTCACAGTCATCTCACAGATTAAAAAAATAAGGTGGAAAAAATATAGGGTTCCTTGTGATGATAACTCTTAGAATTTATTTTCTTAGACTTTCATATATGAGCTCAGCAGCATTCATTAAATGTATCACGTTGTACATCACATCCTTGGTGGTGGTGGTGAAGTGGCTCAGTCGTGTCTGACTCTGTGACCCCGTGGACTGTAACGTACTAGGCTTCTCCGTCCATGGGGTTCTCCAGGCAAGAGTACTGGAGTGGATTGCCATTTCCTTCTCCAGTGGATCTTCCTGACCCAGGGATCGAACCCGGGTCTCCTGCATTGGAGGCAGACGCTTTAAGCTCTGAGCCGCCAGGGAAGCCCCTCATCATATCCTTAGTACTTATTTATCCAGTAACTGGAAGTTTGTACCTTTTAAAAAAAAATTGAAACACGGCTGAGTTACCATATTATGTTAGCTTCAGGTGAGCAGCGTAGTGAGTCAACCTTTTTACAGATTATATTCCATTTATAGTCGTTATAAAATGTAGGCTACGGTCCCTGTGCTGGGCAATATATCCTTGATATCTTGGTAGCTTATTTATTCTTTGCACAGGCCTCTGTTCCTCTAAATGCCCTCCACCCATCTTGCCCCTGCCCTCTCCACTCTCTCCAGACTATGTCAGGAAAGCAAGATTAAGTTGCGTGAGAGCCAGTAGCATGTTGCAGACGAAATCCAGACCCACACAGCCCCACTTCAAAACCTCCGCAAAGCCCGGCTCTTCTGCCAGAGTGGTTTCTGCATCAAGGGACCGAGGACACGGACGGGAGTTGCGAAAGTCTTAGAAGGAAGGAGTTGCAAGAAAGGGTCCTCATGATAACTTTCCTGTGGCCATTGCATCAAAAGACCACGAACTGCGGGCTTAAATCAACAGGCATTCATCTTCCCTCACTCCCAGCCCTGGTCCTAGAGAACAGACATCTGAGGTCATGGTGTCCTCCCCGCCTCTTCCAGCTTCTGGGGGCTCCAGGCGTCCGTCCCTGGGCTGGTGGCCGCCTCCCTCCAGGCTCTGCCTCCATCTCCAAGTGGCTTCTGCTCTGTGTCCACATCTTTCCTGTGTCTTTTTAAGGACCCTGTCATTGGATTTAGGGCCACCTTCATCCAGAAGACCTCATTTCAAAATCCTTTACTTCATTCCACCTGAAAAAATCTTTTTCTTCAAAATAAAGTTACTCTCAAAAGTTCTGGGCTTAGAACCTGGACTTATTATTCATTGAAACCATTGGAAGAAAAGCTATGACCAACCTAGACAGTGTATTTAAAAGCAGAGACATTGCTTTGCCAACAAAAGTGCATCTGGTCAAAGCTGTGGTTTTTCCAGAAGTCATGTATGGATGTGAGAGCTGGACTATAATGAAAGCTGAGCGCCGATTAATGGATGCTTTTGAAGTGCAGTGTTGGAGAAGACTCTTGAGAGTCCCTTGGACTGCAAGGAGATCCAACCATTCAGTCCGAAAGGAAATCAGCCCTGAATTTTCATTGGAAGGACTGATATTGAAGCTGAAACTCCAATTCTTTGGCCACCTGATGCAAAGAGCCGATTTATTAAAAAGACCCTGATGCTGGGAAAGACTGAAGGCAGGGGAAGGGGATGACAGAGGATGAGATGGTTGAATGGCATCACGGACTCGATGGATATGAGTTTGAGCAAGCTCTGGGAGATGGTGATGGACAGGGAGGCCTGGCGTGCTGCAGTCCAAGGGTTGCACACTACTGAACTGAACTGAACTGATTGAAACCGCTACAGTTTCCATACTGGGTATTTGCCTGGCAGACAGTGGGTTAAGCGTAGTTTCTGTGTGTTTTTAAAGGTTGAAGAAGAAGAAGCAATAATTAACTGTTACTCCTGACAGACCACTTGGTATTTTAGCAAAATAAAAATTCCCTAGATTTGCTTCATGAATCTTAACAACAAGCACCAAGGAATTGACTGCTAGAGGTCTGATTCGAGTCTCAGTGTGTTAAGTAAACTGTTACTCACTCAGTCATGCCTAATTCTTACTGACCCCGTGGACTGTAGCCCACCAGGCTCCTCTGTTCACGGGATTCTCCAGGCAAGAATACTGGAGTGGGTTTCCATGCCCTCCTCCAAGGGGTCTTCCTGACCCAGGGATCGAACCCAGGTCTCCTGCATTGCAGGCAGATTCTTTACTGTCTGAGCCACCAGGAGGGGCGTGTATAAAGTTGTTTAAAAACCTCACTACTTCCTTCCAACTCAGCAGACATCTTTCATGCTTCAGAAGCAGCAAAAGAAATAGAATTTCCAAGAGAGAGAGAGACAGCAGAATGCCACGTAGACATCTACCTCAGTGGAAAATGTCACTGGGCGGAACAGGGTGGGGAAAACGAAGAGAGAGTGATTTTTAAGACTTCCTTTCATTACAAGCAAAGCTTTTTGGTTCAGAGAAAAAAGAGAGCAAAGCGCTTTTTTTTTTTTTTTTGTAAAGGAAAGAATTCTAAAATGTGGAGTGAACCATTTGATACTGGCAGAAAAAGGATGGCTAGATATATGAAAGTGCCCTCTCAGTGGAAGCTGTGTCTGAAATGGCCTTGTGAAACTCTTGTTATATCTTGTGTTCATCTGACTGATGCATGAAAGGACAGGCCAGAAAGGATACAGGAGCCCATGCTTCACACGTCCACAAGGCATTCTGTGTGTAAAGGAATGTGCCTGTCCAAGCAGGTTCTCGGTCAAATCAAATAAACCTGCCGGATCACCACGCATTTCTGAGTTTGCAAATGCTTCGTATACACCCAACTTCCATTTTTTTGAGGATGTGTATATTATCCCTCATGTCATGGATCAGAACAGTTTTTCAAAGGCCATGTGGAAATTCCACTCCCTTGGGGGAAAAAAAAATTATTCCACTTCAAACAGTATAAGCCCAAGTAGCTATTCTAAAAAAAAAAAAAAGAGCAGGATCAACTCAGAGACTAAAGTCTTTAGTTCTCTAATCATCTACTGTAGAGTTGAAATATTAACAGAATTTGTTAAAATGTTGGGAAAACTCCGATCAGATGGATATACCATAAGGTGTCCCTGAGCCTTACCCAAGGCAGGAGAGTCATTTTAAAAATTGATGATGAAACTACAGTTAGATTAAAAAAAAAAATCTGTGGCAAAATTTATTTATACCAGATGAATGTAATAGTCATCATTGCCTCTGGTGTGGCTCAGACAGTAAAGCGTCTGTCTGCAATGCAGGAGACCCGGGTTCAGTCCCTGGGTTCGGAAGATCCCCTGGAGAAGGAAATGGCAGCCCACTGCAGTATTCTTGCCTGGAAAATCCCGTGGTCCTCGGAGCCTGGTGGGTTACCATACACGGGGTCGCAAAGAGTTGGACACGACTAAGCAACTTCACTTTAACACGTATCCCAGATGTTGTGACGTTCTACGTGGAATCCAGTCTCACTGGCTATTTTTTCTTTTTTGTTTTTGAAGAATTACATGGAATTGTTTGTTGAGTCCAAATGGAATGACACCTTTGCCGGCTCCCATGCTGAAGTGCCCCGATCACTTCCTGAAAGGAAAGGAACGTGAACTCTTTGCAAAGTCATCCCACACAGCACATTTGGGTTTAGAAACGTGGTAGCTCCTCAAGTTTCACATGCGTAGTTCTGTGTGCTCGCTTGGAAAAGTGGAGAAAACTGTACAGATACGTAGATGAGAGAGATATATAGATGATAGATGGGATATATAGTCGAATGGAAAAATGATTGGATGAATAGATAAAAAGATGGATGAGATAGATAGATTGATGGGTAGATAGGTGGATAGGTAGGCAGACAGATGATTGATAGGATAGATGGATAGGACAGATAAATGGATAGATAAGAGGGATGGATAGATAGTTCCCTGGTAGCTCAAACAGTAAGGCATCTGTCTACAATGCAGGAGACCTGGGTTCAATCCCTGGGTCAGGAAGATCTGCTGGAGAAGGAAATGGCAACCCACTCCAGTACTACTGCCTGGAAAATCCCGTGGACAGAGGAGCCTGGTAGGCTACAGTCCATGGGGTCGCAAAGAGACATGGGACATGACTGAGCAACTTCACTTACTTACTTAAGAGAGATGGGAGGGTGGATCAGTGGGTAGAGAGACAGAGAAATATATGAGAGAGGTGTAGATAGAGGAGACCCATAGAAAGATAGGTTAGATGATAGACTGGATATAAAAGTGGATAAATATGTATGGCTAAATACACAAAAAGACTGATGGAAGATGGGGACATGAATGAAAGGTAGGTAGATAGACCTGATGGGTAGGTGGATGGACGGACAGATGATTAGTAGGACAGATCAATGGATAGATATGAGGGATGGGAGGGTGGATCGATGGAGAGAGAGGCAGAGAAATAGATGAGAGAGACATAGATAGAGGAAATAGATAGATGGATAGATACGGATGATAGATAGGATACCTACATGGATGGATCAGTGGAACGGAAAACTGGGTGGATGAATAGATTAAAAGACAGATGACAATAGAGATAATAGATACGACTGAGCAACTTCCCTTTCACTTTTCACTTTCATGCATTGGAGAAGGAAATGGCAACCCACTCTAGTGTTCTTGCCTGGAGAATCCCAGGGACTGGGGAGCCTGGTGGGCTGCCGTCTATGGGGTTGCACAGAGTTGGACACGACTGAAGCGACCTAGCAGCAGCAGCAGATAGAGGATGAGAGGATAGCTGATTGATAGACAGAAGAGATAAATGGATAAAAAGGCAATGCCAAAGAATACTCAAACTACCGCACAATTGCACTCATCTCACATGCTTGTAAAGTAAGGCTCAAAATTCTCCAAGCCAGGCTTCAGCAATACATCAACCGTGAACTTCCTGATGTTCAAGCTGGTTTTAGAAAAGGCAGAGGAACCAGAGATCAAATTGCCAACATCTGCTGGATCATGGGAAAAGCAAGAGAGTTCCAGAAAAACATCTATTTCTGCTTCATTGACTATGCCAAATCCTTTGACTGTGTGGATCACAATAAACTGTGGAAAATTCTGAAAGAGATGGGAATACCAGACCACCTAACCTGTCTCTTGAGAAATCTGTATGCAAGCCAGGAATCAACAGTTAGAACTGGACATGGAACAACAGACTGCTTCCAAATAGGAAAAGGAGGACGTCAAGGCTGTATATTGTCACCCTGCTTATTTGGCTTATATGCAAAGTACATCATGATAAACGCTGGACTGGAAGAAGCAGAAGCTGGAATCAAGATTGCCAGGAGAAATATCAATAACCTCAGATATGCAGACGACACCACCCTTATGGCAGAAAGTGAAGAGGAACTAAAAAGCCTCTTGATGAAAGTAAAAGAGGAGAGTGAAAAAGTTGGCTTAAAGCTCTACATTCAGAAATAGAAGATCATGGCATCCGGTCCCATCACTCCATGGGAAATAGATGGAGAAACAGTGTCAGACTTTATCTTTTTTGGCCTCCAAAATCACTGCAGATGGTGACTGCAGCCATGAAATTAGAAGACGCTTAGTCCTTGGAAGAAAAGTTATGACCAACCTAGATAGCATATTCAAAAGCAGAGACATTAC
>SJYF01000861.1:163082-173302 GCA_006410515.1 Procapra przewalskii
CCCTTGGACTGCAAAGAGATCCAACCAGTCCATTCTGAAGGAGATCAGTCCTGGGATTTCTTTGGAAGGAATGATGCTAAAGCTGAAACTCCAGTACTTTGGCCACCTCATCCGAAGGGTTGACTCATTGGAAAAGACTCTGATGCTGGGAGGGATTGGGGGCAGGAGGAGAAGGGGACGACCGAGGATGAGATGGCTGGATGGCATCACGGACTCGATGGACACGAGTCTGAGTGAACTCCGGGAGCTGGTGATGGACAGGGAGGCCTGGTGTGCTGCTATTCATGGGGTTGCAAAGAGTCGGACATGACTGAGCGACAGAACTGAACTGAACTGAGGGATGGAACGGTGGATGAACGGAGAAAGAGACAGAGAAATAGATGAGAGAGAAATAGCTAGATAGAAAGACAGATACATGATGCGTAGATAGGTGATATGGAGACGGATAAGTGAGGTCCTGCTCTGTTCTCAGTCATCATACCTCCCACCTCTCTCCTGCGCATTCATGTCCGGAAAGCCAAACCTTCAACGTTAGCGGTATTAGGAAGCAGGTCATTGAGGAGGTGATTCATCTACGGCCGTGGAGGCCTCATGCCGCAGATTAGTCTCTTCTGCAAGAAGAGACCCCAGAGAGCTCTGACTCTCTCCCACCATTGGAGGTCCCAGCAAGCAGGGCTTGGCTGTGAACCAGGAAGAGAGCGCTCCTCAGAGTGGAAGCATCCTTGATCCTGGATTTTGGACTTCCAGCCTCCGGAATTCTAAAAATAAATTTCTGTAGTCTGTAAGCCAGCCTGCCTGTGGCGTTTAGTTATAGCAGCTAAATGGACAAGCACAGAGATTCAGTAGATGGGTGATAGACAAAGACACAGATGGGTAGATGGCTACATGGATAGACAGACACATAAATAGATGGATAGATATATACGCAGACACATAGAGAGATAATGGATACATAGACACATAAATAAATTGACACATAGATAGATAGACACATAATAGATGTATAGACAGGTGCATAGAGGATAGATGGATTTGAACAGATAGATGGATGCATGAAAAGATGGATGGATGATCGGCTGGATAAATATAATAGATAGCTTATAGATGATAGGTACAAGAAAGAGATGACTTTTAAAATTTATTTATTTTAATTGGAGGCTAATTACTTTACAATAGAGTGGTGGGTTTTGCCATACACTCACATGAATCCGCCACAGGTGTACACGTGTCCCCCATCCTGAACCCCCCTCCCACCTCCCTCCCCATCCCATCTGTCAGGGTCATCCCAGTGCGCCGGCCCCGAGCGCCCTGTCTCAGGCATCGAACCTGGACTGGCGATCTGTTTCACATATGATAATATACAAGTTTCAATGCTATTCTCTCAGATCATCCCACCCTCTCCCTCTCCCACAGAGTCCAAAAGTCTGTTCTTTACATCTGTGTCTCTTTTGCTGTCTCACATACAGGGTCATCGTTACCATCTTTCTAAATGCCACATATATGTGTTAATATACTGGATTGGTGTTATTCTTTCTGGCTTCCTTCACTTTGTATACCAGGCTCCAGTTTCATCCACCTCATTAGAACTGATTCAAATGCATTCTTTTTAATGGCTGAGTAATATTCCATTGTGTCTATGTACCACAGCTTTCTTATCCATTCATCTGCTGATGGACATCTAGGTTGCTTCCATGTCCTGGCTATTGTAAACAGTGCTGTGATGAACATTGGGCTACACGTGTCTCTTTCTATTCTGGTTTCCTCAGTGTGAATTCCCAGCAGTGGGATTGCTGGGTCATAAGGCAGTTCCATATCCAGTTTTTTAAGGAATCTCCGCACTGTTCTCCAGAGTGGCTGTACTAGTTTGCATTCCCGCCAACAGTGTAAGAAGGTTCCCTTTTCTCCACACCCTCTCCAGCACTTATTTGAACAGACGACCTTGATGACATTTGAACAGATGAATGGATGAAACATGGATGCATGGGATGGTTGGAGAAAAGATAATAGACAGATGATAGACGTGCCAAGAGATATGTAAACAGATTAAGTGAAGCATCTGGATATTCTATGGGTTTGGAGCATTGTGCAATGAAGATACAGTATCAGAGCACTTTCACTGAAAATTCCCCTGTGGTCCACCACTTCTTCCCTCTTCCCTCCATAACTCCTGGTGAGCACGGATCTTTTGACTGTCTCCATAGTTCTGCCTTTCCCAGAGGGTCACTGAGTTGGAATCCTACTGTGTGTGGCTGATAATCAATTTTTAAAGTAATACCCCTAATTTCTTTCTTGGAAAGGAAACGGTTCTTTCTTTGATCAAAGCAGTGTCTGAAAGGCTGCCATGTGTTGGACGTTCTATTGACATGACCTCATTTAATTACTCCAACATCCTCCTGAATGAGGTCATAGCATGCGAGTTTTGCTGGGTAGCTCAGAGGTTCCAAGTTCAGGCAGGATGTGAGCGCAGGAGAGCCTTGAAATACAACCCTTTGTCATCCACTTCATCCTGGCTTAAGGAGACCCCAGAGTCTGCTGCTGACTTTTAGGGCCAATGATCTTACACTTGGGTTTCCTTGGTGGCTCAGTGGTAAAGAATCCACCTGCCAACGCAGGAGACGCGGCTTCCATCCCTGGGTCAGAAAGATCCCCCGGAGGAGGGTATGGCAACCCACTCTAGTATCCTGCCCATGGGGTCGCAGAGAGTCAGAGATGAATTAGCGACTAAACAGAAACAATAATGATACCCATTCTATTTCTAGCCAACCATGGGCTCTTAGACACATTAAGACGTGTGCAGAGCTGAGATATCCTGAGATAAATGTCTTTCCATGAGTGACCTCTCTTCTTTTAATCTTACTGATTTGGCTCCATCGGGTCTTCATTGCAACTCACAGGCTTGGTTGCCCCGAGGCACATAGGATCTTAGTTCCCTGAACATGGATTGAACCAGCATTCCAGCACTGGGAGGTGAAGCCTTAACCAATGGCCCACCCAGGAAGTCCCCCTTACATGAGTGATCTTATTTAAGAAATAAGACTAAGGCGGCTTGCGTACACAGTTCACGTTTTCCCGTCTCCGCTCTTCCACCTGACTGAATTTCCTATGTAGAAAACCAAAATAACTTTGGACAAATGCCTCATGCACACAGAGTTCCTAGTTGGAGAAATCAGAGGAGACAGGCATTAATTGAATAAGCTAAATGTTCACACACAGGCGATGTCTTGCATCTAATTGGGTCTGATAGCTCAGCTGGTAAAGAATCCGCCGGCAGTGCAGGAGGCCTGGGTTCGATCCCTGGGTTAGGAAGCTTCCCCTGGAGATGGGAAAGGCTACCCACTCCAGTATTCTGGCCTGGAGAAGTCCATGGACTGTATAGTCCATGGGATCGCAAAGAGTAGGTCATGACTGAGTGACTTTCACTTTCACTTTTCAGCATTGTTATGAAGAATTCTTTCCTCTCCCTTAGACATTGTAGGTGGATTTTACCCTGTAGTTTCACCACCAAATTGATGTTGGTGCTCAGTTACTAACTTGTGTCTGATTCTTTGTGACTCCATGGACTGCAGCCCATCAGGCTTCCCTGTCCATCACCATCTCCTGGAACTTGCTCAAACTCATGTCAATCAAGTTGGTGATGCCATCCAACCATCTCGTCCTCTCGTCCTTCTCCTCCCGCCTTCAATCTTCCCCAGCATCCAGGTCTTTTCCAATGAGGCAGCTCTTTGCATCAGGTGCCAAAGGATTGGGGTTTCAGGTTCAACATCAGTCCTTCCAATAAATATTCAGGACTGATTTCCTTTAGGATGGACTGGTTGGATCTCCTTGCAGTCCAAGGGACTCTCAAGAGGGCATGGCAGACTCTCAAGAGTCTTCTCCAACATCACCATTCAAAAACATCAATTCTTCGGCACTCAGCCTTCTTTATGGTCCAGCTCTCACATCCATACATGACTACTGGAAAAACCGTAGCCTTGACTAGACGGACCTTTGTTGGCAAACTAACGTCTGCTTTTGAATATGCTTTGAACTCCTTGCTGTGCACGGAGCTCTCAAGAGTCTTCTCCAGCACTCCTTGGGCCATCAAATAAAACACATATGGGTCTTGTCATATCTTGCCTAAATTAAACAGTAGAGTGATTCAGAAATCTGCGAGGGGATCTGGGGGGGAGGCGTTGGGTCTGTCCTGGATGTGTGAATTTTTATGGAAATCTCAGTCTCTCCTTTCTTCCAATGCCCTTCCATTCAGTTCTCTGGGGCCCCTTCTCTTTAATTCGTTCATTCTGTTGCTACATTATGCCTGACCCTTTGTGACCCCATGGACTGTAAGCCCACCAGACTGCTCTGTCCATGGGATTTCCCAGGCAAGAATGGGCTGCCAGCCAATGGGAGTGGGTTGCCGTTTCCTCCTCCAGGGGATTTTCCTGACCCAAGATTGAAATGGCATCGCCTGCAGCCTGGTTCTTTACCACTGGGAAGCCAGTAATCAAGGGTTAGGAGAAAGAAATCCAGATGACAAATGTGTGTGCAGGATCTCCAAAAGGGACTTCAGATTGAAATAGCCACCAGCAACCCAGAAAAAGCATAGATGCGAACTTGCTGAGTTGTGTCTGACTCTTTGTGACCCCATGGACTGTAGCCCGCCAGGCTCCTCTGTCCATGGGCTTTTCCAGGCAAGAACACTGGAGTGGGTTGCCATTCCCTTCTCCAGGGGATCTTTCTGACCCAGGGATCTAACTCCTGTCTCCTGCATTGGCAGGTGGGTTCTTCACCACTAGCGCCACCTGAGACAGATGACAGAGCTGAGACTGTTTCCACCCTGGAGGGGATCAGGCTTCTACACGTAGAAAGCAGGTAGTTCTCTGTGTTGTCATCCTGGGAAGGGTGATGCCAAGATGAACGGGAGCCAGCCTCCTCACCTGTCTTGCAGTCCCACACTCTTGCTCTCAGATGTTTCCGGAAAATAAAGGCACCAACGTGCATTCGTGCTATCCATGTGTTTCCCAGCATGAACTGTGATTTTTGCTATCCAAAGCCTGTTCACGAGCTCTCAGATTCCACCACCGGCACACCGCCAAGTGCTGAGTTATGCAAACGGGGCGGCTCCTCTGCAAAGAGTGGAAATAAGTCTTGACTTGTTTGAAAACCTTTCTGATTAGATTGATTTGATTACGCTTTGTGCCTCGGAGCTCTTTTGAAAGCTCAGTTAGCTCATCGTGAAAGAAATGGAGTTAGTGTTCCATATTCATTACTAATGGATCCATGGCCCACCCACGGGCGTGGGTACGGTTGTGTGGGGGGTTAGTATCTAACCTTTGACATTGAATCCAATCAACATGGTGTTGCTACATCATCCATAAAGACCGACATCTAGAATGTTTTTAAACATATAAAATAGAGAAATTTACATCTGTCAGGGTTTTTTTTTTTTTTTGAGCTTGTCTGCATCTAAGTCCTATAAAGACAGAAGTAACCAGAAAGATTATTTATAAATAATGTAAGTATAATGTTAAATCCTTGGATAATCTCCTTCACTTGAAGAAAAGTGATGCCTTGTCTCCAGGGCTTAGGAAGGGTCTTGTCAGACACTGTAGACAGATGGATGCATAGAGAGATGTGATGGATGGATGGATGACTAGATAGATGGGTAGATATGATGCATGAATGCATAGATAGATATGGATGGCTGAATAGATAGTCAGGATTGATACAGATAGCTCAATATGATGGATGGATGGATCACTAGACATAGGTGGATATGGCAGATGAATGGATAGATAGATATGATGATGTATATATAGATGGCTAGATAGTCAGGAGTGATTTGGATAGATTGATCAGACAAGGCTACTACAAGTCTTTATTGTTACCCGTGGTTATCTGAAGAGTTTCTTGGGGATTAGGGACACTCACGTGTCCTTCCCACCCCTTTCCATGCCCTCTGGCCATTCACTTTTCCCCGACAGTTCACCCCTGTGTCTTGCTGCTTCTGACCTCTGGGGAGGCTTTGCAACATCAGAGCGTGATGCAATATTCCTGCCACGGAGGTAAAGATAACAGACACGTCTGTTTGCAGAGACGCTCAGTGGCTTATTCCTCTCGATCCAAGTTCTGAGGCTCTCATCCTCGGGAGGTGCCAAGTGTCCGGCGTGAGGACGCCTTCAGTAAATCAATTGTGGAAGAACACACTTTGTCTTTAAGAAAGAAAGTGAAGTCACTCAGTCGTGTCCGACTCTTTGCAACCCCTTGAACTGTAGCCTACCAGGCTCGTCCGTCTATAGAATTTTCCAGGCAAGAGTACTGGAGTGGGTTGCCATTTCCTTCTGCAGGGGATCATCTCGACCCAGGATTGAACCCGAGTCTCCCACATTGCAGGCAGTTGCTTTACCGTCTTTAAAGCTTTCTTCAAAGAGAATAGGGTGGGGTGGGGGGACTTACCTGGGGGCCCAGTGGTTAAGATGTCGCCTTCCAGTGAAGAGCATGTGTATTTGATCCCTGATCGGGGAGGAACTAAGATCCCACATGCCTCCTGGCCTAAAAAAAAAAAAAAAGAAAAAAGAAAATTATCTTGTCTCCACTTCTTCTGCTACACATATAGTCTGCTGGGTTCTTGACGGTAGCCCCTCTGACAGGTAGGAAGCGTTATCTCATTGCGGTTTTGATTTCCATTTCCATGATCATGAGCTATGTTGACGATCTTTTCATGCACTAGTCGGTTGTCAACTGAGTGTCTTCTTTTCGCCTGTGGAGGTCTCATCAAAGAGTTAGCTTGAAAGACGTATCCATCTGCTAGGTGATCACCCACCCTGGGGTGATCAAAGGTATTTACCCTTCCTAAAATTCTCACAGGGGGGCTTGTTTTATATATTACTTTTTAAATTGTTAATTGGAGGATAATTGCTTTACAATGCTGTGTTAGCGTCTGTTGTACAGCAGCGTGAATCAGCCATGTGTCTACATTTTTCCCCTCCCTCCTGAGCCTCCCTCCCACCCCTCACATCCACCCCTCTGGGTCGTCACAGAGCCGCGAGCAGACCTCCCTGTCTACACAGCAGCTCCCACTCAGTTCAGTTCAGTTCAGTCGCTCAGTCGTGTCCGACTCTTTGCGACCCCATGAATCACAGCACGCCAGGCCTCCCTGTTCATCACCATCTCCCGGAGTTCACTCAGACTCATGTCCATAGAGTCAGTGATGCCATCTAGCCATCTCATCCTCGGTTGTCCCCTTCTTCTCCTGCCCCCAATCCCTCCCAGCATCAGAGTCTTTTCCAATGAGTCAATCTTCACATGAGGTGGCCAAAGTACTGGAGTTTCAGCTTTAACATCAGTCCTTCCAAAGAACACCCAAGACTGATCTTCTTTAGAATGGACTGGTTGGATCGCCTTGCAGTCCAAGGGACTCTCAAGAGTCTTCTCCAACAACACAGTTCAAAAGCATCAATTCTTCGGCGCTCAGCCTTCTTCACGGTCCAACTCTCACATCCATACATGGTTTTTTTCCTCTTCATCCCTTACTTCAGTCCGTTATAACACGCCCGTCCGCCTCGGACTTGCTTTTCGGTGTGAGAGTTGAGCGCCGGCTAGCCGTGTGGGAAACCTTGAGAAAGGTCTCACTGGACGCGTTTTACAGGAACTGCTGACAGTGAGGCATTGCTATTCTAGCCACCCAGAAGGCAGGCTCTCTACAGATGGGACGTTTGCAGAAACAAGCTTCCTGCTCAGAACATTCAAGCATATGTTTTGTGTGCATGATGGCTTTGCTTACCTTCGGTTTGTTAAAAAGATAGTTTACCTAAGGATCCAGTGGTAGATCGTTTGACGTCATTATTCAACAGTCTTTCCAAATGCAGCTGTTTTGTCAATTACGTGCATGGTAAGTCACTTCAGTCATGTCTGACTCTTTGCGACCCCATGAACTGTAGGCCTGCCAGGCTCCTATGTCCATGGGGATTCTCCAGGCAAGAAGAAGGGAGTGGGCTGCCATTTCCTCCTCCAGGGGATCTTTCCAACCCACAGGTAAAAACATCGTATCTTATGTTTCCCACTTTGGCGGGTGGGTTCTCTACCACTGGTGCCACTTGGGAAGCAAAAATCAACGCAAAACCATAAACGGGCATCTCCTGTGCAAACCCACATTCACAGCCAACGATCTTTTCTTTCTCGTGCTTAAGGAAGTGGCTGATAACCTGCTCACAAAACACTGGGCTTCTAGTTCCTCGAAGAGATTTTTACAGCTTTGAGAGAACTGGAAGGGCAGTCTTGAGTTACAGAGCTCTGGATCAAATCCAAAGTCTTAGGAAGGTGAATCTTTGATGAGACTTGAAGACCCCAGATTGTAACAGACATGGTTCATTTAATAGGTAGAGATTTATCTGTGTGTTAACCACACACCCAGGGGAAGCAGGGAAAGCAGAAATGTGGGGGTCACTCAGTCGTGTCTGGCTCTTTGTGACCCCATGGACTGTAGCCCGCCAGGCTCTTCTGTCCATGGGATTCTCCAGGCAAAGATACTGGGGTGGGTTGCCCGTATCTTCCTCCAGGGGATCTTCCCTACCCAGGGATCAAAACCCTGGCAGGTTCTTTATCATCTGAGCCCCCAGGTGCATAGGACTGTAATAAAGGGCAGTATTATAAATGTTTACCCATAGGAGATTTGATAAACCTGTGACAATAAATATATTTGATGGAATATTATACGGCAGTTAAAAATGACCAGGCAGGTATTTATGTGATAAATTGAAAAAAAAAAAACAAACTACGAAATATCATCGAGTCGAAAAAACAAGTTACAAAGAGTCCCTGTTGTGGAATGCTATTTGTGTTCATAAATAAATAAGTAAAATATTTATTTTTAATATATTAAAAGATCTGTCTTAGATCTGCCAGGTCTTAGTTGTGACATAGGGGATCTTTAGTTGCTGTGTGCAAACAAATTCTGAGTTGCAGCCCGTGGGATCTAGCTACATGACTGAGGATGAAACCTGGGTCTCTTGCACTGGGAACACGGAGTCTTAGCCACTGGGCCACCAGTGAAGCCACGAGGAGGCATTCTTTTGTTTTTAACTTTTCCACATGCATGTGGATTTGACTATTTTTTTTTTGTTTGCTTCCCATAAGCATTGGGACCCCACTCCAGTACTCTTGCCTGGAAAATCCCATGGACGAAGGAGCCTGGTAGGCTGCAGTCCATGGGGTCACTGAGAGTTGGACATGACTCAGTGACTTCACTTTCACGTCTCACTTTCATGCATTGGAGAAGGAAATGGCAACCCACTCCAGTGTTCTTGCCTGGAGAAGCCTAGGGACAGGGGAGCCTGGTGGGCTGCCATCTATGGGGTTGCACAGAGTTGGACACGACTGAAGTGACTTAGCAGCAGCAGCAGCATATCTAAAATGGAGGGAGAAAAATGAAAAATGAGAAAATTATCTTTTTTGGGGGGTGGGAAGCGTCTTTCTCTCCCTGTGCACCTTGCTATTTTATGAAAGCCGTAAGTAAATGGCACCCCACTCCAGTACTCTTGCCTGGAAAATCCCGTGGATGGAGGAGCCCGGTAGGCTACAGTCCATGGGGTTGCAAAGAGTCAGACACGACTGAGCAACTTGACTTTCACTTTAAGAACACATGGGTGGCCAAATAATGCTCGCAAAAACAGGCATGAATCTGTTGTGAGGCCTCTTTAAACATGACGAAATGATTGCCTGTGTTTTCGTGTGTTTGATATGTCAGGTGGATTCTTTACTGTCTGAGCCAGCAGGGAAGCCCTCGCGATTACTGGAGGGGGAAGACACTTCCCCTATACCCTTCTAGGGTCTTCAGGCAATCTAAATTAAATTAACATGAGACAGATGAGCAGGAGAAAATCAGACGTTTAAGTACATGTATACTTTGCCGACTATGGTCCGTCTAGTCAAGGCTATGGTTTTTCCTGTGTTCATGTGTGGATGTGAGAGTTGGAATGTGAAGAAGGCTGAGCGCCTAAGAATTGATGCTTTTGAACTGTGGTGTTGGAGAAGACTCTTGAGAGTCCCTTGGACTGCAAGGAGATCCAACCAGTCCATTCTGAAGGAGATCAGCCCTGGGATTTCTTTGGAGGGAATGATGCTGAGGCTGAGACTCCGGTACTTTGGCCACCTCATGTGAAGAGCTGACTCATTGGAAAAGACTCTGATGCTGGGAGGGATTGGGGGCAGGAGGAGAAGGGGACGACAGAGGATGAGATGGC
>SJYF01000861.1:182772-222584 GCA_006410515.1 Procapra przewalskii
TGGGGCGGGGGGGCGGGGGGGCAGGCTCAACAGCGAGGGGATCTGTGTGTTCTTATAGCTGTTTCACTTTGCTCTACGCCAGAAACCAACACTGCATTGCAAAGCAATCATCCTCCAGTTAAAAAGTAAACGTAAAAACCTGTTTATAAAAAACAGGCCACACGATTGAAGGGGCATAAATGCTTTCTGGCTTGAGATGCAACAGGATTAGAGCGTTCCCCTCTGGTTTTAAAACGGGTGCTTCTCCTGAGAAGCGTGGGCTCGACCTCAGCTGTCAGTGTGATCCCCCGCAGGCATGGGAATGTGTGATTTGTGACCGTGGTCTCCATGAATTTCTCTTCCTCTGTTTGATTTCGCCACATTCCTGGGAGGACACACTGTCTCTTTTGAGATCTGTTAATGCCTGCTTTCAAGCTGGGTTCTGTTCCGTCAGTCACTCTATCTCCTGAAGTCAAAGATGTCTATCTCTTTCGGTTCTGAGATTTTTTCCATCTTGCAAACAATTGATTTCCAAGTGCGTGTGTGTCTGGCCCACGGAATGCTAGTTGCTCAGTCGTGTCCAACTCTTCACGACCCCATGGACTGTATAGCCCACCAGGCTCCTCTGTCCATGGGATTCTCCAGGCAAGGAGACTGGAGTGGGTTGCCATTTCCTTCTCGAGGGGATCTTCGCAACCCAGGGATCGAACCTGGGTCTCCCGCATGGCAGGCAGATTCTTTACCACCTAAACCACAAGGGAAGAAGCGTCTGGCACATGGAGCCATCTTCCAAAAAAAGCCAGTAAACACACAGATGCTCAGTCTGATTCCAAATGATGACAACCACCTGCTCAAGGGTTTGCAGAAGACTTTTCTACACAGAAATGAGGTTTTATATGCATCTATTGTGAGAACTGGACTGTGAAGAAAACTAACCACTGAAGAATGGATGCTTTTGAACTGTGGTGCTGGAGAAGACTCTTGAGAGTCCCTTGGACTGCAAGGAGAGCCAACCAGTCCACCCTAAAGGAAATCAGTTCTGGGTTTTCATTGGAAGGACTGATGCTGAAGCTGAAACGCCAGTACTTTGGCCACCTGATGCGAAGAGCTGACTCCTTTGAAAAAACCCTGATGCTGGGAAAGATTGAAGGTGGGAGGAGAAGGGGACGACAGAGGATGAGATGGTTGGATGGCATCACCATGAACGTGAATTTGAGTAAACTTGGGGAGCTGGTGATGGACAGGGAGGCCTGGCGTGCTGCAGTCCACGGGGTCGCAAAGAGACTTGACTGAGCGACTGAACTGATGTATGTATTGGGTCATTTCTTTACAAGTGTATCTCTCAAATCAGGGATGATCTGAACATTAAAAATGGGAGTAGGGGCTTCCCTGGTGGCTCAATGGATAGGAATCCGCCTGCCAGTGCAAGAGACACAGGTTCGATCCTCTGTCCGGGAAGATCCCACATGCCCTGAAGCAAGTAATCCTGAGCCCCACAACTACTGAAGCCCGAACACCCTCGAGTCCCTGCTCCACCAGGAGAGAAGCCACTGCAATGAGACATCTGCACACAGCTTGAGAGTAGCCCCGCCATCTGGAAGTACACAAAACCCATTTGCAGGACCCAAGACCCAACGTAGCCATTAGTAAATATGATTCATCTATTATTATTATTTTTAAACTTATTTTATTTAATTTTTAAAAGTCTTAATGAGTTTAGTAATTAAATAAAAATAAAAATGAATTAAACTTAAAAACAATGGTGAGAGACCTATGCCCGAGATATAGGCGCAGGGACCTTAAGATCCCAGGAAGAGTAATCAATGGCAGAGATGTTGAGTGCTGGTCCCGTCTGTCCAGGGAACACAATCAATGATGGAGACGGTGAGCCTTGATCGCTGCGCTCCCCTCGGTCCAGGAGAAACAGTCCGTGGACTGAGACGGCGGGTGGGGATCGTCTTCTTCCAAGTTTTATTACAAGCAGAGTTTGAAATGCGGGACTTTCCATTCCACCCTCTGGCCCAGGAATGCTTTGCTGGCCCACAGAGTCAAGATTTCCTGGCAGAGGGTGCTCCTGAGCATATTGTTGAGCGGGGAATAGATCAGATTTGTTCTTTTTTTTTTTTTTTTTTTTTGGAGGTGGGGTGACTCCTATATTTCCCTCAGTAGCTCAGTGGTAAAGAAACCGTGTGCAATGCAGAGGACCCAGGTTCGATCCCTGGGTCGGGAAGATGCCCTGGAGGAGAGCATGGCAACACGCTGCAGTATCCCTGCCTGGAGACTCCGAGGGATAGAGGAGCCTGGCGGGGCTACAGCCCACGGGGTCGCGCAGAGTCGGACGCGCCGGAGCACACACTCCTGGTATGGAAACAAACGCGTGCCTCGTGCAGCCTGCGCGGTCTTTTACGAAGCTCCTCGCCCGAGACCCTGTATCCCTGTAAGATCGCCAGCTCTGATGACCTTCCATGCGGTTGCCCTGCAGTTTTGCTAACGCTGGGTGTGTTTCCATTCATGCATTTTCCCTGCAGGGTCCTCAGCCTCCACACGTGGCGACGGGCGTCTGACGGGACCCCCCACCTCTGACGGCAGGACAGCTGCTTTGCGGACCTGAGAGGAAGCACCACCGCCCGAGGTTAATCGGCGCAGAGAGGTAACGCCCCCTGAGATCAGAACACCCGGGAAGCGAAGGAGGTTTTAAGCAGCTGCAGAGGCGTCTCTGGGCGGAGGCCCGGGGCGGGGTGTGTGTGTTGGGTCGGGGTGGGGTGGAGCTGTGGGTGGAATTTGACGCGCGTTGGCACACGCACTTAAGGACAATCCCTGCTGTTTCCACGGCAACAGGGCGGCTGCAAGCCGCTTCCCTCATGGTGAAGCCAGGAGGAGGAAAGAAGCTGCTCAACTCAGAGACGATCTTAGCTCCCAGACCCGGGGAACCCTCAGGCCCTGCCATGGAAGGTGACGTCTTAAGCACCGGAGCGCTGAGAAGACCCACCCCGTGGATCGTTTTACAAAGGCACTGGTCTTGCAATAGACAAAAAAAATAGTGCTTGCAAAAACTGACACTAGGGTTGATTGAAAGCAGATGGCCCCAAGGATTCTGCTTAGAGAGCGTCACTTTGCTTTTGAATGATAAGAGTGCCGGGAGTTGAAAATTCCTCCCTTTTGTGTCTTGAGCCAGGGAGTGTGGGGTCCACGGTTGCCAGCTGGGTGGTTCCCCTTTCTGGTTTGTATCTCTAGGATTGCGTAGATCCCGGGAGAAGTCCATTTTGGGGGAGCCTCAGGCTCAGCGAGCCTGACCTCGGTTTGTCTCTGGAGCCAGCAGCCGGATCATTATGGTTCTCATTTGATCAATTATTGGGGAGGTTTTGTTGGCGGTTGATGACTCAGCGGCCCATTTCAGAGGAAGCTAATGCAACTGGCAAGAAAACTGTATTTTTTTTAAGAGTTCTTATTAATAATTTTTTTTTTTAACCAGAGTCTGTTTACTTCCTATGAACGAAGCATCGCTGTGATTTCAAAAATGAAGGACGTTCACGACATCCTCACCTGGTGTCTTTCTCAGCCTCCCGGGGAGCCTGAGGCAGTTCTTGTGAATACCAGCTGTTCTTGAGACAGCATCCGCCAGTAATCTCAATGTTATGGGAGTAACTCAAGTTTTCCATACTCAGGAAAACAATGCTCTGACTCAACTTTCCCAGCAAAATCGCATAACACCCAAAGACAAACCCTGATCTGTTAAAAAAAATTTTTCCTTAAGAGTCACTCTAGATGTCCTAAGGAGCTTTTAGTAAAACTACTGAAAAAGCTGAAAGTGATACATAGAAATTCTAGAAATATTAGCTTTAAATTTGCTCAGTTTAAAATGGTGGTCTAGTTGCTGAGTCGTGACTGACTCTTGGGACCCCATGGACTGGAGCCCACCAGGCTCCTCTGCCCAAGGGATTCTCCAAGCAAAAATACTGTAGTGGGTTAGTGGGTTGCCAGTTCCTTCACGAAGGGATCTTCCTGACCTAGGGATTGAACCTGGGTCTCCCTGCATTGCAGGCAGATTCTTTACAGTCTGAGCCACCCAGGAAGTTGGAATGTCCATTAATGTATGCAGTTCACGGAGTGGCAAAGAGTTGGACACAACTTAGCCACTGAACCACAAAATTAATGTAAGTTATATTTATTTTCATACTTTGGTTTTCACTAGTTTTGCTTCTGGGCAAAAGGCAAAACAAACTTTTCACCATCAAGGAAATTTTTTTTAAGGGAAGGCTGAGAAGAGAAGTTTATGGAATACTTCCAAAATATGGTGTATATAATTAAATATGATTGTTTAGAGGGTATTAGGTCATGCTTACAGGAAAAAGGATCAGCTTTCTCATAGTTTGTTAAATAGAAAACCCACAAATAAGTAAACACACGTGGTGCATGGGAGTTCTTTTGGCAGAGAGATATCCATGGGGGTTACTCTTTGCCAAGAGAAGAGCCCTTTTGGCTGGAAGGATTTCCTGTTGAAGGGTGTTCAAGGACAGATACGCTGCTGTGCTCCTTCTCGGAGTCTTTGTGGGGAAGTAATTCTTCGCACTCGGGGTCACGGCTGGGTTACCTCCCAGGAGCCAAGAAATGGTTGTTCCTGCAGAGAAGTTCCTAATAGCGCTTGCCTTGGATGGTTTGGGTACCTTATAGGAATATTTGCTACAGTGAGGGCATGTGCCCTTCCATTATCACATAAGGAAGGGTACTGTCCGTGTGTAGTTCAGCGGAATCCCTCGGGGCTTTGGGGGAGGGGCACAACCCCTCCCCCGTATGCTCTGCCTCAGTTGCTCTCTGAAGTCCCTTGTGTAGTTGCTCAGTCGTGTCCGACTCTTGTGACCCCCATGGACTGCAGCCCGCCAGGCTCCTGTGTCCATGGGATTCTCCAGGCAAGGATACTGGAGTGGCTTGCCGTGTGCTCCTCCAGGGCATCTTCCCGACCCAGGGGTCTAAGCTGAATCTCTTGCATTGGCAGGCAGATTCTTTACCACTGCATGTAGCCTATTCAGAATGCAGCAGCATTATTTCCTAGAGAAAAAAAAATGCAGATACCTTCATGGAAAAATATATCACTACTAAAAAATGCTAACCATCCTCTGAGGCTGTAGCGAGTTGTGGAAAACCTTGAAACTCCCTGACCGCAGATCTTTTTAACGCTTATGATCAAACTGAAAAAAGCTTGAAATACTGGACAAATGACCAAAACGTGGACCAGGGACACAGAGTGAGCAGACGCTGCCTGAAAAGTGGTGTCAACGGGCTTGCCCGACTCAGCGTTGCCGTGAAGTCTCCATTTCTTAAAAAAAAAAAAAAATAATAATAATAGGTGAAGTACAAGAAAATGAGATACGGCTGTTAACTTCTCATGGAGGGCTTAGGAAGGGCTTGAACATTGACCTCGGTGGATTATAAAGTGCATGTGAATTTCTCAAGCTTGTAGCACCCCTATAGGCAATTTTTATTTTTCATTGATCTGTCAACTTAAGAAAAAATGCACAGCATGAGAGTGGCGAGTTGAGTTTTATTTTGGAGCAAAATGAGGAGTGCAGCCTGGGAGACAGGTAACTCTGAGAGGCTGCTCCAAAGAGGCGGGGGTGGGGGGAAAGTCAGGATATATGAAGTTTTGATGAACCGGGAGTTTATGCAGGCAAGAGCATGTTTTGTTTTGTCTTTTTTTTAAGGTTGCTAGTCTCTAAAGGAGATCAGCCCTGGGATTTCTTTGGAAGGAATGATGCTAAAGCTGAGACTCCAGTACTTTGGCCACCTCACGCGAAGAGTTGACTCATTGGAAAAGACTGATGCTGGGAGGGATTGGGGGCAGGAGGAGGAGGGGACGACCGAGGATGAGATGGCTGGATGGCATCACGCACTCGATGGACGTGAGTCTGAGTGAACTCCAAGAGATGGTGATGAAGAGGGAGGCCTGGCGTGCTGCGATTCATGGGGTCGCAAAGAGTCGGACACAACTGAGCGACTGAACTGAACTGAGTCTCGGGGAACAGATGTGAGCATGAATCACTTTCGCACTTGTCTAGATAGAGGAGATCTGAGAATTGGGCTCGTAAAATCAGCTCCTGAAAATCTCTCTCTGAAAGCCTGTCCTGCCAGTTTTGAACCCAGAGCACAGACGTCTCCAGTCTGCTGGCCACCCTGAGCTCCTTTCACGGGGTGTTGAATGTCAGCAGCTACAGCAGCACCTGATTGGATCCTTGTCGAGGTGGACGGAAGATGCCCACAGCGAGTGCCAGTGCGTAACTGGCAGATCCAATTTACTTCCAAGTCCACTTCAATCTCGTCCTGGCTGGGAGGTTTTACAAAGACAGGGGGTTTACCGCCAACACCCTTTCCATCTTCCAGGGCAAGTGCTTATGAACGGTTGAGAAGCTTAGGAGCAAAGGCGTTGCTTGTACTGGAAGCAAACCATTTTGCAGGGTCCGTGCGCAGACCCGTTTTTCTCTCTGTGCAACTTAGCTTCGCACTTGGTGAAATTGGAAATGACTTATAAGGTATGGCTGTGGCTCCGACTTTCCAAGAAAAACAGCGGATGAAAACCTAGGCGACTTCTGCAGATGCAGGGGTTTGGTGGCTGACTAGGGCAGCAGCCTGTGGATTGAACCCACGGTCTGGGATGTCAAGAAATGGGTTCTCCCAGGAACGCCTAAGCCCACATGTCATGTGCCTGCTCAAGCTACAGCTTCATGATATGAAACACACTCTAGCTTGCAGAGCTGAATTTGCGGAAGCTGAATCTCCAGCACTGTAGCCACCTCATGCGAAGAGCCTCCTCACTGCAAAAGACTCTGATGCTGGGAGAGATTGAGGGCAGGAGGAGAAGGGGATGACCGAGGATGAGATGGTTGGATGCCATCACTGACTCGATGGACCTGAGTTTGAGCAAGCTCTGGGAAATGGTGAAGAACAGGGAAGACTGGCCTGCTGCAGTCCATGGGGTCACAAAGAGTCAGACATGGTTGAACAACTGAACAACCACAGTTTTCAGAGCAGAGACAGACGTAAGCATCCACTCCAAAACAGCCACTTTTATGGACCTAGGCGAATAGTTCCGAAGTGCGTGGTGAGTAGGTGACAAGCTACGTTTATGGCTGAATCATAATCTTTTAAAAGAGCTGGTGTTGACTTGGCAGGACTTTTAGGCTCTATAAACATGATCTGTTTTACCTAAAAGGTGAATTTCCCCAAGGCTGCAGGAAATTTTGCCCTATGGGAACCTGTTAGATGAGTAAAGCCATGCTACTCCTGAATTGAGACAGTCTTGGAGATTTCGAAACCTTTAGGATATGACCGTTTCTATGAATTCAGAAGGGGCTTCCCTTGAGTTGACTTGAGTATAAAGAATCTGCCTGTAATGCAGGAGATGAAGGAGACACGGGTTCCATCCTGGGTTGGGAAGATTCCCTGGAGAAGAAAGGACAACCCATTCAAGTTTTCCTGCCTGGAGAATCCCATGGACAGAGGAGCCTGGCAGGCTGCAGTCCATGGAGTCGCAAAGAGTCAGACAAGACTGAGCAAGTAAGCCACCAAATGAATTCAAAAAATATTGGATGTGGTTAAAAAAAAATCATGGGACACTCTTTGCCTTCACGAAGGTGGTGCACAGATTCCCAACTCAGCATGTATCGTTCATATTTGTATGGGCTTCTGTGCTTCCCTTGTAACAAAGGCCTCTTGTGAGATTTCAAACTTATAAAAGTATATTATGCCTGAAAGCGTGCCCTTGGGACCGTTCACAGCTGTGTGACTAAAGGAAGAATTTATTGCAGTTTTTGTAATTCCTCCAACCTCACTGAACACAGTGGTTCCCCAGGAATATGCCAGTTCATAGACGCTGAGCAAGCATTTCTATATGACTGTTTATTTTTCAACCGGAGGAGGAAAGGGCTTACGTGTTGGCACCAAGTCAGCGCCCCTGTTTAAATCACCGACTCCGCGTTTTGACATTTAACGCCAAAAGGATCGTGAAATTTTCCGTGAAAGGAAAGGATTTTTTTTTTTTTTTTTTTACAGCACACCTGAAAAGTTAACAGTGCTTTGGAATCAGAAAGTATCTGTTGCTCAGACATGTTTGCCTCTTTGCAACCCCATGGACTACAGTCCTCCAGGCTCCTCTGTCCTTGGGATTCTCCAGGCAAGAATACTGGAGTGGGTTGCCATACCCTCCTCCAGGGGATCTTCACAACCCAGGGATCAAACCTGACTCTTATGTCCCCTCAATTGTCTGACAAGTTTTTCTTTTCTTTTTTTATTTTAACCACTAGCGCCACCTGGGAAGCCTAGGTTTGGAATCAATTTACCCACAAATACAATTGGTTTTTATCACAACCTGAAGAAATGGGAATAAAAATAACATATCTCTTTCAAAAATGATAGCATGATTTAAAAGGAAACGCAAGCCCAGCAGATTTCATTAATCACCTGAAGTTTTGCATGGCTGCATAAATGCTGACATCTTTGTCAGCCTGTTGCCACCATTGGCAAGGGGTCAGATCAGATTTGCCTGTGAGTTAGTGAAGAATTGATGCTTCTGAACTGTGGTGTTGGAGAAGACTCTTGAGAGTCCCTTGGACTGCAAGGAGATCCAACTGGTCCATTCTGAAGGAGACCAGCCCTGGGTGTTCTTTGGAAGGAATGATGCTAAAGCTGAAACTCCAGTGCTTTGGCCACCTTATGCAAAGAGTTGACTCACTGGAAAAGACTCTGATGCTGGGAGGGATTGGGGGCAGGAGGAGAAGGGGACGACCGAGGATGAGATGGCTGGATGGCATCACCGACTCGATGGACATGGGTTTGGGTGGACTCCGAGGGTTGCTGATGGATAGGGCGGCCTGGGTGCTTCAGTTCACAGGGTCGCAAAGAGTCGAAGACGACTGAGTGACTGAACTGAACGTTAAAATAATTTTAAATGTTCCAAGAACGGGACTATTCGTCGACACAGTTGGCAAACAGGCACGCTGATTCATGTATGTATCATCCATGACTTGCTATAATGAAAGAGACAAGACCACATGTCCCACAGAGTAAGAATACTACCTGGCCACCTTACCCGTTTTTTTGAATTTTTGTGGGTGTCTTTTTTTGGGGGGGGCGGACGATTTTACAGTCTTCATTGAATTTCTGGCAGTATTGCTTTTTCTTCTTCTTCTGTTTTTAATGTTTTGTGTTATTTTTGACTGAGAGGCAAGTGGGATCTTACTTTTCCCCACCAGGGATCGATCCTCACGCCCGGCATTGAAAAGTGAAATCTCAACCCCCTAGACGATCAGAGAACCTAGGGGGCTAGAACTTAATTGTGGTTGTTCAGTGCTAAATCCTGTGTGACCCCATGGACTGTAGCCCACCAGGCTCCTCTGTCCATGTGATTCTCCAGGCAGGAATACTGGAGTGGATTTCCATTTCCTCCTCCAGCGGATCTTCCCGACCATGGATCGAACCTGCGTCTCCTGCATGGCCGGCAGATTCTTTACCAGCTAAGCCATTGGGAAAGCCCCCCTGAAGGGTGCCAGGTGGCAAGGATTGTTTGCTTCCTGAGTTCCCTCGGGGCTCACCAGCTCACCATCCGTGGAGGCTGCAATCGCTGCTGTCTGTGACACCCTCTGTTTACTCACATGGCAGGAAATACCCCATTTCTCACACGCAGTATCTCTTGGACACACGTGGCTTCCCCAAGAGCCAGCTCCATCACGGAGATGCTGTTGCTTTGCTTTGTCAGTCTCATTCTCTCCACTGTCCTCCTAAGCAAAATAAAGGGTGATTGAGAGTTTCTGGTTCTTTTCTAACTGATCACGGAATGACGCGTCTCTGTGAACGATCACCAGCCAGTCCATCCTAAAGGAGATCAGTCCTGAATATTCATTGGAAGGACTGATGCTGAAGCTGAAACTCCAATCCTTTGGCCACCTGATGTGAAGAGCTGACTCATTGGAAAAGACCTTGATGCTGGGAAAGACCGAAGGCGGGAGAAGAAGGGGACGGCAGAGGATGCGATGGCTGGATGCCATCACCAACTCGATGGACATGAGTTTGAACAAACTCCGGGAGTTGGTGATGGACACGGAGGCCTGGCGTGCTGCAGACCGTGGGGCCACAAAGAGTCAGATACGACTGAGCCACTGAACTGCCCGAAGTGAATGTTGGGTTTACAGAGCCAGGATAGGTACATTTGGGATTTCTCCTCTCTCTGAAGAAAAAAAAAAAGTTATTTTTTGATCTGAAATGAAAGCATTGAGCCTTTCAGCTCACGAGGAAAAATATACACGGAGTGAGCCAGACGTCTTTGGTGTTGGTCCAGTTCATCCTTGAGCCCTTTGCAGCAACATGGTGGCCATATTTTCCTAACTGGACGCACCCACACAGAGCAGGAGGAAGCAGGGGCAGGCATGGAGAGAAGAATGGACTTTGAGGCCAGGAAAAAGCTGTCTTCAAACCAACGATTTCTCTGTGGTCCACTCTCTGCTTACCTCACCAACACATGTCGACTCGGTGATGGAGTGGGCCCCGTTCTGTCTGCTTTCTGCAGTAAGGCTGCTGTGAGTTGGGCGTCAATAAATACGTGTGTCTGCTCTTAAGAATAGATTGGGAGTTTGGGATGAACACTTTTTATAAAGCACCTATGAGTCGGGGACAAACTTAGGATTTAAAAATTCATTCAAAGACTTAACGGAGTTTGAGATGAACATGGACCCACTGCTGTATTTAACATGGAGAACCCACAAGGACCTGTTGGACAGCACAGGGAACTCCGCTCAATACTCTGTAATAACTTTATGGTCCCCAGGAAGGATGGGGGAAGGGATACTCAGGGAGTCTGGGATGGACGTGGACACACTGCTGCATTTAACATGGAGAACCAGCAAGGACCTGCTGTCCAGCACAGGGAACTCTGCTCAGTACTCTGTAATACCCTTATGGTTCCCAGGGGGAAGGATGGGGAAGGGACAGTCAGGGAGTCTGGGATGGGCATGGACACACTGCTGCATTTAACATGGAGAACCAGCAGGGACCTGCCGTCCAGCACAGGGAACCCTTCTCAGTGTCACATGGCAGCCTGGATGGGAGGGAAGTTTGGGGGAGAAGGGATACATGTGTATGGACAGCTGAGTCCTTCCGCTGTCCACCTGAAACCATCATGTTGTCAATGGGCGATATCTCAAGGCAAAATAAAGAGTCTAAATTTGGGGGGTGGGGGAAACAGAAGACAGACCCAGTGGAAGGACCATCAGGTGAAGAAGAGAGGCTGGGCCAGCCGTGCTGGACCCTCCTCTGTGCGTCCCACCGCAGTCCATTTAAGAATATAAACAGGCTGTTGATGGTGCTGGGGCATCATGGCACTCCTCACCCCAGATTCCTGAGCGTGTGTCTTGCTCATGTGTCCTGTTCATGGACTGAAGATTTTTTGGCAGATCTTTGTAAAAGGAGTTTGGAGATGATGCCTCTTCTTGATGCATGAAAATCCATCCCAGTGTTTTTTTTAATGGCTCAGATGGTTTAAAAAAAAAAAAGTGAAGAAGAAGAAAGAAAACAAATCTGCCTGCCAATGCACTTTTGATCCCTGGGTCAGAAAGACCCCCTTGGAGGAGGAAATGGCAACCCACTCCAGTATTCTTGCTTGGAGAATCACATGGACAGAGGAGCCTGGTGGGCTACAGTCCAGGGGGTCACAAAAAGTCTGCCAGGACTGAATGACTAACACTTAGACTTTTTAACTTGATTAAAAAAAGTCAGACACGACTGAGCGACTGAACTGAACTGTAAATTTGGTCAAATGCACCCTCTTTAGATGTTTGGTCATTAAGTCGTGTCCGACTATTTGCAACTCCAAGGACTGCAGCACGCCTGGCTTCCTTGTACATCACCATCTCCTGGAGCTTATTCAAACTCATATCTGTCCAGTCAGTGATGCCATCCAACCATCGCATCCTCTGCTGCCCCCTTCTCCTCCTGCCCTCAATCTTTCCCAGCATCAGGGTCTTTTCCAGTGAGTCAGGTCTTTGCATCAGGTGGCCAACATATTTAATGGTTCACATTTTCGTGTCTTCTTGTTTTAACAAAAATCTCCTTGGACTAGAATGAGTGAAAGAAATATTTCTTTCTTGCAGAAGTTAACTTCAGACCATCTGAAAGTATATGATGTGTGTATGTATATCCAGATGGTTTTCATCTTTTTTCCATATAGGAAGCCAGCGATTCCAGCGCTTTTTATCAAAAGCTCTTCACTTACTAAGCGGTGAGTAATCTCTCCTCTCCTGATAAGTTAGCATGTGCTGACCCAACCATTTCCAGCTGTAAGTCTTGCGTCTGTTTTTCTGAGGTCTTTATCTGACCGTAGTTCTTGGGTCTGTTTTCCTGGGGTCTTTATCTGACCGTAGTTCTTGGGTCTGTTTTCCTGGGGTCTTTATCTGACCGTAGGTCTTGCGTCTGTGTTGCTGGGGTCTTTATCTGGCCGTAGGTCTTGCGTCTGTGTTGCTGGAGTCTTTATCTGACTGTAGGTCTTGCGTCTGTGTTGCTGGAGTCTTTATCTGACCGTAGGTCTTGCGTCTGTGTTTCTGGGGTCTTTATCTGACCGCCGCAGCCAGATGGACATATTGGAGGCAGGCCACAGCAGGCTGCAGCCTGAGGGGCCCTTCAAAGCAGCCACCACGTAAAGAGAGACTAGTCTCAGTTGTTTGCTGTTTCAGTAGCTAAGTCGTGTCCATCTCTTTTGGGGCCCCGTGGACTGTAGCCCACCAGGCTCCTCCGTCCATGGGATTCTCCAGGCAGGAATGCTGGAGTGGGTTGCCATTCCCTCCTCCAGGGGAGCTTCCCAATGCAAGGATCGAACTGGTGTCTCCTGCACTGGTGTGTGGATTCTTTACCACTGAGCCCAGTGGAAAGCCATGATTGGAACATGCTTGATAAACACCCCAGTCATCGGCCTCGTCATTTCCCTGCTTTTGTTTTATTGCTGATCTTTGTCTGTTTTTAGATTTCGTACCTGAGTGACAACCCAGAAATTCAACATTGTCTTATTAGCGCTATTTTGTATTTTTATTTTTTTTACATGAACCTTTAAAAAAAAGTCTATTAAATTTTTTATGAGATTAAAAGACACTTGCTCCTTGGAAGAAAAGCTATGACAAACCTACACAGTGTATTAAAAAGCAGAGACATCACGTTTCTGGCAAAGGTCTGTATACTCAAAACTATGCTGTTTCCACTAATCATGTATGAATGTGAGAGTTGGACCATAAAGAAGGTTGAGCCCCCCAAAACTGATGCCTTCAAAGTGTGCTGGAGAAGACTCTTGAGAGTCTCTTGGATAGCAATGAGATCAAATCAGTCAATCCTAAAGGAAATCACAACTGAATATTCATTGGAAGGACTGAAGCTCTGATACTTTGGCCAGCTGATGTGAAGAGCCGACTCTCCTGCAAAGATTCTGATGCTGGGACAGGTTGAAGGCAAAAGGAGAAAAGAGGGGAGAGAGGATGAGATGGTTGGATGACATCATTGACTCAATGGAGTTGAATGGGAGCAAACTCCGAGAGAAAGCAATGGACAAGGAATCCTGGCGTGCTGCAGTCCTTGGGGTCACAAAGAGTCAGACACAACTTAGCCACTGAACGTCAACAAATTAAACCCATAAAAGGTGCCAAAAATCAAAGCAACAATAATGCAGCAATCTAACGTATAGAAGAAGGATAACCCTGGTACCGGAGTCCATCACGTTAGCCTCAGTGCTGAGACAGGCCACGTGCTTGTGTGGTCAGTCGTGTCCGACTCTTTGCGACCCCATGGACTGTAGCCCACCAGGCTCCTCTCTCCATGAGTATTCTCCAGGCACAAAGACTGGAGTGGGATGCCATGCCCTCCTCCAGGGGATCTTCCCAACCCAGGGATCGAAACGAACGACGTAAACTCGGTTCCCGGGTGTTTATATCTTCTCAGAGCACTGGATGTGCTCTGAGTGAAGCCCAAGTGCTTAGACCTTTTCAGACGAACACGTGCGTGTTGCCGGAGTATGAGCTGCTTCTTGGAGCAAGTTCAAGACCAGTTCCCAGCCAAGTCACGTCATCAGGGCTCTCGCAGACTCCAGAATATCTCTGGTGTCCGCAGATCCCAGATTCCAAGACGCCCCAGCTCTGTAGACGCACAGCTGAGAGATAGGCGTGAGCCAGCTGAGACCTAGAGAGGCTGGCTAGGGGCGGGGGGTGGATTCCAGGGAGAGACGGAGAAGGATGCAAATCTTGCCCAAAAGGCTACGTCGAAAGAGAAATGAAAAACAACCATCAGGGGGGGTGGAGCTGATTGAAGGAATATCCTGCCTTTCGTCCAAAGTCGTCTGAGCGAGTTGAGCAGGGTCTGGGGTAAGGTGCCAAACGATTGCAGATTAAACGAGAGAAAGAAAAAGAAAAAGTCTCAGGAGCTCCATGAACCTCTCCTGGCAGCTGCTGGCCTGGAAAAGATGGAAGCGTGTCTACCGGCTATGGACCATCTCTCCTGGACTTGGTGACGGTGTGGAGGAGGAGGAAAACGAGACAGTGAGGAAGACGAAAGGGTGGATGTCAGAGGATTAGACACTCGCACGGGATGCGGCCCCAGCTGCTGGACCTGCGAACCCGGACGGGGCGGCTTCTTCACCGGACGCTTGGGATTTTTCCATTCCTGGAGTCTGTTCCATCTGAGGTCGAGGGTGCCATCATGGTTGGCTGCTGGGGACAGGGTCCTTCCCGCGTGCAGGTGGCATCCTCTCCCTGGGCCCTTGCGTGGCCGTCCGTCTGGGTACATGCAGAGAGACAGGGTTTGGGATGGAAGGACAGACACAGGGACAGAGGCAGATGCGTGGGCCTGGTGCTGGGGAGCCAGAAAGTGACTGAAGCCCCTGTGTGTTGCTGGGGGGGATACAAACTCTGAACACAGCTTGGCAACGTCTTCAAAAAAATTTTTTTCTTTTTAGTATCATTTCTTTATTTACAACGCTATTAGCTGCTGCTGCAAAGCAAAGTGAATCAGCCATACGTATACATATGGCTGTGCCTGTGTGTTCAGGAGCTCCAGTCGTCTTTGTGACCCCATGGACTGCAGCCCGCCAGGCTCCTCCGTCCACGGGATTCTCCAGGCAAGAGTACTGGAGAGGGTTGCCATGCCCTCCTCCAGGGGGTCTTCCCCACTCAGGGATGGAACCCATGTCTCTTCTATTTCCTGCACTGGCGGGCAGTTTCTTATACCACTGGGCTTCCCTGCTGGCTCAGATGGTAAAGAATCTGCCTGCAATGCAGGAGACCTCAGTTCGATCCCTGGGTTGGGAAGGTCCCCTGCAGGAAGGCATGGCAACCCACTCCAATATTTTTGCCTGGAGAATCCTGTGGACAGTGGAGCCTGGCCGGCTGTACTCCACAGGGTCGCAGAGAGTCGGACACGACTGAGCGATTAACACACACTTCTTCACCACCAGCGCCACCTGGGAAAGCCACGTGTATGCATATATTCTGGTTTTTCTTTTTTTAATTTTCTTCCCATTTAAGTGACCACAGAGCACCGACTAGCCCCAAGCTATACCCTAGCTTCTCATTAGCTATCTATTTTGCACACGGTATCGACGTACCATGGTCCCATATATACGATGCAAAATGTACCATCTATACATGTACAATGTTTCATCTATACACATGCAGTGTATATATGTGAATCACAATTGGCCAGTTCATCTCATCCCCTTCTCTCTTGGTGTCCCTACATTTGTCCCCTCTGTCTGTATCATGCCTTCAGATGACCACAGACCAACTGGCTCCAAACTACGGAAATTCATCCTCGCCCAGCCCTGGAGACCACATGTCTGAGGTCAGGATGTCCCAGGGCTGGGCTTCCTGTAGAGGCTCCCTCCCGCCTCTTCCGGCTTCCGGGGGCTCCAGGCGTCCGTCCCTGGGCTGGTGGCCGCCTCCTCCCGTCTCCGCCTCCGTCTCCACGTGGCTTCTCCTCTGCGTCCGTGTCTCTCCTCTTCTGTGTCCTATGAGGACCCTGTCCCTGGGTTTAGGGCCACCCCCAGCCAAGAGGAACCTCATCTCAGACCCTTCACTCCATCACCTCTGCAGAGACCCTTTGTCCAAATAAGTTCCTGTTCTGAGGTTCTAGCTATTTGAAGTAGACGCATCTTTCCCAACTCAGTCCAGTAAGTAAAAGCAGAGAGAAAAACTCCAAACATTATTAATAAGGATCTGTTTGTAGCAAGTTTTTTCCCCTCGGAGCCTTTTCTGAAAAACAGTGCATATAAAATACTTTAACCAGGATAAGCAGATATAAATCGTGTGTCTCATTTGTACACCCAAAACATGAGTTTGTTTGTACAAATGTAACTTTGCAGAGGGAAGAGCTTTTCTCGGACTCAGATCATCAGACTTAGGGGTACTTAAGATGACTTAGCATGAGTTCAGCGGTGAAGAATCCGTCTGCCAAGCAGAAGACACGGGTTTGATCCCTGGGTCTGGAAGATACCCTGGAGGAGGAAATGGCAACCCACTGCATTATTCTTGCCTGGAAAATCTCATGAACAGAGGAGCCTGGTGGGCTACAGCCCATGGGGTCACAAAGAGTCGGACATGACAGAAGGGATGTAGCACGCATGCACACAAGTTTGAATTTTACCTATATTCTTCATCTGCGTTCATCATCTATTTGTGATGTTTGATGCTGGGGACTGTTAGTCAAGGCAGCAAGCCGATGGGTCAGGATGATGACCTTCACAAAAGGCCTCATTCTCTAGGAGGCTCTGAAAACAGACTATCCCATCTCACGGCATTCCTGCTGCGTGCGTGGATGAAGTCACCACGTCATCACGAACGGGAGGTGCTTCTTTGCAGACATGTGTTGCAAACAGCTTCTCCTGACAGAGAAAACCTGTGTTTGGAATTTTCCTTACAGTATGAGGGGATGTAACTGCTGGCGGCTTAAGCCACGTGAGCGTGCTCTGCTAAGTCACTTCAGTCGTGTCCGACTCTGTGTGACCCCAGAGGGCAGCCAACCAACCTCCCCCGTCCCTGGGATTCTCCAGGCAAGAACACTGGAGTGGGTTGCCATTTCCTTCTCCAATGCAGGAAAGTGAAAAGTGAGAGTGAAGTCGCTGTCATATCTGACTGTTAGCGACCCTTTGGACTGCAGCCTTCCAGGCTCCTCCGTCCATGGGATTTTCCAGGCAAGAGTACTGGAGTGGGGTGCCATTGCCTTCTCTGACGTGAGTGTGAGGTTTGCCTTTAAAGAGCTTTTGCTTCACTTGAAACAGGAAATGGAGACCCCCTTCCCCTGCCTCCTCCCTACCTGGGGGAGTGAGAAAAGGTTGTTTTTGGAGGGATGGGGGAGATGAGTCTTTATTGCAGTTGGGGAAAGAGGAGGCTGACCACGGTGTCCGAGCTCGCCCGTGAATCGGGTTTGAGAAAAAGCAAGTCGGTGAACTTGAACCAGGAGACTTTGTGTAACTGAGCTATTGCTGCTTAAGTGGAAGGTGTTTTTAGGCATCCACAGAATTGAGAAGGAACATCTGTGTGTTCCTGCAGGCAGACACCCCCTTACTTCACGCCGAAGACATCATTCAGTTCAGTCACTCAGTCAAGTTCGAACCCATGGACCGCAGCACTCCAGGCCTCCCTGTCCGTCCCCAACTCCCGGAGCTTGTTCAAACTCACGTCCATCGAGTCGGTGATGCCATCCAACCATCCCAATCCTCTGTCATCCCCTTCTCCTCCTGCCCTCAATCTTTCCCAGCATCAGGGTTTTTTCCAATGAGTCAGCTCTTCACATCTGGGGGCCAAAGTGCTGGACATTACATCAAGATGCTTGCGTTTATTATGTGTGCTCTTAGGGATGCCAAACGTATCCTGTGGGACTTCAGTGTTTAAGTTCTTTGAGGAACTTCGATTCTGTTCTCCAGAGCGGCTGCACCAATTTACATTCCCATCAACAGTGTAGAAGGGTTCCCTTTTCTCCACACCCTCTCCAGCATTTCTTGTTTGTAGATTCTTAAATGAGCTCTCCTCCAATCAAAATTAATCTAACAGGAGGAATGCCAAATGGTTTTTCTACCCTCGTTTTCAAATTCCTTTGTTAAAGAAACATAAGTAGGATTCTCTATCTGGATTGAACCAGAGGGATGCTTAAGAATGAAAGCAAACGATTTGGAAAAGTTCTGATGCTTGACAGTTTAGGTCACTTCACCACTTTCTTATTCTTCTTGCTCTTTGCGACCCTATGGCGCAGCACGCCAGGCTTCCCTGTCCATCACCAACTCCTGAACTTTACCCAAACTCATGTCCATCGAGCTGGTGATGCCATCCAACCATCTCATCCTCTGTCATCCCCTTCTCGTCCCGCCTTCAGTCTTTCCCAGCATCAGGGTCTTTTCCAGTGAGTCAGTTCTTTGCATCAGGTGGCCAAAGTACTGGAGCTTCAGCTTCAGCATCAGTCCTTCCAGTGAGCATTCAGGGTTGATTTCCCTTAGGATGGACTGGTTTCACCATTTTCTGGAACAGAGTCTTTGGAAGGAGCCCGCTGTTCTTACTTCATATCCTGCTAATACGTCACGTCTAGATCATGCTGTTAATACATCATCTCCAGGGCATGCTAGACTGCCCACTCATCACAAAAGCGAGAGTGCGTTTCCGCAATAATTCTCTCTCATCTTGTTCTACTGTTATTTTTTTTTCACGGTTGAAAAGAAAAAATTGCACACTGTGAGAGGTGTGAGTAAAGTTTGATTTGGGGCAAAACGCAGAGCGCAGCCCAGGAGACGGGGTTTCACACAGAAGGTGAGGGGGTCGGTGGTGCGGCGCCAGGGTACGCAGAACTTTTGCAACAAAGGGTGGGTAGTCTGAATGTCAAAATGTTCCTGTGAACTCAAGAAAGCCGGGTATCCCAAGTTAAGGAATTTACTGCCTTCCTGTGTATGGGGAAGACGCAGCAATCTGGACTTTCTGAAATCATTCCTTTCATATTCATCTCAGCTATCTGGGGCCAGCAACCCACGTGTCCACATCCTGAATGTCCTCAGGGGTCTCCATGGGGAGTTGGCTACAGTCTGACGGCTGCTAGATGGCAGGGGTGCTTTCCTCCCTGAGTTCCCCTCAGGCCTCACCAGCGCACCATCTGCCATGGCTCCAGTCGCCGATCAGTCTAACGTCCTTTCTTTACTGATATGGCAGGAAATAGTCCATTTCTTGGGCTTCCCTGGTGGCTCAGCTGGTAAAGAATCCGTCTGCAATGCAGGAGATTCTGGTTCAATTCCTGCATCAGGACGATCCCCTGGAGAAGGGAGAGGCTACCCACTCCAGTATTCTTGGGTTTCCCTGGTGGCTCAGCTGGTAAAGAATCCGCCTGCAATGTGGGAGACCTGGGTTCGATCCCTGGGTTGCAAAGATCCCGTGAAGAAGGAAAAGGCTACCAACTCCAAGTTTTCTGGCCTGGAGAATTCCATGGACTGTACAGTTCACGGGGTCGATAAGAGTTGGACACAACCGAGCGACTTTCAGTTTCATTCCATGTCTCAAGACACAAATAAAGATGTACATAAAAAAAAGAGGGGATATATATAAACATAACTGATTTTTCACAAAGTGAAAAAGTTGGCTTAAAGCTCAACATTCAGAAAATTAAGATCATGGCATCTGGTCCCATCACTTCATGGGAAATAGATTTGGAAACAGTGGAAACAGTAGCTGACTTTATTTTGGGGGGACTCCAAAATCACTGCAGATGGTGATTGCAGCCATGAAATTAAGACACTTCCTCCTTGGGAGAAAAGTTATGGCCAACCTAGCATATTAAAAAGCAAAGACATTACTTTGTTAACAAAGATCCGTCTAGTCAAGGCTATGGTTTTCCCAGTAGTCATGTATGGATGTGAGAGTTGGACCATGAAGAAAGCTGAGCCCCAAAGAATTGATGTTTTTCACCTGTGGTGTTGGAGAAGACTCTTGAGAGTCCCTTGGACTGCAAGGAGATCCAACCTGTCCATCCTAAAGGAGATCAGTTCTGGGTGTTCATTGGAAGGACTGATGTTGAAGCTGAAAGTCCAATACTTTGGCCACCTGATGAGAAGAATGACTCATTGGAAAAGACCCTGATGCTGGGAAAGATTGAGGGCAGGAGGAGAAGGGGATGACAGATGATGAGATGGTTGGATGGCATCACCAACTCAATGGACATGGGTTTGGGTGAACTCCGGGAGTTGGTGATGGACAGAGAGGCCTGGCGCACTGCAGTTCACGGGGTCGCAAATAGTCGGACAGGACTGAGCCACTGATCAGCAGAATTATAGTGAAATATGCAACATGAAGCAATGCAAGCTGACGTTTGGCTTCAAGGCACCTCAGAAGGTGAAATCTCCCTCATTTCTTTCCTCAGAGCTCAGAGGGCTGTGTTCTGCCAAATGTGTAATGTGGGCAGATAAAAATAAATTCAGTGTTTCAGACATCTGTCAACAGACTTTGGAACCAGATAAGTTTAAAAAAAACCCAACAGCAACCCACAGCAGAAGGTCAAGCAAGCATTACTTGTGGGAGACCAGTTCTGAAATCCTTCCCTCTTGTCTCTCCAAGAGGTCAGTCAACAAGCAAGGGCTCATTTGGGAAGATACAGTGAACTGAGATGGAAAAAAGGGGAAGAATAGTTCTGGAGAAGAGAGGATGATTTTTACTTTTCTTTCAAGATTCAGTGGTTTTCATTTTATTTTTTTCTTTTTATTTTACTTGGAGGCAATTACTTTACAATATTGTAGTGGTTTTGCCATACACTGACATGAATCAGCCGTGGGTGTACATGTGCTCCCCCATCCTGAACCCCCCCTCCCACCTCCCTCCCCATCCCATCCCTCTGGGTCACCCCAGTGCACCAGCCCCGAGCACCCTGTCTCATGCATCAAACATGGACTGGCGATCTGTTTCACATATGGTAATATACATGTTTCAATGCTATTCTCTCAGATCATCGCACCCTCTCCCACTCCCACAGAGTCCAAAAGACTGTTCTATACCTCTGTGTCTCTTTTGCTGTCTCACATACAGGGTCATCGTTACCATCTTTCTAAATTCCATATATAGGCATTAATATACTGTATTGGTGATTTTCTTTCTGGCTTCCTTCACTCTGTATACCAGGCTCCAGTTTCATCCACCTCATTAGAACTGACTCAAATGCATTCTTTTTAATGGCTGAGTAATACTCCATTGTGAATATGTACCACAGCTTTCTTATCCATTCGTCTGCTGATGGACATCTAGGTTGTGTTCATGTCCTAGCTATTATAAACAGTGCTGCGACGAACACTGGGGTGCACGTGTGAGAGGATGATTTTTAACGAGGTTAGTGTTTCCACTGTCAATTTTATAAAGTGCCAGCAGAAGCCAGCATATTCTTGCAAGCCTTGTTATATCCACTTAGGAGTCTAGGATTTTGTCTGACTCCCTTAGACTGTCAACCAGGGTGTAGGCACCCCGGATGTGGGTACCTGCCGTCCATCTCTACAAGGATTAAATCAGCTGCTGCTGCAGCTGCTGACTTTCAACACCCCCTGAAGGGAGTTCTGCGTGGAGAGCAGATGTCAGGCATCTGTGTTCTGGGTTAAAAACTGGCAGGACAGGTCTTCAGATGGTTAAATAGTCTCAGGAGCCTATTTCATGAGCCCAATTCTTGCATCTCCTAATATCTAGAAAAGCCTGAAAATCCTTCATGGTGCTGGCTCTCCCTCCTGACTAGTAAAGGCTTTAGGAGACTAGGAGGAATTTTTCGAACGATTTCTTGCTTGCTGTCATGAACTCACTGATTCACCACAATCAAATATATATATTGACCTTCCCTGCTGCCGCTTTGGACTTCCCCGGTGGTTCTGGGGTAAAGAATCCACCTGCCAATGCAGGAGAGACTGGTTCGAGCCCTGGGTCAGGAAGATTCCCCCGGAGAAGGAAAGGGCAGCCCACGCCAGTATTCTTGCCTAGAGAATCCCATGGACAGAGGAGCCTGGTGGGCTGCAGTCCATGAGGTTGCAGAGAGTCTGACATGACTGAGCGACTAGCAGACACACGTCTTTGGAGCAGACTCCCAGAGATATCTGAGGTGCTGTCTCTTGGGCTCCAGTCTTCATTTTGCCCCCAAATAAAACTTGACCACACGCTTTTTTTTTTTTACATGTTAACAAACTTTAAATAGTCCCATGGAGGCCATGCCTGTTAAGGCCCCAAATGGCAAAACCAAACGCGTTGAGCAGACATGCGTGTTGAAAAGTCTTTCCCAAGGTCTTGACTGTGATCTTACTTTACTTCCGTGGCTGTTTCAGACGAGGGACTGTCTCAGTTTCCTTGACGACCGATTACAGAAAGCACACCTTGGTCCTGCCAGGAAGCATGTGCTTTACAAGAAGAACGTGACTCAGTTTCCCCAAATGTGCAAGGAGAAGAAACATCATGCGTTTTTTTTTTGTATATACAAGGATTTTTTTTTAAATTTTAATTGAAAGCTAATTACTTTACACTATTGTGGTGGCTTTTTGCCAAACATCAACATGAATCTGCCACGGGTGTACATGTGTCCCCATCCTGAACCCCCCTCCCTCCTCCCTCCCCATCCCATCCGTCAGGGTCATCCCAGTGCACCAGCCCCGAGCACCCTGTCTCATGCATCGAACCTGGACAGGCGATGTGCTTCACATATGGTAATATACATGTTTCAGTGCTATTCTCTCAGATCATCCCACCCTCGCCTTCTCCCACAGAGTCCAAAAGAGTGTTCTTTACCTGTGTGTCTCTTTTGCTGTCTCACATACAGGGTCACCGTTACCATCTTTCTAAATTCCAAAGATATGCGTTAATATTCTGTATTTGTGTTCTTCTGACTGACTTTGCTCGGTATAACAGGCTCCACTTTCATTCACGTCATTAGAACGATTCAAATGCGTTCTTTTTAATGGCTGAGTAATATTCCATTGTGTACAGAAGCAGCGTGCTTCCTTAGAGAGACTTTTCTCAGCATCTGTGCAGATAGACGCGAGGACTTTCCTGGGGGTCCAGTGGATACGAATCCGCCTGCCAATGCAGGGGACGTGGGTCCGATCCTTGGTCCAGGAAGATCCCACACGCCACAGGGCAATGAAGCCATGCACCACAGCTACTGAGCCCGTGTGTCCCAAAGTGTTCGAACCTCAGCAATAGAGCCCGCTGCCTTGAGAAGCCCACCCACCACCCCCGGAGAGTTGCCCCCTGCTCACTGCAACGGAGTGCAAGCAAAAATAAAATAAATAAAATTAAAAACAAAAATAGGTGGTCTCAAGTTTTCTTTCTTGGCTCTTCTGAGTTCTCATGGGGCCAGGACATCTCAGCAGGGCACTGGCTGTGTCTCTCTCTCTGCGTCTAGTGGGCACCCTTCTCTGCCTCAAGGCCGCCGGCACCAGCAGCTCAGAGGTGCTGTGGGTGCCGAACCCAGCATCCCAGCCCCCACGGCCATGGAGAACCACAAGCCAGAGAGCCTCACCGGACGCAGAGAGGGTCCCCGCCGGGCACACGTGTGCCCGAGAATGAGGTCCGGTACACCAGAGGGTAACACAGCTTGTAAATCAACTTGTGTGTTAGTCGCTCAGTCACTTCCAACTCTTTACAACACCAGAGACTGTCACCCACCAGGCTCATCTGTCCACGGGATTCTCCAGTCAAGAATCCTGGAGTGGGTTGCCATGCTCTCCTCCAGGAGATCTCCCCAGAAAAGCCGTATATCCCCATCAGCTCAGTTCAGTTCATTCGCTCAGTCGTGTCCGACTCTTTGCGACCCCATGGACCGCAGCATGCCAGGCCTCCCTGTCCATCACCAACTCCCGGAGTTTACTCAAAGTCCATCGAGTCGGTGATGCCATCCAACCATCTCATCCTCTGTCGTCCCCTTTTCCTCCCACCTTCAGTCTTTCCCAGCATCAGGGTCTTTTCCAAAGAGTCAGATCTTGGCATCAGGTGGACAAAGTATTCCAGTTTCAGCTTCAGCATCGGTCCTTCCAATGAATAGTCACGACTGATTTCCTTTAGGATGGACTTTAGCATATTCCCCTGGATTCTTATAAGATACTCAGGGGTTCCCTGAAAAGTAGATGACTATGGCGGAATCTGGGCTTCCTTGGTGGCTCAGTGGTAAAGAATCCACCTGCAATGTGGGAGACCTGGGTTCGATCCCTGGGTCGTGAAGATACCCTGGAGGAGGGCATGGCTACCCACCCCAGTATTCTTGCCTGGAGACTCCCATGGACAGAGGACTCAGGGTCACAAAGTCATACATTTATATGTACGAAAGAGTAGCATTCGACTTAGGTGCTAAACCCAGCAACACATCATGGATGAATCTAACCCGTTAACCTTAAGGAGACAATGCTTTGCTTCTGGCACATCCTTTCTTGTTTTCTTGCTAGTGAAATCTGATTTTTTTCTGGTATGTTTACACATATATGACTGATTCCAAATGGAAGGCAAGACAGTCTTTTTCTTTTTTCCTTAATGATCAGCATTATTTTGTATTTTAAATCGCAGACCCCCAGTTGTGAAATGTCCCCTCTCAACAGCGCTTTTCCTTGGCATTAGGGAAAGGTCCTTTGAAGTTTGTTTATTCGGAAAAAGACGCCCAGCGTTTGGACAGAACCTCATGTACCACAAAGGAGCTCTTTTCTTCTTTGCTGAAAAGCCTGCTTCCTGCATGGTCTCTCTTTAGCTGAAGTTCAAAGCACGTCTGTGAACATTTGTGATTAAAAAAACAAAAAACCCTTTGCATCATCCTTCAGGCTGAGTCCTTGCAGAGTCTGTGGTCTAGCTGATAGGCGGGCTGAGTCCCTTGTCTCTCCTATGCTCTGATAACCTCGAGCTAAGTTTCCAGGTCCGGGTGCCAGCAAACCAGCTGCACTGTTCAAAGACGTCTGGGTGACCGATTGCAAGATTCCTGACCTCCAAGTCCTGCTCTGTGTCTCTCTCCTTCTTTCAGCGGGGTGACGTCTGTGTAGCATCTAAGGATAGGATATGACTAACCTAGACGTGTCTACGTGCGCTGTAAGCCAGCTGAAGAGAGGCGACTCTGATTATTGATAGACATGGTCCTACTGAGTGAAGCAGGACAGAGAAAGACAAACATCATATGATATCGCTTATGTGTGGAGTGTGAAAAAGAATGACGCAAATGAGCTTATTTACAAACAGAAACAGACTCCCAGACATAGAGAATAGAGTTACAGTTACGAAAAGGGAAGGAGGGGTGGATAAAGCAGGACTCTGGGATTAACAGATACATGTACAACTGCATACAAAATAGATAGCCAATAAAAACTTACTGTACAGCACAGATACTATGTATCTTGTAAGAAACTATAAACAAAAGAGTCTAAAACATATTTACATGTACGAATTACATATATATATAGGTATCGATATATAGGTATCGGCTCATATATAGTTTATATATAGAACTGACTCATTGGGAAAGCCCCTGATGCTGGGAAAGACTGAAGGTGGGAGGAAAAGGGGGGGACAGAGGATGAGATGGTTGGATGGCATCACCGACTCAATGGACACGAGTTGGAGCAAACTCCGGGAGTTGGTGATGGACAGGGAGGCCTGGCGTGCTGCAGTCCATGGGGGTGCAAAGAGCTGGACACCACTGAGCGAGTGAACTGATAAATGGGTTTTCCAGGTGGCTCAGTGGTAAAGAATCTGCCTGCCAAGGCTGGAGACATGGGTTTGATTCCTCAGTTGGGAAGATCCCCTGGAGAAGGCCCTGGCAACCCACTCCAGTCTTCTTGCCTGGAGAATCCCATGGACAGAGGAGCCTGGTGGGCTGCAGTCCACTGGGGTTGCAAAGAGTTGGACAGGACTGAGTAATTAACAGTATCAATTTTCATATATAACTACGTACATGAATCACTTTGCTGTACATCTGAAATTAACACACCATTGTCAGTCAGCTATATTTCAATACAAATAAATACAATTCAGTTCAGTTCAGTCACTCAGTGGTGTCCAACTCTTTGCGACCCCATGGACTGAAGCATGCCAAGCTTCCCTGTCCATCCCCAACTCCCAGAGCTTGCGCAAACTCATGTCCATGGAGTCAGTGATGCTTAGACACAGACATAAGACTAGCAGTTGAGAGCTCTCTTACCCAAAAAGTGTTTAAGCTGGGGTTTCTCCCCCACATCGAACATTCCCAAGGGAAGAAATTCTTGGGCATGAACTCACTGATAATTTTTGTGATGCAGAAGGCGGATCTGACAGTCTCTTTTCTGCAAAGACTGGCATTTGTTACTACCTGTTGGGGAGAGCGGTGTGAGGTTTGTGGACAGGGTGGGCTTGCACTTCTAGGGAGGGTTCCATATGCCTGGCTGAGTCCGTTCGCTGTACACCCGCAACTATACCAACGTTGTGAATCAGCTATGTGTAGCATGTGCATGATAAGTCACTTCGGTCGTGTCCGACTCTTTGCAACCCCTTGGACTGTAGCCCACCAGGCTCCTCGGTCCATGGGATTCTCCAGGCAAGAATACTGGAGTGGGTTGCCATGCCCTTCTCCAGGGGATTGTCCCAACTCAAGAGCTCGAACACCGTCTCTTATACCTGCTGTGGTGGTAGGCGGGTTGTTTACCACTCCAGCCACCTGCAAAGTGGCTTTTCATCAGCTATACCTCAATACAAAATTAAAAGTTAAAAAGCAAAATGAACATTTAAAAATATAGAGAGAGATCAGACACTTGTAAACATACAGATTGGTTTTAAGGGCATTTTTATACATCTCCCTATGAAGAAAAGAGTCCAGCAAGGAAAAAAAAAAAAAAAACTCTTCAAAGCCCCTAAGGCTATGGAAGGTATCCCCAGGGTTTCACTCGTCTGCGTTTAAGAGGTTTTAAAAGACTGAGATGCAAATTCCTCCAGGCGCCTGGAAAGCTCAGAGGGTCTCTCTGGTCTCACACCTGCTGGGCATTGCCTTGTCTTTAGCTTAACGACCAGGCGGGGCTGTGAGTTCATCGGAAGCCAGCTCAAATCCCTTGATCCCGCGGGGAAGTAAGTTGGAGTACCAATCATGTCTAAAGTGGCTGGCATTTGGCTGTCGCAGGCGGTATGTTGGTTTGTGGATGAGAAAAGCAGTGTGTGTGTGTGTGTGTGTGTGTGAGAGAGAGAGAGAGAGAGAGAGAGAGGTTGTGAGTATGCAGGAGCGGGTGTACAGCCTGGGATGTGGCATGACTGTGTCTTTAGCGTTGGGACCTTGAGAAGATATGGACGAAGAAGAAGATGAAAGAAAAAAAAAGCCATCAAGAAAAACTCAGGAGACCTGAGATTCCTTCCAGATATCTCCAAAAAAACCCCTTCTCACCCTCCGAATATATTTGAAAGGGAGGTTTGTTGTTGTACAAAGTCGTGTCGGACTCTCTGCGACCACACGGACTGTGGCCCTTGCCAAGGTACCCTGTCCATGGCATGCCCCAGACAAGAATCCTGGAGTGGGTCTCCATTCCCTCCTCCAGGGGGATCTTCCCGACCCAGGAATCTAACGCGGAGCGGATCATCAATATCGTCAGGCGGGTTCTTTTCCTCTGAGCCACCTGGGACGCTCAGAAAGGCATGCTATGAGACGAAACAGAATTGCTTTCTGCTTTCACCCCCGTGAATCATGCCTGTCCAACACGCCGGTTACATAGGCTGTCCTCAGAAGGGCCCTCAAGAAATACCAGGCGTATGCTGTAATAAGTTGGATTTCACAGAGAGTGGTGTCGGGGCGGGAAAAAGGCTGGTAGAATCATAGACATCCCCACGCCCGACTCCCCTCCACCCAGGCACTGTGATGAAAAAACAGCGATGAAAGCTTGTCTGGGAGGAAAAAAAAAAGTGAGAATCTCAAACCAGGTGGCCTTGAGAGCCCATTTCTGTTTTCTTGTGGTGGTGGGGTGGGGGGCAACCTTTGCAGGGCATGTCCCTAGTGACTCAGTGATAAAGAACTTGTTTGCCATTGCAGGAGATGCCAAGGGTTCAGTTCCTGGGTGGGGAGAATCCCCCTGGAGGAGGGCAAAGTAACCCACGGCAGTCTTCTTGCCTGGAGAACCCCATGGACAGAGAAGCCTGATGTGTTACAGTCCTTGGGGTTGCCAAAGAGTCAGACACGACTGAGTGATTAAACTGCAACAGACCTTGCTGGGGTCACCTTTGTTTGGGAGGAAACGGAAGGTGCTTCAGAGATGATTTCGACCCCGCGGTGGTGGGTGTGGGTTAATGGGTGGGTTCCGTTGAGGTGGTGTTCCTGCTGACTGTGGGTGGTGATTAAGGGTTTATCCCCACGTGAAGGCCATCCAAAGGATGCTATTCATGAGATTAAGCTGGAGACAAGCATACAGGATGGTCTGGGGTCTAGGCCGATTCTGGGCATATACCAGATTCCTGAGGAACCCATTCAGGTGGAAGCTATGCAGGCAAGATGGTATTTTAATTACCTGTCACAGACTAAATATAACCCAGAGGAAGCCAAACTTCCTTGGGATACCCACTGAGAACCTAAAACCTTTGCACACCCTTCTTGTTTTACACCATTCCTTTGGACCCTGAGAGCTATTTTGCTTCCGTTTCACTAAATCAGATACACTGATTTCGTGTATCTGAATCTGTAACATGTTACAGATCCGAACATTAGATCTGTAACATTAGAAGCAATGCTTTCTCAGGGAACACTTTATTTTTCCAGGGCCATGTAGAGACGTTTCCCCGAACAGAAGAGCACGCTGCATTTCTGACGACCCGTGCTCGCCTTCACCTCTGGAGGTCACGCTTCAGTTGTCGTTTCAGACGCAGCTGAATCTGTAACCCATCTGAGACTTCCTGTCCGTAAAAGCAGACTGAAGTTCCTTGCTTCCAGCTCTTGAAGCTGGCAAGCTTAACTACTAAATGGCTTGTAACAGACAAGCTCGATTTTTTTCTTTAAAATAAACATAACCCATATTGAAATCAAGTTGTGGTTTTTGAAACAGAGAAGAAAGGGAGATGTGACTTTTTTTTCTGCAATTTGAGGCACCCCATCATATCTGCCATCTATGTAGCATCCTTATCTTTCCATAATCTCTATCTATTGCCTATGTCTGTCTATCTACCTTATGTCTGTATATATGTCTATCATCTACCTTTGTGTCTATCTATCCTGTATTTCTATATTTGTACCTTCTACATCTTTCTACCTATGTATCTACCTTCTTATTGACTATCTGTACCTACCAACGTACATTTCTAGGATTCATATCTTTCTACCAATCCTGTATACCTACCTGTTTATCCATCCTATCATCTATATCTATCTATCTGTCTATCTAAATATACTGGAGTGGGTGGCCTTTCTCTTCTCCCGGGGATCTTCCCAACCCCGGGGATCAAACCCGGGTCTCCCGCATTGCAGGTGGATTCTTTACCAGCTGAGCCACAAGGCAAGTCCAAGGATGCTAGAGTCGGTAGCCTTTCCCTTCTCCAGGGGATCTTCCCGAGCCAGGAATTGAACCGGGGTCTCCTGCATTGCAGGCAGATTCTTTACCAACTGAGCTATCAGGGAAGCCTGAATATCTATCTACTGAGTGTATATGAGTATATATATTTTTTCTTGCATTAAAAAAAGGAAAGCATAGCAAAAGCATTGGCCACATGACTAGGGGTAGGAAAATGATTTTATTTGATGGAATAATGACCTGTTGGGATCATGGGCTTTTAAAAAAACAACACACCAGTTTTCTGAGGATCATTCGCTTTTATCAGCTTATTGAGCATCTGAGTAACCCAATGGGGGAAAAAAAATGGATTTCTTTCCCTGTTGGGTGGATTCTCAATGGATGCTTCTTCACTTAAGCTAAAATTGTAGAGATATAATGAGGAAGGGTTGTTTCTCACCCAGAGCCCCTGAATTATCAATGCATCCATATTGTAGACTTCGTTTGTGAAAGAGTAAGTGAAAGTCACTCAGTCGTGTCCAACTCTTTGCGAACCTATGGACTATACAGTCCATGGAATTCTCCAGGTCAGAATACTGGAGTGGGTAGCCTTTCCCTTCTCCAGGGGGATCTTCCCAACCCAGGGATCGGGCCCAGCTCTCCCGCATTGCAGGCGGCTTCTTTACCAGCTGAGCCACCAGGGGAAGCAAAAAGAAAAATAATCAGACCGCTATTAAAACTCAGATTCAGATCCATAAAATGGAGATTATACACATGGGCGTTTGAGAAGGAAAAGGCCCAGCTGTTAAACTATAGCAGGAATTCACTCTGGCCTTATTGCTCAGTTTGGTGAATTGTTCAGTTCGGTGGCCCAGGGTGGGTTACCTGGAAAACTGGCGACTCGCCAATGACCTTGTTGGTCCGTATGCAGGCTCAGGGGTTTGGTAGCGGTATTGCCCCCTGGGTTTACCCATAGGATTGAGGCAGATCCCGTGCGTCTCTTTCATCTTGGCAGAAAGGAATTCAGTTTCAGGGCTGAGCCAACATCTGGACTTGGGTTTGTTTAGCTCTCCTGAAAGCCTGTTCTCCTGGCAGGCAAAGAGAGGAGCTATATAATGAGTCTGAAAATCTTAAGGAACTTGGATCATGCCGCACGGCCGTGTCGTGCTTGTGGGCTTTGTCCGACGTGGTGAAGCAAAGCGTTCGTAATCCCCTCGGAGACACGCGTGCAAAGGTGAGCCCTGTTTAGATATGTTTGTGGTCACGTGTGTGCAAGCTCAGTCGTGTCCGATTCTTTGTGACCCCCGTGGACTGTAGCCCAACAGGCTCCTCCCTCCATGGGGATTCTCGAGACAAGAATACTGGAGAGGGTTTGCCATTTCCTCCTTCCGAGGGGACCTTCCCGACCCAGGGATCGAACTGGCATCTCCTGCACTGGCAGGCAGATTCTTGGCCACTGAGCCCCATCTGTGGTCACACAGAATCAAAATAGGGGACCCAGAAAATGCTAAGAAGGGGCGAGAGTTCACCCCGTATCAGCCTTAGGACGGCAGGCGTGTGAAACCCTCGCGAGGACTCTGATGAGCTCCACGCAGCCCGCGGGGACGAGCCGGTCCAGGTTGCCGTTCTGAGCAATAGCATGGAGACGGTCCGGCGGAGCGTGTCCGTGGCTGCGGAAGAGTGCTCTGACATCTCAGAGAGCAGCCGTCGAGCAGGAGTGATTCCGTGCCATCTCCACGTCCCTGAGGCCCTTGACTGTCTGTGGACACTCTTGGGTGTCACTGCTGCGGGAAGGGGCTCCCGGGGGGAGACCCGGGATGCCGCTCCACACCCACGATGCACAGGACGCCCCACTTCAGAGAGTCGTCCGGCCCCCAGATGTCAGCGGTGCAGAGGCTGAGAATCCCTGGGTTAGCATCAGAGATCACAGCTGTCTGTCCATCTCTCATCCATCTACGTCTCTCTGGCTATATCATCTATCTATAAAATATTCATCTATTAATCATATGTATAAATTAATTAATATTCATCTATTAATAAATCCATCTACGTCTCTCTGGCTATATCATCTATCTATAAATATAAATATTCATCTATTTATCTGCCATCTATCTCTGTGTTTACCTATCAGTGCCATCTATTACCTATCTATTATTCACCTATTTATCATCTATCTGTGTGTTTACCTATCAATGCCATCTGTCTATCATCTATCTATCACCTATCTATTATCAACTATTTATCTATCATCTATCTCTATGTGTGTGTATCAATGTCACCTATCAATCACCTATCTTTTTATCATCTCTGTATGCATCATCCGAGTCACAGCACTCTTATCTGTCCCTGTCTCTCTTTTGATCATCTATCTACTTACATCATCACAGAAATAACAACAACCCCAGATACGCAGATGCCACCACCCTTACGGCAGAAAATGAAGACAAACTAAAGAGCCTCTTGATGAGGGTGAAAGAGGGGAGTGAAGAAGCCGGCTTAAAACTCAACATTCAAAAAACAGAGATCGTGGCATCCGGTTCCATCACTTTATGGCAAATAGGTGGGGAAACAGAGGAAACAGTGAGAGACTATTTTCTTGGGCTCCAAAATCACTGCAGATGGTGACTGCAGCCATGAAATTAAAAGACGCTTGCTCCTTGGAAGGAAAGCTATGATGAACCTAGACAGTCTATTAAAAACTGGAGACATCACTTTGCCAACAAAGATCCATCTAGTCAAAGCTACGGTTTTTCCAGCAGTCACATACAGATGTGAGAGTTGGACCATAAAGAAAGCTGAGTGCTGAAGAACTGATGCTTTTGAACTGTGGTGCTGGAAAAGACTTTTGAGAGGCCCTTGGACTGCAAGGAGATCCAACTTGTCCATCCCAAAGAAGATCAGTCCTGAGTGTTCATTGGAAGGACTGATGCTGAAGCTGAAACTCTGATACTTTGGCCAGCTGATGGGAAGAGCTGATTCATTGGAAAAGACCCTGATGCTGGGAAAGATCGAAGGCAAGAGGAGAAGGGGACGACAGAGGATGAGATGGTTGGATGGCATCACTGACTCAATGGACATGAGTCTGAGCAAGCTCCGGGAGTTGGTGATGGACAGGGAAGCCTGGCGTGCTGCAGTCCATGGGGTCACAAGGAGTCGGACACGACTGAGAAACCGAACAACAATATGACTGATAGATAATGTCATAATAGTTTCGGGGGGACAGCAAAGGGACTCAGGCATACGTAGACATCTCTTCATTCTCCCCCAAAGATGCACTGTGCTTAGAACGCAACCAGAGAATATCAATAAAGCTCCAGTGTATCAGCTTCTATAAACACACATGGTTAATTCTTTGGGTCATTAGTTCTACACGTTGAAGTGTTGCTGTGTTTCGTTACTCCCTGAGAAGCCAGCTGTCTGAGCGTCGTCGTGCCTTTTTCTCTGTGTTCCCCTCACTCCACACAGACCCTGTGGAAGAGTCGCTACTGCTGTTTCTTTCTGTTCTCGCTTTCCCAAAGACGACGCCTGAACGAATTAGGAAATTTTCCAGCCTTGAGAGCGGTTCTTCGGGGACTTGATTCCCAGGTCAGACAAACACGCCCAAAAGTTACTATCACCGACTCCATGGACGTGAGTGTGAGCAAGCTCCGGCAGATGGTGATGGACAGGGAAGCCTGGCGTGCCGCGGTCCATGGGGTCCCAAAGAGTGGGACACGACTGAGCGATCGAACTACAACTGCAACGGACGAGAGGGTCATTGGCCTGAGCGTCCTTTGGTGGACTTCCCGCCGGCTTTCCCCCTAGTCTCCCGTCTGCAAGTCCTCCGGGTCCCTCTGCTTTTTCCCCTCATCCCCTGCCTCTCTCTGACCACACTCTCGCCTCCGACCCCCTCTCTGCCTTCTCTGGGTGACGGACTGCTTCAGTGTGAAGCCCCCAGCTTCCAAAGGTCATTTTGCCCCTGACACCTTACCAAGCTCCCCCGCCGCAAATGCAACTTCCCTTCCTTCTTGCCTATGCGTCACTCACATGCATTACCTGCCATTTCCCGTTCTCTCTGTCAGTTTCCTGCCTGCTAGTGACTACGTCTTTCCCGTCCAAGTGTCTGCAAAGACCCTTGTGTTGTCTCTGCTTGGATATGTTTGCACATGTCACCATGCACCTCCAGCCCCGCACACTTGTTGCGTTAACTGAAACCCAGCGCCATAAAGTGAAAGCTTCAGTCACTTCAGTCGTGTCCGACTCTTTGCAACCCTGTGGACTGTAGCCCGGCAGGCTCCTCTCTCTGTCCATAGGGATTCTCCAGGCAAGAATACCGCAGTGGGTTGCCATTTCCTTCTCCAGGGGATCTTCCCCAACCCAGGGATCCAACCTGGGTCTCCTGCACTGGTAAGCTGATTTTTTACTGACTGAGCCACCAGGGAAACCTCAAGATACTTGCAGCCTTGATACGTTTGAGTTTGATGCAAGTTTTTGTCTGAATAATGCCAGTGTATTCCTCTCTTTTCCGATTATTTTTTTTGATGTGAATTGTTTTTTGAAGTCTTTCTTGAATTTATTACAATATTGTTTCTGTTTTTGGCTTCCCAGGTGGCTCAGTGGTAACGAATACGCCCGCTAACGCAGGAGACCCGGGTTCGATCCTTGGGTCGGGAAGATCCCCCGGAGGAGGAAACGGCAGCCCATTTCAATACTTTTGTCTGCAGAACTGCCATGCACAGAGGAGCCTGGTGGGGCTACAGTCCACGGGGTCACGGAGTCAGACACGCCTGAGCCTGCACACACACACTGCTTCTGTTTTATGTCTTTTTTTTTTCTTTTCTTTTCTTTTTTTTTTTGCCTTGGAGGTATATGAGATCTTAGCTTCCTTACCAGGGATCAAACCTACATCCCTCACATTGGCAGGCAGAGAGAGTCTTAACTACTGGGCCCCTAGCCAAGCCTCACCCTGCCCTGCCCCAAGTAGCCCTTTAATGACAGAATTCCTTTCTTGCTGCATTTAATCTCCCCACGCTGTGTCCCAGGACCTTGGTGTAAACGTTTCTGCACCCCCGGTGTATCTGACTTTGGCTATTTTTGCACCACGTTACTCTCAAAGTAAAACAAAAGCAGAGTTCTAATGGAGAGTTTCCCGTAACTGACGGCAGGGTTAGCAGTTCTGCCCGACCCTTCCTTTTGGGCCCCCATGGTTACAGTCAGTGAAAAAGAAAATAGAGGCCTAACAGACTTAACCGCCGCTGCCCACGCACATAATTCACGCCGTTCCTCTCTCTGCCAGTGCGTTCACCGAGATTCTGGCCTCAGCGTGATTCATTCTATAGGCATGCGGCTCCAGTGAGCTCTTGGTCTAAGCCCAAGCTTTCCTAGGCACCACCGTTAGCAGAAAAGTGGTTCTCCAACCCAGGAGGGGTCCAGCCGGCTTTATTTATCCTGGCAAACTGGCTGGCAGTCGGCGACGGTTTTGTTGGCTCGGAGATGGCATCGAAGTCGCTGAAATGTTTAGACTAATGAGATTTCCATTCGCCGCACTGAACACTCGTGCTTTGAGAGTCTTCTGTGTGTACCCACGGGGTCTTTCCAGGAGTCGTGTACAGACGTGGGAGTTGGACCATAAAGAAGGCAGAGCACCGAAGAACTGGTGCTTTTGAGCTGTGGTGCTGGAGAAGACTCTTGAGAGCTCCTTGGAGTGAAAGGAGATCCAACCAGTCCATCCTAAAGGAAATCAGTCCTGGGTGTTCATTGGAAGGACTGATGCTGAAGCTGAAGCTCCAGTACTCTGGCCACCTGATGGGAAGAACTGACGCATTTGAAAAGACTCTGATGCTGGGAAAGATTGCAGGTGGGAGGAGAGGGGACGACAGAGGATGAGATGGTTGGATGGCATCACCGACTCGATGGACATGAGTTTGAGCAAGCTCGGGGAGTTGGTGATGGACAGGGAGGCCTGGCGTGCTGCAGTCCATGGCATCACAAAGAGTTGCATGTGATGGAGTGACTGAACAACGCAACTGGGTCTTTTCTCTTTTGTCTGGTTTTGCAAAGGAAACTTATTTCTTTCTTTTTCTTTCCGCATCTCCTTCCTGTTTCCCCTTGCTGGCTTCTGCAGTCAGGAGCAACAGCAGCGTCGTCTGAATCACTGCCCTGCTCTCTATGCTCTAGAGTCGTTGTTTCTGTGTCTGCGATTCTTTCTTGCTGACTCTCGGGTGGGGTGCGGCGGGCCCTGTCTCTGGCTGTCCTTGGTGGAGAGCCAAGGTCCTCCGGGGCAGCCACCTCTGCGAGCAGTCCCTCGGGGTCCCCCACGTCCAGACACGTAGCCTTGCAGGCCAGCCAGGACTTTGCTTCTGGACGTTCCTGGCTTTTGTAGCAAAGGATGGTTTTTCTGGGTGGGGGTCTTTATGGCCTCCACTCGGGCCAAATGAGAAAGATTTTATACGAGGCTAATAAACCTTTCCCCAGTCTGCAAGCAGCAGACATTTGGGGTTGTGATGAAGCATCTTGAAATCAAAATAAGAATCTCCAGTTTATGACTTTGTATGTATCAGCCAGCCTGGAGGAGGGCATGGCAACCCACTCCAGTCTTCTTGCTTGGAGAATCCCATGGACAGAGGAGCCTGGAGGGCTACAGTCCATGGGGTCGCACAGAGTCGGACACAACTGAAGCAGCTGAGCCTAACACGGCATAGCATGCATTGGTGATTGCTGGAAATTCTCACTGAGCCAGCTATGGTTTGATTTTTTGCCCTCAAAATCAAATCCTTCTTTTGGAATTCCACTCCCCCCCCCCCCGTGCATGCATTTTTATTTCATTTCATTTTATTTTATCAAGGGCATGTGTCCATTTTAGCTTCCCTGACAGTTCAGTGGTAAAAGAATCCACTTGCCACTGCAAGAGATGTGGATTTGATCCCTGGGTCCAGAAGATCCCCTGGAGGAGAAAATGGCAACCCACTCCAGTATTCTTGCCTGGAGAATCCTACAGACGGAGGAGCCTGGAGGGCTACGGTCCACGGGGGGTCATGGAGTCAGACGCTGGACAGAGCATGCTTACATGTATCCATTTTATAACTGAAACTTTGTGGGGTTTTTTTGGCTGCACTGCAAAGCATATAGGATCCTGTTCCCCGAACAGGGCTCAGACCCTCAGCCCGACCCCCTGCATTTGAAGTGCAGATTCTTAACCGCGGGACCGCCAGGGAAGGCCTTGAAAACACTGTTATTCTGGTAAAATGCAGCACACAATTTACCATTTTAAGCATTTTTTTTTAAGCACACAGTTCAGTAACATTTAGTGTGTTCGTATTGCAAAATCATCACCACCATCCTTCTCAAGAGCCTTTTCATCTCCTCAAGCGGAAACTTGGTACCCACTAAATGATCCCTCCCCATTCCTCTCTACCCTCAGCCCCTGGCGACCACTGTTTGACCTTCTGTCTATGAATGTGACTGGCATGCTTTTAAGGTGAGGTGTAGTTGATTCCAGCTCAGTTCAGGCGCTCAGTCGTGTCCGACTCCGCGCGACCCCATAGACTGCAGCACGCCAGGCTTACTTTACAGTAGCTGTAGCATTGTTCATTTCTACTGTATGGCAAAGTGATTCAGTTCATATATGTATATTCTTCTCGGTAATGTTTTATCATAAGGTATTAAATATAGTTCCGTATGCTCTGTAACAGGGCCTCACTGTGTATCCATTATTCTTTTGGTATCTTTAGTTCAAGTGAAAGTTGCTCAGTTGCGTCCAACTCTTTGTGACCCCATGGACTATAGTGCACGGAATTCTCCAGGCCAGAATACTAGAGTGGGTAGTCTTTCCCTTCTCCAGGGGATCTTCCCAATCCAGGGATCAAACCCCGGTCTCCCACACTGCAAGGTGGAGTCTTTACCAGCTGAGCCACCAAGGAACCCCAAGAAATACTGCAGTGTGTTCTTTCTCCAGTGGATCTCTCAGATCATATCGATAAAGATCTAATAGTCAAAAGAGTTAAACTTTGAAATAACAGAAGAGATACATTAAAAAAAAAGTAATTATTTCTGAATCTGGTGACAGTGAATAGAATCTACTTCATTTCTAAGGAAATCAGCCTGATGGTATCAGTTCAACATCTGGGAAAAAAATAATGGTTTCAACTTCCCCCTTCTTACTAAAGGACGTGCCTGTGCGTACTGGCTAAGACGATTCAGTGGTGTCTCTTTGCGACTCCATAGACTATAGCCCACCAGGCTCCTCCATCCATGGGATTCTCCGGGCAAGAATACAGGAGTGGGTGGCCATGCCCTCCTCCAGGGGATCTTCCCCACCCATGGATCAAATGCATGAACTCCATTAACTTTTCCCAATGGGAATCAATCCAATTTCTCATGTTCACGTTAATTTTCTTTCTTTTTTTAAAAGATTTTCTTTTGAATGTGGGCCATTTTAAATTATTTATTACATTTTGTTACAATGCCCTTTATTGAATTTGTTACAAAACTGTTTCTGTTTCCTGGTTTTTTTTTTTTTTTGGCCACGAGGCATGTGGGATCTTAGCCCCCTGACCACGGATTGAACCCACACCCCCTGCATTGGAAAGCAAAGTCTCAACCACTGGACCACCAGGGAAGTCCCTCCCCACCCAATTAATTCCCTTGCAGGCCCTTAGTTGGCAAATAATTGATGACTTGAAGTCTAAAGCAAACGGAATAGCCCACGGCTATTCCATACTGACTATGCACTTCTTCCCATCCCGGCAATTCGCCAAAACTCAGCACACGGGCTCCATCGGAGTTCTCTTCCACCCCACGCTCTGTGAGACTCAGCTCCAAGCTAAATTGCACTGTTCACTGTTTCTCAAAGACCCAGGATCCACATCCTGTCTCTTCGTCAGGACAACGTTCTGGCAGGGATGTTTGCCCACCGTCTATTCTTCTTGTATTTAGTGGCTCAGCTGTCTCCAACTCTGTGCAGCTCCATGGACTATAGACCGCCGAGGTCTTCTGTCCATGGGATTCTCCAGGCAAGGGCACTGGAGGGGGTTGCCATTTCCTCCTCCAGGGGAATCTTCTTACCCCGCAGGGGATTGAACCTGCGTCTCTTCCATCTCCTGGGGTTGGTGGACTCTCTACCACTGAGCCACCTGGGAAGTCCCATCTCTGCTTGACCAAATCGCAACCCTCTGGGACTGACCCTTCTTCTGCGAATCCTTTCTCACCCGGTTTGATTGAAGGCAGGAGGAGAAGGGGATGACAGAGGATGAGATGATTGGGTGGCATCACTGACTCAATGGACGAGAGTTTGAGCAAAGTCCAGGAGCTGGTGATGGACAGGGAGGCCTGGCGTGCTGCAGTCCATGGGGTCAAACAGAGTCGGACACAAGTGAGCAACTGAACTGAACATGTGCAGCTTGGATACAGAGCAAGATTCTCCTGTATAGCACAAGGAACTCTGTCCAACATTCTGATAAACGATCATGGATAAGAATATGAAGGAGGATGTTTATATGTGTATAAGTGAGTCACTCAGCTGCAGGGCAAAAATGTACACAAGTGTAGATCAACTGCACTTCAATAAAATAAAGATTTAAAATTGTTTAAGGAGAGTTTGGAAAATCCCATGGACAGAGGAGCCTGGTAGGCTGCAGTCCACGGGGTTGTGAAGAGTCAGACACGACTGAGCGACTTCCCTTTGACATTTCACTTTCATGCACTGGAGAAGGAAATGGCAACCCACTCCAGTGTTCTTGCCTGGAGAATCCCAAGGATGGGGGAGCCTGGTGGGCTGCTGTCTATGGGGTCGCACAGAGTCGGACACAACTGAAGCGACTTAGCAGCAGCAGCAGCAGCAGCAGGGGGAGAAAGGATGTGTGTATATGTATGCCTGAGTCCCTTTGCTGTCCACTCAAAACTATCAAAACATTATTAACTGGCTACACAACAGTATAAAGTAAAATGTCTTAAGAAAAAGAAAACCCAACTACTCCTCTTAGTGAACACTCACTTGGTGCTCTATTTCATCCCTGGGGTTGCTGGTCTATCTCACTCATTCTTGCCACCACATTGTGAATTGATCACCAAGAGTAAATCTTCACGAAGGATGAGAAGTTGCAAATGAAGGAATTTGAGGTATATGTCAGTTCAGTTCACTTCAGTTCAGTTCAGTCCCTCAGTCGTGTCCGACTCTTTGCAACCCCATGAATCACAGCACGTCAGGCCTCCCTGTCCATCACCATCTCTCGAGTTCACTCAGACTCACATCCATCGAGTCCGTGATGCCATCCAGCCATCTCACCCTCGGTCTTCCCCTTCTCCTCCTGCCCCCAATCCCTCCCAGCATCAGAGTCTTTTCCAATGAGTCAACTCTTCACATGAGGTGGCCAAAGGATTGGAGTTTCAGCTTTAGCAT
>SJYF01000861.1:230889-246091 GCA_006410515.1 Procapra przewalskii
CAAAAAAAAATTAGATTTTTCATCTCATACCTTCGAGCTTAGTGAGTTACAAATGTTCTCAGTGTTGATATTTGAAAGTGAAAAATATCTTAAAAGCTCGGAGGAGGAGATTTAATCTCAGAATGAAGCACTTCCTAAACGCAGCAAAAGAATTTGTTTAAAAAATGAAAAAAAAATGAATGCAAGAGGAAGAAAATGAGAGATATTTTCTTATTTCTCAAGCTACAAGCAATTTAAAAATGCTGTCGTTTCAAAAACTGCCATTCTACAAACAAAACTGGAAAACATAAGGACTAAAAAAAGCCACAAGTATTTGTGATGCTGAAAACAAGTATTAATGCCTTGTTGTGTATTTGTGGTATTTAGGACATGCGGAGGACTTCTTACGTAAATTACTGTCATTGCTCAGAGAGCAAAGTATAAACAGCTCAAAAGCTCATAATTCCGTTGTGAAATGGACAAGTTATGTATCTTGACTTGTTAATGAAGAACCATGAAAGAAATACACGGCTTTCTTTGAGCGTGAAATTAGGGGTTCTTAAAATGAGAGCAGTTCTTGGGCAGAACATGCAGAAACACAATATCTTTCTATGCCAGTACAGTGGCAACAGAAATTGGAAAACCTTGTAGGGTTTTGTAAGGCACTTCCAGAATGCTTGGCAAGAACCGTAAACATGTTCACACCCTTCAGGGTTGCAGCGATCTATCTCGGGATTCAGAGATTTATGGGAGAGCCTTTGCAGAGATAGCCGAACATGGAACAAGCACGAACGGCCAGTAAGAGAGGATTCAACTCTTAACGCCATGTGCGTTGAATGGGGTCTTAGTCTGACTGACGATATGGGGAAACATATTCATATTGTTAATGTGGGAAATAAATGCGCCAATCACTCTGCGTGCATGCTAAATTGCTTCAGACATGTCTGACTCTCTGCCACCCCATGGACTGCAGCCCGCCAGGCTCCTCTGTCCATGGGATTCTCTAGGCAAGGATATTGGAGTGGGTGGCCATTCCCTTCTCCAGGGGATCTTCCTGCCTTAAGGATGTCCTAACTCATGTCCACTGAGTCGGTGGTGCCATCAGACCATTTCATTCTCTGTTGTCCCCTTCTTCTGCCTTCAATCTTTCCCAGCATCAGGGTCTTTTCCAGTGTGTGTGTGTGTGTGTGTGTGTGTGTCTAATTTTTGCATACACTTGCCAAAATCTGAGCCTGTTCAGAGTATTTTTTTTGCCTTGGTCCGTGGTAGCTCACACGGTAAAGAATTTGCCTGCAATGCAGGAGACCTGGGTTCGATCCCTGGGCTGGGAAGATCCCCTGGAGGAGGGCATGGCAACCCACTCCAGTATTCCTGCCTGGAGAATCCCATGGACAGAGGAGCCTGGCGGGTTACAGCCCGTGACGTTGCAGAGTCCGACACGACTGAGCGACTAACACACAACATACCATGACTGGGAATTTTTGTGTTTTTTGCTTTCCATTTTTCCTATGTTTGTTGTTTATAGTTATTATGCGTGAGTTTGAGTGAACTCCGGGAGTTGGTGATGGACAAGGAGGCCTGCTGCTGCCACTGCTACGTCGCTTCAGTCGTGTCTGACTCTGTGCTACCCCATAGACGGCAGCCCACCAGGCTTCTCCATCCCTGGGATCTTCCAGGCAAGAACACTGGGGTGGGTGGTGTGCTGCAATTCATGGGGTCGCAAAGAGTCGGACACAAGTGAGCAACTGAACTGAACTGATACAACGTATACTACAGAATAAGGCTTTACAAAAACTCAGGAGAGTAAGAGCTTGATGTGGGAAAACATCAGAAACTTGGTCTTCTCCTCCCAAAAGGCCCCTCACTCCCAATCCGATCTGTGTTTCGCTGTTATTGTTGGTTAGCTGCTAAGTCCTTTCCGAGTCTTTGCGACCCTGTGGACTGCAGCCCACCAGGCTCCTCTGTCTGTGGGATTTCTCATGTCTGGCTAAATTCTTTCAGTCTCTCCAGGAACCTGGCCTCATGGTGGGTGGCCTTGTGAGCACTTTCCTGCTTTCTGCTGGAAAGACATCAAGAAAGATCACTTTTCCCCCTCATTTTGAAATGGACTCAGTGCAGTATTTTCTGTAGGAAAAATCTCGGCGGTTATTATTATGATTTTTTAATTATTGGTTTTAAATCCCGGCTTTGACAAAGAGTCTCACTTTCCAGAAACAACAAAAAGAAAATGAAACAGTGATGGATAGTAATCCTGCCCCCTGAAAATTGTGCTTTTAAGCTCCTCTTTTAACTACCACTTTAAAATAGACCTCTGGCTCCTGCCATTGTCCAGGAAGAAAAGTAGAAAAAAAAAATGCTTTTACACAGAATCTATTTTGATAATCATTGAGAGAAAGATCTTGAGGATGCCCATAAACTCCCAGCCTTCATCCAGACTCAGAAAAAGTATCACTGAATTATCTTGACATATTTCACAGAGGCTTATATACCATAAAGCAATAAAAAAAAAAAAAAGAGAGAGAGAGGGAGACGGCAGGAGCCTTCGCGGTATACAGGAAGTCTCTTGGATTTGTTTTCTTTTATCATTATTTTTGAAGTCACATTGGCAGATCTTAATGGAGAAAATGTGTCGGTCGCTCAGTCGTGTCTGACTCTGCGACTCCATCAACCGTAGCCCTCCAGGCTCCTCTGTCCATGGGATGCTCCAGGCAAGAATACTGGAGGGGATTGCCCTTTCCTTCTGCAAATGGAGAAAATAGCTTTGGTTTTTTTTTTCTTCCAAATGCTGTGTGCATGCATTTATTTTTTAAATAATGGAAAGTTGAATGAGGTCTCAACAGGGCGTCTCTGCTCCCAATCTTTTTATGACTGTAAAAATCAAAATACAGTTTATTTGTTCTATTCTCTTAAAAATATTTGTGCATCTGGCTGCAGGGGGTCTTAGCTGTGGCACACGGGATCTTGACTTGCAGCATTCAAAGTCTTAGTCGTAGCACTCAGAACAGAAGTTAGTTCCCTGACGATGGATCGAACCCGGGTCCCCCTGCTTGGGGATCGTGGAGTGCCCACTTTCCAAGGACACTGTTGAAGTCTCAATGGTATACAGTGCCTGAAAGTGCCTGGCAAACAATAGGCATTTTAAACTGGAGGGGAATAACAGCAAGAATTCTGGAAACAGCAATGCATACTTGCATGCGTGAGCATGTGTGTGAGTCAATTCAGTCATGTCTGACTCTGCGACCCCAGGCACTGTAGCCTCCACCAGGCTCCTCCGTCCGTGGGATTCTCTGGGCGAGAATACTGGACTGGGGTGCCATGCCCTTCTCCAGGGGATCGATCCCAACCCAGGGATCGAACTCACATCGCCTCTATCTCCTGCACTGCAGGCGAATTCTTTATCTGCTGATGCAGGTCTGAAGTATCTAACTACATTTCACGGTGACTGTCTCTACTAGAAAAATTTTAAGAGCTGAGTTTTTCAGGAAGGCTGTAAGCGATTACACCAAACTGGGTGGCTTAAAACAAGGAATTCATCCATCCTTGATAATAGATGCCCATATATCTCTTTTCATTGGCATGTACCTAATTAGCTAATGTATCAATTAGCTAATTAGCTAATGTATACAATTATCTATGTATCTATCTACTGTATAGGTATGTATCAATCGTCTGTCTACATAGCTATTTCCATAATTCATCCATGCATCCATCCACACATCTCTCTCTATCTGTGTATCAGATATTGTCTATGAATCAATGTATCATCTACTATATATATATCACCTTTCTATACATTCATCTATCCACATACCTATTTATCTCATCTATCATTTAGCACTTATCTATCCTATCTACCTATTTTCTGGCATCTCTTTTATCATCATCTAGCTAGCTAGCTAGCTGCTGCTGCTGCTGCTGCTAAGTCGCTTCAGTCGTGTCCGACTCCGTGCGACCCCATAGACAGCAGCCAACCAGGCTCTGCTGTCCCTGGGATTCTCCAGGCAAGAACACTGGAGCGGGTTGCCATCTACCTGCTGTATATTTATGTATCCGAGCTTCACTGGTGGCTCAGCTGGTAAAGAACCCGTCTGCAATGCAGGAGCCGCGGGAACTGAGTTTGATCCCTGGGTGGGGAAGATCCCCTGGAGGAGGGCATGGCAACCCACCCTAGTATTGTTGCCTGGAGAATTCCCATGGACAGAGGAGCCTGGAAGGCCATAGACCGTAGGGTCACAAAGAGTCGGACACGAATGAAGTGACTTAGGCAGGCACGCCTTTATGTATCTAGCAATCATTTATCCACCTGTCCATCCAGCCATCCACACATCTATCTTATATATCACCTATGTCTCTATGTATCATCCATCTAGGATCTACACACTGTCTACCTATCAATCAATCATATCTGCCTATACATGTATCTATCAATCATCTATCCATTCGTCTATCCACATACCTGTTTATCTATCTCGTCTATGATATCACCGAGTCAGTCAACTCCTAGGCGGGTTGATAAGAAGTCTGGGGGTCCGCAAGGAGAGAGGGGTCTGGAATTCTCAAGGAGGAGGAAAGGATAAACTTTATTTTTTCTTCTACATTCCTTAGCATTATATAACAATAATGTATCCTGCTTGAGGACAGTTTCTGGAAAAAAAACCTTCTGGCTAATTCTGTTGTCTTAAATGTAAATTATGTGAGTGGGTCTAGTAAGGTCTTTCCAATGTCTAGACAGTCTTTTGATTCAGTGTAATAGCTAATTAAAAAGTCTAAAACTGAGAGGGTAGAGTCTAACACTAGAGAGGGTACTCTTTCTGCCCCCTTCTGATGTCTATGTCTTTCTCTATCTCCTTTATACTTTAATGAAACTTTATTACACAAAAGCTGTGAGTGATCGAGCCTCGTCCCTGGCCCTGGATTGAATTCTTCTCCTCCGGAGGCCAAGAATCCCGGCATCTTTCGTGGTTCAGCCACAACCTTTCATCATCCAGCTATTTTCTGTCGTCTGCCATATACTTATACTATATACTGACTCGATGGACACGGGTTTGAGCAAGCTCTGGGAGTTGGTGATGGACAGAGAAAGCCTGGCATGCTGTAGTCCATGGGGTCGCAAAGAGGCGGATACGACTGAGCGACTGAACTGATATTTGCATATATCTATCAACGATCTATCCACCCATCCATCCATCCATCTATCATGCATGCAGCATCTATCTACCTTGCTATGTATTATTTATCAAATCGTATCTACTTAAGATCTCTCACGGTGGTTCTCAACTAAGGGTGATGGGGGGGCATTGAAAATGTTTAGAGCCATGACTTCACTGCCACACACCTGGAGTGCAAGACACTAACGACAGTTCATGAGAATAGCCTACAGATGCTGCTAAACACCCCACGATGCACACCACAGCCCCCACTCCAGAAGAGGACCCAGCCCCCAAAGCACGTGCTGTGAATGTTGACAAACCCTGTCCGAGATAAACGCGTTTTGTCTACGGGGCGTGAACGCTTCAAGCAGGACATGTTTCCAACATATCTGGGTACCCCCTGGTACCCCGTCCTGGTGCCTGGCACAGCCTAAGGGCTGTGGAGTTATCCTTAAGCCCATAAATGGATTCATGCCTGAGACAGCATCCACGCTTCCCAGAACGGTGGGAAGGCAAGCTCTCTTTTGCTTCAGTGACAGCTATTTCTTTCCAGACTGGCGACATGGTGAAAACTCACCTTCTTCCCAAACACTTATCTTGCTTTTTACCTGCTTCTCGGCACAGAAAGGCAAAAATATGCACAGGACATGCACCCAGGATGTGTCTTTCCTAAAAAAATTAGCTGAAGGACTGCCGTGACACCGTTATCTCAGCCTCAAATTATCTTGGTTCAGATCGGAACTGTTTCCACCCTTTCTTCTTCAAAGGGGTCGCCAGAACCACCCACCTTGGACTCAAGTTTCTTTGTAATAAAAAGAGTTGCAGAGAATGGAGTAATTCCAGTGTGGTGGATAAAAGCAATTTTTGACCGATCTGATTAAGATTTGTTTTGTTTTGTTTTGACGTGGCCCATCATTTTTAGTGTTTACTGAATTTCTTACAATTCTACTTACATTTTAGGTTTGGGTTTTTTGACCCCCGAGGCACGTGGGATCTTCAAAGTCTTAACCACTGGACCAGCAGGGTAGTGAAATCAACCAATCTCATGTAAAACTCAAACGCAACACATGTGCTTTTGCCCTTGAAAAATATCACTGTCATGACTGCTTGGCTCTTTGGGAAATATTATTTTATTATCCAATGTACATTATATGGATCTTAAAAATACAGTAAAGCAGTCATGGAAATAAGAGATCAACTTTTAGTGGACACAAATGGACATGAAGAAAGCTGTTTCCGGTCTTGTCCAGAAGGCAGTGGGTTTATTCTCTGGGGTCACAACTTTGCTTTCTGCTCTGTCTCCTCTCATCTCCCTGCAACTTTCATGGGATAAACTTTATTATAAACAAGGAACTGCAATATGTCACTCCCCTCCCCCCACCACAGGATCCCTGGGAACAGTAATATCTTCGTGGTTCATGAATTTGAAGGAAGTTGAGGAGGAAACTTGCTTCAGTTGAATTTCCATGCCTGCTCTAATGTATCCAAGTCTTGTAAAGACCAATAATTTATTTTTAATGAGACAGAAAGTACGTCTTTTGCTTTCTACTCTCATCGTCTGATTAGAAAGAAAAAAATATATATATATATAAAACACTATATAAAAAGTGAGTTCCAGGAAGAAAGTATTCTTATAAAATGAGATGTATTGTATGACACTTGTACGTGTGGGGGAAAGAATTCAATCATTGTGGTTCTCAGCCCTTGCTGGGCAAAGCGAAATGTTGAAATAACGGAAAGATGGACACCCGTTCTAGAAGGTTCTATCGTGTTGAAATCGCAGCAGGTTAACTAGGGAACACATTTTGCAGGCGAGTAGCAAGGCACGGTGAATCTCTATGATTTATTTGCAGTGAGTGCTCCTTAGGGATCCTACAGGCGCTGGTTCAAGCGACAGGGTGGTACCAGAACTTCTGGTATCTCAGAAGTTGAGATCCGCACCCGAGTCCCATGAAAAGCAAGACCCGAGCACTTGGCATTCTGTAAACATGTCACAAAGTCCCCCGATAGCGGCAGACACCTCCTTACAGCGTTTGTGGTTGTTTCCTGTCATCATCAAGCGTGGGTCAAGGTCAACGTGAGCCTGAAACCCAGCGACCTGGAGAGGGGCCGCCACTGTTGTTTGTTATTCCGTCACTCAGTTGTGTCAGACTCTCTGTGACCCCATGGAGTGCAGCACGCCAGGCCTCCCGTCCTTCACCATCTCCCCAGAGTTTGTTCAAACTCATGTCCATTGAGTCTGCGATGCCATCCAACCATCTCATCTTCTGTCACCCCCTTCTCCTTTAGCCTTCAGTCTCCTGTCACGCCACCGTGGCGCGAGACAAACCCTTTTTGAGCTCTGACCTTCTGGCCCCAGCTGTGACCCGCCCCCTCGCAAAGCGGGCTTCATTTTAACTTCCTAAGCGATCGCAACCCACTCCAATATTCTCGCCTGGAGAATCCCATGCACAGAGGAGCCTGGCAGGCTACAGTCCAGGGGGTGTGGGTCGCAGAGAGTCCTGCACGGCTGAACGACCAACACCTTCACTTTCAGGGGACGTAGGTGGAGTCCTCGCCGCCCTGTGTGGCGTTTCAGTAGATGTGGACGTAGGTGGTCTTCGAGTCGCTGCCCAGGAGGTTTTTCGCAGTGCATTTGTAGAATCCAGCGTCTCTCTGGGTGGCCTGCTGGACGGTTAGGGATCCCTGCGGGTGCAGGAATCTGTTGCCATAGAGACGCGGCTGAGTCCCCGCAGTGAGATGCGACTTGTCGGGCAGCTCCCAGCTTATCTCGGCTTTGGGGATGCCCATGGCCATGCAGTTCATCTTCACGATGCTACCGGGGCGGGCGTAGATGACCGGCGTGGGCTCGCTGGTGATCCGCGGAGGATAGGCAATGACGATCACCGGGACGCTCACGACGGAAAGGCCGTGTTCACCGTCCACGTTGCACATGTAGGTGCCCCGGTCGAAGACCGAGGCATCGCGCACGGTGAGGGTGCCGTTCTCCCAGAGGGTGAAGCGTCCCCGCACCTGGGGGCCGTCCAGCACCACGCCACTGGGCAGCGTCCAGGAGGGGCGCGTCCCCCGGGAGCCCGGGGGGATGCAGGGCAGCTGCAGGGTCTCCCCATTGACGATGCTGACCAGGTTGTGGTAGCGCTTGCTCGTCTCGGGCTTCAGCCCCACCTTCAGGGACACCAGCCTCTCCGTGTGGCCCGCCGAGTTGCTGGCCACGCAGCGGTAGGCGCCGGCATCCTCGGACGAGAGGCCGCTGACGTGCAGCCTGCCATCCCCCTTGTGGAAGAACCTGTGCAGCCGCTGGCCGCTCCGCAGCTCCGTCCCGTTGGGAAGGACCCACAGCAGCACGGGCGTCGGGGTGCCCGCAGCCGAGCAGTTGAGGCTGATGGTGTGGCCGGCCATGGCCGTGATCTTCTCACTGACCGGGTCGTGGAAGACGGGCTTCTCCAGGGGCTCCAGGACGGTGAGCTGGACCACCAGGCGGGCCTCCCCGCCCTCGTTGCGCCCGATGCACACCAGCTGCACCGAGTCACTCATCCGCAGGCTCTTGATGTCCAGGGTTCCATTGCGATGGATGGTGATGCGGTTGCCGTAGTAGGGCGCGGGCAGGACCACGCCCTCGGGGAAGGCCCAGAGCACGCGCGGCGCGGGCACGCCTTCCGCCCTGCAGTCGATGAGCTTGCGGCTCCCGCCGGCGGCCACCTCCCGCACCGTGGTGATGGCCTCGGGGTAGCCGTTGATGGTGGGCGGCTGCACGTGGACGTGGATCCAGACGGTCTTCCGGTCCTCGCCGGCGCTGTTCCTGACCACGCACGTGTAGTTGCCGCTGTCGGAGCGCTGGGCCTTCTGGATGAGGAGCGTGCCGTCCTGGTAAACCTGGTATTTGTCAGATGAGGAGGGGATGAGCCGGTGGGTGGGAGACAGCCAGGTGACCCTGGGCGTGGGCTCCCCTTGCGCCTCGCAGGCCACGGTGACCACGTCCCCGTAGGGCACGCGGATCACCGAGAATGTCTTGTTGCGGATGGCGGCCGGCTCGCTCACCACCTTGACCCGCACGCGCATCTCGTCCTTGCCGACCTGGTTTTCGGCAAAGCACGTGTAGTCCCCTTCCTCCCGCGGGCCCACCTCGTTGAAGTAGAGCGTCCCGTTGTGGAACACCACGTAACGCTTGGCCCGCCCGCCGCTGTCGTCCGCCTGCATGAATGAGTTCACCAGGCTCCCGTCCGGGAGGCTCCAGGAGATCTCGGGGTTGGGGAGCCCCGTGGCCAGACAGTCCACCTTGAGGTCGCCCCCGTACAGGACCCGGTGGTCGCTGGCTTCCTTGTGCTGGATCTTGGCGGCTTTCATGACCACGTTCACCTTCAGCGCCACGAAGTCGTCGCCCACCTTGTTCCGGGCGACGCACAGGTAATCCCCCGCGTCTTTGTCGGTGACTGACTTCACCAGCAGCGTGCCGTTGGCGAACGCCTTGATCCTGGTGTCGAAGCTGACGGGGGAAGAAGAAAAGGAGGAAGAAAGTCAGTCTCCCCAATGCTCTTTCTCGCCTTTGGCTTGAGAGCACCAAAGCCAGACAGAAACGTGGGGTTCTGAGAACTACCGGTGCTCAGGCTGGCTGTTTATCGTCACTAAGTCGTGTTCAACTCTTTGCAGCCCTGTGGACTGTCCCCTGCCAGGCTTCTCTGTCCATGGGATTCTCCAGGCAACAAGACTGGAGGGGGTTGCCACGCCCCTCCTCCAGGGGATCTTTCCCACCCAGGAATCGAACCCGCCTCTCCCACATCACAGGCGGATTCTTTACCACTGAGACGCTTACTCTGTGGGATTCTCCAGGCAAGAATACTGGAGTGGGTTGCCATGCCCTTTCTCCAGGGGATCTTCCCCACCCAGGGATGCAACTCGCATCTCTTGCACTGGAAGGTGGATTCTCTACTGCTGAGTCACCAGGGAAACTCCACCAGTACACAAGGCTGCCACTCAAAACGTTAGATGGTTTTTGCAGCTGAGAGGGGACAATACCCAAACACAGAAGCAATTTATTTACCATGAATGAGAACTTCCCCGGGGGAGCCTGCCCTCTGGCTGGCCCGGCCACGGATTCAAAGATGTGAAATGCAGCCTACGACATCAACCCTGTTAGCGTGTGTGTGCGTCTGTGTGTGTGTATCAAATATTTGCATGCTGGACAGTGCACTGCTTAGGGGAATGATAAAATCAGACAAAACGCTACAATCACAGACAGAATGGATATGCATTAACCTTAGGAAGAGGTGAAATTTTCCCTAAAGAAGGCACTTCATGGACGATTTCGACCCTTGACAGTTCTCATGCTGCTGGACTGAACTGTCAGGCAAAGAGGGAAGCGACGCCGCGACACCATGAATCAAGGAGGCGGGGAGATCTGAGGAGTTTCGGCGCTAAGGCAGGCTGCTTCAGAACTTGATCGTGTTGGTCTACAAGTTTCTTCTCTAGCATGTGTCCATGTCCGTGTGCTCAGCGGTTCAGTCCTGTCTGACTATTGGCAACCCCCAAAGACTGCAGCCTGCCAGGCTCCTCTGTCCATGGGATTTTCCAGGCAAGAATACTGGAGTGGGTTGCCATTTCCTTCTCCATAAAGTTTACAGACCCTCACCGGCTCTCACTCCCCTATGCTGACATGCCATTTTTCCACGCAGCAGACCTACCTTCACACACTGCTGAGTTATTATGTAAGAAATTTTTTTTTTTCAGCATAAAGGGGCAACATGGAAAGAAAGACAGAAATAGCTACCCTAGGCACAGAACATTTTTATAAATATATATTGGCATCTCCTCCAGCAGTGCAAAGCTAATGCTTTGAATAACGGGTTAAGACATTTGGGAAGTTGCTACTTTAAAAGTGTCCAACATCCGAATTACTTGTAAATGACCATTCTGGCTTCTGTAGGGGGAACTTGAACATTCATCCTAAAATATTTCCTGTACACTGCATCATTCTCATAGCATGTATGGAGTGGTTAATTTAAAAAAAAAATGCCTATGATGGAGTTCAACCTGATAACGCCATTGGTGCTGTTGTTAAGTTACACTGACTCCTTAGATACATCAGGGACTGCAGCCCGCCAGGCTCCTCTGTCCATGGGATTTCCCATGGCAAGTATACTGGAGTGGGTTGCCATGCCCCTTCTCTAGGGGATCTTCTCGACCCAGGAAATGAACCCAGGTCTTCCTGCACTGCAGAGAGATTCTCTACCAACTGAGCTACAAGCAGCTATTGACAAGGACCAAAACGACTGGTTTTCTGGCCATGAGAGAGTCAAGTCTACGTGAATTCGTCAGTCACTGGAGAGAAGTGGAGAAGACAGAGATGTCTTAATGTGCCTTGGAGTCAGACTCCAGAAATGTATACAGTAGCACATGGCTGAAAACGTTTAGAAATGCCTCTGGCAGCAAATCCTAGCCTTAGTGACAAGCAGAATCAACAGGGCAAGCCTGAAAAAGGCGCCTGGCTCCACCACACAGGAGACTTGGCTTCAAGACCCCAAAGTCCAATATCTCTGTGTTTTTTTTTTTTAAACAATCCCAGCGTGTAGGCAGGGCAGAGAGCCCGCTCCTTTATAAAACTCCCATGGGCTGTTTAATGACACTTGTTTTTCTGAAAATGTAATTAGCCAGAAGCTAGGAATAATGAAGCTACAGAGACCGCCGTTTATGATTTACAGCGAAAAGCTGCAGAACGGCCCCCGCTGACGTTGGAATGACCATCCTTCATCTCAGCGTCCGTTCCACACTTGCCTCAGCCTTGCCAACGTCAATGGAAAACAGGCCTCCGCGTGGCAGGACACCGGCCCAGCTGGAAGATGTCCTGCGGAAAACTCGGTACATGGTATTCCGGATCGACTGTGCAAGAATTTGCGAGGTACCACCCAGCTGCCTGAAGTTAAAATATACAGGCTGGGAGAATGTGAAGGCAACATTTTCCTGCACTGGAAGGAGACTGGATGGCTGCACAGAACCCTGGATGCTGCTTTTTTTGGTCCTGTCCCTGGGGAGGAACCCACACCAAGCTGCCCGGCTCTGGAGACTGAAGAGCCGGGGAAGTAGTTGGGGGGGGGGGTGGTTCAACATGGTTGTGGCTTTGCCTCCCTGCTGCCAACCACTGTCTTTCTCCTCTGCAGCTTGAAACACTGAACAAAGAGATAGTGGCTTTGGGAGGAACTAGCCCAGGACTTTGCACCTTCGGCACTACTAATATCAGGGGCTGGATGACTGTCCATGGTGGGGTGTCCTGTGCATGGCGGGGTTTGGGGCAGCTCTCCTGATCTATACTAATTAAACAGTAGCATGTATGTATGTATGTATAGATGGATGGATGGATGGATGGAGGGAGGGATAGATGGATGGATGGATGAATAGATGGATGGATGGATGGGTAAATAGACAAGGATGGATGGAGGATGGATGATGGAGGGATGGATGATGGATGGATGGATGGATAGATGGATGATGGATGGATGGATAGATAGATGGGTGGATAGGTGTATGTATGGATGGATGGATAGATACATGGATGGATGGATGGATGCATGCATAGATGTATGTATGTACGCACTGATGGGCAGATAGATGGATGGATGGATGATGGATGGATAGATGGATGGATGGATGAAGGAGGGATGGATAGATGGAGGGATGGATGATGGAGGGATGGATAGATGGATGGATAGATAGATGGCTGCATGGATGTATGCATGTCTATATGGATAGATAGATGCATGGATGCATAGACGTAGCTGGAGCAGCTGTGAAGAGATACCCCACGCCCAAGGTAAGAGAAACCCAAGTAAGATGGCAGGTGTTGCAAAAGGGCATCAGAGGGCAGACACACTGAAACCATACTCACAGAAAACTAGTCAGTCTAATCACACTAGGACCACAGCCTTTTCTAACTCAATGAAACCAAGCCATGCCTGTGGGGCAACCCAAGATGGGCGGGTCATGGTGGAGAGGGCTGACAGAATGTGGCCCACTGGAGAAGGGAATGGCAAACCACTTCAGTATTCTTGCCTTGAGAACCCCATGAACAGTATGAAAAGGCAAAATCATAGGATACTGAAAGAGGAACTCCCCAGGTCAGCAGGTGCCCAATATGCTACTGGAGATCAGTGGAGAAATAACGCCAGAAAGAATGAAGGGATGGAGCCAAAGCAAAAACAATAACCAGCTGTGGACGTGACTGGTGATAGAAGCAAGGTCTGATGCTGTAAAGAGCAATATCACAAAGGAACCTGGAATGTCAGGCCCATGAATCAAGGCAAATTGGAAGCGGTCAAACAAGAGATGGCAAGGGTGAACGTCTACATTCTAGGAATCAGCGAACTAAAATGGACTAGAATGGGTCAATTTAATTCAGATGACCATTATATCTACTACTGTGGGCAGGAATCCCTCAGAAGAAATGGAGTAGCCATCATGGTCAACAAAAGAGTCCAAAATGCAGTACTTGGATGCAGTCTCAAAAATGACAGAATGATCTCTGTTTATCTCCAAGGCAAACCATTCAATATCACAGTTATCCAAGTCTATGCCCCAACAGTAACACTGAAGAAGCTGAAGTTGAACGGTTCTATGAAGACCTCCAAGATCTTTTAGAACTAACACCCAAAAAAGATGTCCTTTTCATTATAGGGGACTGGAATACAAAAGTAGGAAGTCAAGAAACACCTGGAGTAACAGACAAATTTGGCCTTGGAATGCGGAATGAAGCAGGGCAAAGACTAATAGAGTTTTGTCAAGAAAATGCACTGCCCATAGCAAACACCCTCTTCCAAGAACACAAGAGAAGACTCTACACATGGACATCACCAGATGGTCAACACCAAAATCAGACTGATTATATTCTTTGCAGCCAAAGATGGAGAAGCTCTATACAGTCAATAAAAACAAAACTGGGAGCTGACTGTGGCTCAGATCATGAACTCCTTATCAGAAGTTCAGAAATTTCCTTATTGGAAATTCAGACTCAAATTGAAGAAAGTAGGGAAAACCGCTAGACCATTCAGGCATGACCTAAATCAAATCCCTTATGATTATACAGTGGAAGTGAGAAATAGATTTAAGGGCCTAGATCTGATGGATAGAGTGCCTGATAAACTATGGAATGAGGTTCGTGACATTGTACGGGAGACAGGGATCAAGACCATCCCCATGGAAAAGAAATTCAAAAAAGCAAAATGGCTGTCTGGGGAGGCCTTACAAATAGCTGTGAAAAGGAGAGGCGAAAAGGAAAGATATAAGCATCTGAATGCAGAATTCCAGAGAATAGCAAGAAGAGATAAAGCCTTCTTCAGTGATCAATGCAAAAAAATAGAAGAAAAGAACAGAGTGGGAAAGACTAGAGATCTCTTCAAGAAAATTAGAGATACCAAGGGAAGATTTCATGCAAAGATGGGCTCAATAAAGGACAGACATGGTCTGGACCTAACAGAAGCAGAAGATTTCAAGAAGAGGTGGCAAGAATACACAGAAGAACTGTACAAAAAGGATCTTCATGACCCAGATGATCACGATGGTGTGATCACTCACCTAGAGCCAGACATCCTGGAATGTGAAGTCAAGTGGGCCTTAGAAAGCATCACTACGAACAAAGCTAGTGGAGTGATGGAATTCCAGTGGAGCTGTTTCAAATCCTGAAAGACGATGCTGTGAAAGTGCTGCATTCAATATGCCAGCACAGTTGGAAAACTCAGCAGTGGCCACAGGACTGGAAAAGGTCAGTTTTCATTCCAATTCCAAAGAAAGGCAATGCCAAAGAATGCTCAAACTACCGCACAGTTGCACTCATCTCACATGCTAGTAAAGTAGTGCTCAAAATTCTCCAAGCCAGGCTTCAGCAACTCATGAACTGTGAACTTCCTGATGTTCAAGCTGGTTTTAGAAAAGGCAGAGGAACCAGCAATCAAATTGCCAACATCCGCTGGATCATGGAAAAAGCAAGAGAGTTCCAGATAAACATCTATTTCTGCTTTATTGACTATGCCAAAGCCTTTGACTGTGTGGATCACAATAAAGTGTGGAAAATTCTGAAAGAGATGGGAATA
>SJYF01000861.1:251123-264713 GCA_006410515.1 Procapra przewalskii
TAGCCTGCCAGGTTCCTCGGTCTGTGGGATTCTTCCAGGCAGGAATCCTGGAGAGGGTTGCCATTTCCTTCCTCCAGGGGATTTTCCAGAGGTAGGGATTGAACCCGAGTCTCCTCCATTGGCGGGGCTGTTCTTTCCCACTGAGCCATCAGGGAAACGCTTTAATCTGATTCTCCTCTTTATGGCCAAACAGCAAAAAAAGCAAAAGGCCCAATCCCCAGGCCTTGCTCTAATCTTCTCAGGTGTGTGCGTGTGCTAAGTCGCTTCAGTCATGTCCAACTCTCTGCGACCCCGTGGACTGCAGCCCACCAGGCTCCTGTGTCCATGGGATTCTCCAGGCAAGAAGACTGGAGCTGGGTTGCCAAGCCCTTCACCAGGGGATCTTCCCCACTCAGGGATCGAACTGGAGTCTTCTGCACTGGCAGGTGGGTTCTTTACCATTAAGCCACCTGAGAAGCCCTTTAATTGATTGACTTCTCCTCTTTAGGTCCACACAGCAAAGAGCAAAAGACCCACCTCTCCAGTACACATGCAGTTGTGTAGGTACTGGGGGTGGGTCTTTTTGCCTTTGCTGTTTGGGGTCGCAGAGAGTTGGACACGACTTAGCGCTACTATGCCATCTATTTCCTTCCCACTTAAAATGTGCTGCAGTCCATGGGGTTGCAGAGAGTCGGACACGCCTGAGTGACTGAACTGAACTGAACTGACAGATGATAAATCCTGGAGAGGGCGTGGAGAGAAGGCACGCCTCTTGCACTGTTGGTGGCAATGGAAGCTGATAACCACCACTACGGACAAGAGCATGGAGGCTGCTTTAAAAAGTAAGCATAGAACTAGCATATGACACAGCAGTCTGACTCCTGGGCATATACCCTGAGAAAACCATAACTCAAAAAAATGAATAATAAAAAAAATTTAAAAACACATGTCCCGCAGCACTGTTTACAGTAATGACATGGAAGAAAACTGAGTGTCCACCGACACATGAATGGATAAACAAGATGTGGTACACACACACACACACACACACACACACACACACACACACACTGGGATATTACTCAGCCATGAAAAGGAACAAAATCGAGTCCTTTGTAGAGATGTGGATGAACCTAAAGTCCATCATACAGAGTGAAGTAAGTCAGAAAGTCAAAGTCACTCAGTGGTGTCCGACTCTTTGGGACCCCGTGGACTATAAAGTCCAAAAAATCCTCCAGGCCAGAAGATTGGAAGTGGGTAGCCTTTCCCCTCTCCAGGGGCTCTTCCCGACCCAGAGATTGAACCCAAGTCTCCCACACTGCAGGCGGATTCTTTTCCAGCTGAGCCACCAGGGAACCCTTACACAGGCACTCCAGTATTCATGGCATCACTGTTGACAAGAGCCGTGACCCAGAAGCAACCTAAGTGTCCACCCACAGAGGAACGGATAAAGATGTGGTATACACGCACACACACACACACACGCATGCACAATGGAATATCACTCAGCCACGGAAAGGAACAAAGCTGAGTCTGTTGCGGTGATGCAGAGGAACACAGAGTCTGTCGTACAGAGTGAAGGAGGTCAGAAAGAGAAAATCAGATACTGTCATATTAACGCCTACATATGGCATCTGGAAAGACGGTCCTGATGAACCTGTTTGCAGGGCACGAATACAGGCGCAGATGGAGAGACGGGACGACAGGCGGACACAGCCGGTGAAGGAGAAGGTGGGGTGAGACGGGAGAGCAGCGCTGAGATAGACACACGACCGTGTGTGAAACAGACAGATGGAGGGAAGCTGGGGTATAGCCCAGGGAGCTCAGCTCGGGGCTCTCTGATGACCTAGATGGGCGGGCTGGGGGCTGGGAGGGAGCGGATATATGGATACTTATAGCTGCTTCACGTTGCTGTACAGCAGAAACCAACATAGCATCATGTAAAGCAATTATATTCCAATTTTTAAAAATCTGGAGCTAACTAGGAACAGTGATAGTCACTCAGTCGGGTCTGACTCCTTGTGACCCCCATCAACTGTATCCCACCAGGCTCCTCTGTCCCTGGGGATTCTCCAGGCAAGAATACTAGAGTGGGTTGCAGTGCCCTTCTCCAAACAAAGGAAAAGCTGGTGCTAAGAAGCAAAATCGCGGTCAGGTAGAAGATGCATGATGACCTCAGGAGGGAACGTGGTCCAGGGACTCTCTACGATGGAACAAGGTACAGAGGACGCTAAGGACGAATGCAAACGGGGTCTCTTCAGTGGAGGGACACGCCTTCCATCCGAGGCAGAGTCCTTTCAAAACGAAAAACCCCGCAGTGTCCCCCGCTCGCTTCCTCCAGCAAATTCCTCATTAAATCATTAGGGAAGCCGCTTGGCGTCCGGCGTGGAGCCCATCAAAGACGTCAGTAATCCGCCTGCATCCAGCGCCTCTTCTCACAATTGGAAAACGTCCAGCATGTGTGAGATTAGCAGAGAACGTACAGCTGTCTCTAGTGTAACAGCATCGGTCACTTCCTGGGTTATCCACGTGGCAGATGGAGGGAAAAAAAAACACCACCCAATCTTCTGAACAGAATCCAAGTCTGCAGGACACAGCTGTGCTTGACGGAGGAAGAAAGACAAAGAGGAAAAGGGGAGGTACGTTCAGGGAGACGGCAGGGCCGAAATAGAGACGTGGATTTGTGGACACAGCAGAGAAACGAGCGTGGGATGAACCGAGAGAGGAACACTGACATATATACCCGACACGTGTAAAATACAGACAGCGACTAGGAGGCTTCTAAATAACACCGGGAGCTCAGCTCGGTGCTCTGCGGTGACCTAGAGGAGAGTTCATCTGTTCAGTTCCTCGCATCGCCTAGAATCTGAACGTCCAAGCAGACGGGTCGTTTTGGAGGAAGCGTGAGTCTGAGTGAACTCCGGGAGATGGTGATGAACAGGGAGGCCTGGCGTGCTGCGATTCATGGGGTCGCAAAGAGTCGGACACGACTGAGCAACTGAACTGAACTGAACTGAACTGAAGCGGTCTTTGCAGCACCCCTGGCCTGCCAAGTAGAGACCGTCGAATAGACCCTTGTTATAATGGGCTGAATTTTGTCCTTCCGCCATTAATTCCTATGCTGGAGTTGGACACTGCCCCCACCCCACCGCCCCTAGCTCAGAATGCAGCTGTACTTGGAGATGGTCTTTAAACAGGGGATGAAGGTAAAAAGTGAGGTCTTCGAGGATGTGTCCTGATCCCATAGGACTGGGCTGGGGCTCTGATGAAAAGAGGATGATCACGTGAGGAGAGGTCACTGACATGCCCAATAGGATTCAGGAGGAATTAAGCCCTGCTGTCACCTGGATCTGGGACTTCCAACCTCCCAAACAGTCAGAAAGTAAGTTGGCTGCTCCAGCCGCCCCGTGTAGGGTGCTCAGTGATGGCAGACGGAGCTGATTCATTGAAATCTCAGCTCTATGTTCAAAGCAAACCAATGCCTGCCAAGCTGAGACCAAACTCCAGCGACCTTCCAAGCCAGTGGGAGGATGCAGGGGGCTTCCCCTCACCCTCCCTTCCTGCAAGCTCCACGTGGCTTGCGGATGACTTCTGTACCGAACCTCACGGGGATAAGGCCAGAGGCTCCATTTCTAAGCCTTGGCTTGTCGTCATTTAGTCGGTAAGTCACATCTGATGCTTTGCGACCCCGTGGACTGTAGCCCGCCAGCCTCCTCTGTCTGTGGGATTCTCCAAGCAAGAATACTGGAGTGGGCTGCCATGCCCTTCTCCAGGGGATCTTCCCAACCTACGGATGGAACCCGCATCTCCTACACTGGCAGGCAGATTCTTTACTTCCGAGCCTCCTGGGAAGCCCTAAGTCCCGGTTAGGAATGCTAAGTCTTTCCAAGGCTGCTTTAAAGAAAAAACAACAAAAAAAAAAACCTCACACCCTTGTTCATTTCTTACTCCCCCGTCTTTGTAAAGTGATACGCCCGTCACTAAGATTCTCTGGAGTTCTTTCCCATCACACCTACCGGGTGTCCTCTTCTGAGAGTCTCTGCTTCTACGTGGACTTCTTATGCTGAAGGAACTGACCCCTCTCCACCTACCAGCCCCGTTTAGAACGCCCGACGTGTAAACTCCCTACCTGTGGACAGCTTGGTCCAAGTCACGAAGGGCTTGGGCTTCCCCGTGGCCTCACAGGGGAAAGTGACGTCCGTCTCTGCGGTGACAGTCATGGCCTGCGGGGATTTGGTGACGATCTGCGGCTTTTCCCCGAGCGTCCAGAATTTGGATGCAGGCGGCCCTCCGGCAGAGAAGAGCTTTCCGCTGCCGTGATGGAAGCTTCTGGAGGCTGGGGCGGAAGATGTCACGAAGGGGATGGAGCTCCGGGTAGAGGAGACTGGGGGGATGGTCCGGACGTTCGCGGACGGGAGCGCTGTGGTCCTGGGGGGATGCAAGATGGGAGGTGCTGGGGGCCCCAGGTCCATGTGGAAGAAGCTCTGAGAGTGCATCCGAGTGTAGGGACCTACATTGACTTTTCTGTCTCTCAATGCCGGGGCTGCAGAACTGGGTCCCTGAGGTTTTGGAGTACCTCCTAACTGGGGGAAAGAGACTGTCCTGTTGATAAAGAAAGGGAATCTTCCACTGGGAAGAGGAGGCGCTCTCGAATTCGGAAGCTTGCCCACGGGGTCTCTTCTAAGATCGGGCAGGTGGTTATTTGCAAACAATTTGGAGTTGCCCTGGAATCGGTCAGCTCCTTGGCCGGTCGCTGTACCCGGAACGCTAGGTTTGGACCCAGGCCACGAAACCACCATGGGGGTCGTCGGATAACTTGGTGATCTCGGAGTCGTCGCATGCCCACCCTCCGGCCAAACCCTTGACGGGTGCGCAGTGACTCCAGGTTTGCGGGTCAGGTGATGAGGGGGCTGGAAGGTGGCCGAGTATCTGAAGGGGCTTTCTGTGACCGCGTGTGGGGGTCTCACGGTTCCTCTCGGTGGGATTGGTGTGGTGGGAACTCTGGCTGGTTGGTGGAAAACCGGGACCCTCCCAGCCTCGTCTGGACCATCTGGAGCATGGGGAAGCATGTTTTTCATTGTACCATCAAACACTTGCTTTCTTAAGGCCTCCTCTGGAGTTACGGTAAACCTGTCCTGCTTGGAAGAGGGCGTGGATAACTGGTCTGGCTTCACCAGATGCCGAATCACTTCGTTATTCAAGGAAGGCGCTTTGGTTTCTGGGGTCCCCACGTAATGGAAGGAGCCGTGGTGTTTGGAGGCTTCCCAGGCTGGGGACGTCCCTGAAGTGAGAGGCGGTGTGGGCTCTGTGGTGGCGTCTGTGGAGGGCATCAGAGTCGTGGGTGGGAATGGGGATTCTGGCTCCTCTGCTGGGGCGCGAGTGGACACGTGACTCTGGGGTCCGATTTCAGAAGGGACAGTAGTGTGAACGGTTTCACGGCCTCTCTGACCACGGACGGTGGTTTCCACCAGACTCGAGGATGCCTCTACTTTTAAGATGGGGAGAGTTGTCGAAGGAGCCGCCTGTTGGGGTTGAAACAGTGTAGAGACCACTGCTGAAGGCGAAAACTCAGTAGGCAAGCCTATATCTACTGACTCTGTCACAGGGGGTGATTCTGTAAGAGCTTCTGAAGGGCTGGTAACAGGTGGGTCTTTGTGTTCCATGCCAGGCTGGGTTGCCCCTGGGGGATCCCAGCTCATCGTTTTTGGAAAGGGAGACGTCAGAGAGGCCTCCTTAAATCCTCTCGCAGGGGAGACCTTGGCCACAGAAGGTGATGCCGCGTGAGTGAGTGAGCCTCCCGGGACCACGGTTTGATAGTCCCTGACGTCTGTGACACCACGGTTTTTCATTTCCTCTCCATCTGACGTGGGCTCGCCTGTGACTGGCACGGTCTCTCGGAATCTGCCAGGAGAGGAATGTGTTTTGCTGGCTGTGCTATAAGTTTCCACGCCGGTTATCTCCCGTGGGTCTCCAGTAGTGAAAGAGATAGTCGTAGGGGAAAGCGCAGCTTGGGAACTGGGGAGAAAAGAGGTTTTATGCTTATCTTCAGGAGAAAGGCTGGGCTTGGACACAGAAGCCGCAGAGCTCAGGGTGGAAGCGATGAATCGGTGTCTGTTGCGTCTCTTGCCCTGTCTCCTGTGTGGGCTGCCCCTGGATACGGGTTCAGCGTGCTCCTCCGTGTCCAAGCGTCCGGCGGTACCTATGGCGCCGTTAACCCAGGTCGTAGGAACCAGAGAACTTGCCACCTGAAGGCTTGGAGTCTTCACTTCGGGGACTTGGCTCGGTGGAGTCGAGAAAGGGTCTGTCGGGGCAAACGTCGTATGTGGGGTCTGTTTATGGCGGTGTCGGAATTTGTGGGGCCGGAATCGCCTCCTCCCGTGGGGCCTCTTTCGAGAAGGAAGCGTGGTCAGCGCCGACGGTGAAGTGTCCTTTTGGGCTGGTGTTGTTACCGGTGCCGTGGTTGTGTCTTTGCCAAACACGACGCCAAGCGTGGACTCCCCGCGATGCTGCAAGTCAGCGACGCTGTTCACCACTTCCGGCCTCGAGTCAAGCAGAGTGGTCGGGTCTATGGCTTGCCCATTTCCCTCAACACTTCTGGTGTCCGTGGGGTGCGTCTCTAGCGTACCCCCTTTCTGAAGTGTCTGAGAAGTCTCCTCCGTGTCCTTGGGAGTCAGTGGGTGGCCTGGAGAGCTTAAACCAGTTTTCACAAGCTGCGGGCTGTCTGTCTGTTCCTGGAGGCGCGTTTCAGCTGGGACATCGGGGTCCCCTAAGGTGGGGTCTTCAAAAGGCTCAGACGTCCTGGCCTCGGCAACCCACGAGGTGGGAGTTGGCGTGAACCGTGTGGAGGCCTGTTCTTTTGTGGTCTTCTCAGCTGGTTGTGAATTTGTCCCCAGGTCAGGGTAAAAGTAGGTCACAGTCTCAGACTCAGCCAAGGGTACGGCGTCCATCGGAGATTCATCCTCAGGGGATGCGGACTCTGGCATGGATCCAACACGGAGGGTAGACCAGCCGTCTGTGGCTACATTTTCCTCAGTAGGCTCTTTATGTTCCATTTCCAGGGTCTGCAGAGTAGAAGATTCATAAACTACAGATGCTAGTGTTGTGGCTGGGGTCTGGTTGAAGTCAACTTCAGTGGGAGTTGCACCCACGGTCTTCTCAGAAGAGTCCTCGTCAATAAATTCTTCTGCACGAGTGCTTGTCACTCTGGGTTCACTACGAGTGACTCCGTCGTGGCCAGGTTGGAGCGGAATGGTCCTAGGGGAGGAGACAGCACCGGAAACCTGCTCTTCCTCGCCAAATACGGACATATCTCCCGAGGATTCTTCTGCACTGCTCGTGGTCTGCACAGGCGATGCTGAGCCGGGAGCGATGGCAGATGGAGGTGGAGTCACTTCCTGCCTCATCAGTGAAGGCGAGCGGACCGTGATGACCTGCGGTCCTTCCGTCCCCTTAGGGAGATTTCTCCCACGGACTCTGGCTAAGATATCTGCCCAGCGTTCTGGATTAATCTGCTTGTTGGCCACGTTTATCCTCCGCCTGGACTCGAAGACTCTGCGGCCTTCGGCGACGTTGGTCTCCGGCTCCTTTGCGGGGTGCTTCCAGGGTTTCAGCTTTCTGCGCCCTTTCCTGGTCTTCTTACCCCCACCGCCGGCGTCATCTGTGGCTCTGATTAACACCTCTTGGTCCTGCGGGTGGAGGAGCGTCCTTGACGCGTTCTCTTCATCTCCCATGCCAGATCCGCCTTCATCCTCCACGATCCCGCCTCGCCCTCCGGAAAGAGTCCTGCCTCCTGGGCGCCCGCGTCTTTTCGGAGACCCGCCGGAGCCCTTCTTGGTCACCTGGACCCCCACCGTAAAATGATCTGCCCCTTGCTGGTTGACTGCCACACATCTGTAGTAACCGCTGTCGCTGCCTTGAACCTTGGGGATGGAAAGAGTGCCGTCGGCCAGCATGTAGGCGTGTGAGGTGTTGGCCATCGCGTTCAGCATCCTTTTGTTTGGAAGGATCCAGCTGATCTGGGCTTCTGGTACGGCCAGTGCCTGGCAAGGCAGCGTCACGGGCTCCCCTGGGTTCTTCTGAACGGTCACCGTATAAGCATCGGGAGGCTGAATGACCGGCGGCTGCACCAGGACCCTGTACAGCATCCGGTCCGTCTCATCCCTCACCTGAGCGATGCACTGGTACAGACCAGCGTCCGACGGCTTTGTCGACCTGATCTTCAGCCAGCCGCTGGAGAGGACGGAGAACCTGCCGTCGCGGTCTTCCATCGGCGCTTTCACGACGGACCCGTCCGGGAGCACCCAGGAGATGGAGGGGCTCTCAGAGGCCCTCACGTTGCAGCTCAGCTGGCAGGAGCTCCCCTCCAGGACGGTCTGGGCTCTCTGCACGGCTCTGCCGGGCTCGATCATCACCCAGCTTCTGCTGTGAGCCAGCCTCGCGTCCTTGGCGGACACGACCAGGGCGTGCCGAGACAAATACGATAGCACCACGAGTGTGGCCGAGCTCAGACGCCGGTTGAGCTGCAGCTCTATGGACGGCTGTGTGACCCACTCCGGCTCGGCGAGGATGTGGGCCCTGACGCCCGTGTAGTACAGCGTGGTATCGTCGTCGGCATCTTGCCTGTACTGGTAGCCGAGCCTGGGGTCTTTGCCGAGCGCGGGTTCCCGGTGGAGCTTCACGGGGACCTCACTGTAGTAGGCGATGAGCTTCCAGAGCTTCTCGTACCTCTGCCGCGTCATGGGACACTCAAAGTCCAAGGCGACCGTGGCGTTGATCTCTATCTCCTGGGGGTCCGTCTGGTTCAAGTGCAGCCTGTACACGTCGGTGGGCTTCTTGATGGTGCAGACCAGGCGGACCGTGTTTCCGTGCTCGTCGCTCATGTTCACGGACACGTTCCACGCGGGGACCTGGAACCCATCCAGGGAGAAGGGGTGGTCTCCATTCTCGTCTTCGTCCTGACGTTCCTCGCTACTCCGGCTCTGGTTCTGTCTCAGCGGGGACTCGATAGAAGGCTTCTGACAGCGGACGTCCTGCAGCTTCTGAAGCTCCCATCGGTGCCACTTCTTGGGACTGAAGCACGTGGAACAGAGCTGACCCCCTTCGTACGCTTTGTCCTTCTTACACTTCAGGACCCCTGAAACACAGCAGCAGACGAGTGTGCTCTAAGTCAAAGACCTGAAGAAAGGGCAGCGGATGAAGCCTCTGTCTGCATCTTTATCACCTGCGTGCACCTCAGCCAAGACTCAAGACCTCACCTACCTGGCGTCCGTGACGTCACCTAGGAGCTTAAATCCATTTACCCCCGTGTGTGCTAACTAAGGGTCTGGGAAGTTCTTGACAGAGAGTACTTTTTAAAAAGATATTGTCAGGGACCTCCCTGGTGGTCCAGCAGCTAAGACTCCACGCTCCCAACACAGGGGGCCTGGGTTCCATCCCGGGTCAGGAGACTAGATCCCACATGCGGCAAGGAAAAGACATTCTTAAGTTGACAAGGAATCTCTCTTCGAACACAGGATGCAATTTTCCTTTCATGAAGGTCCAGGAGAACCTATGGAAGTCTCTGCAGGCCGTGAACGTATTTGCAGGTCCTAGAACCAACTGTGGGGCTTTCCTGGTGCCTCACATGGTAAAGAATCCACCTGCAATGCAGGAGACTGGGGTTCGATCCCTGAGTCAGGAAGATCCCTTGCAGGGGGGAATGGCAACCCACTCCAGTCTTCTTGCCTGGAGAATCCCACGGACACAGGAGCCTGGCGGGCTACAGTCCACAGGGTTGCAAAGAGTGGGACACGACTGAGTGATTAACATTTCAGAACCAACCGTTGGCACAACTCATGTCATGTCAACCTTTCATAGGTACATTTTCTTTTCCAACAGTTTTTCATCTCAGGCAGTATTTTCTTTTCTTTCTTTTTTTTTTTTTTGGATTCACATTCTTACTCTTGGCTTCCTGGACACTCAGTCCTCCAGAGTTTTGTCTTTCTCTGGCCAACACTGACGCTTTCAGCGTTTCTCTGCCCAGCTCATCATGGATGAACTATTCCTGGACTTGGTCTAACACCCCTCCCTTCTTGCCCTGCCCTGTCACTGAGGGTCTCGCCCACGCGGGTGGTTTGTTACCGTCTACTGGCCGACGACGAGTTCCGGCTGTGCATCTCCATGCCAAACCCATCCTAAGAGAGGCACACTGACGCCCGACTTGACAAGCCCATCAAATGGTCCAAATGCTCCTCAAACTGATGTCTACAGAATCAAACTACACTTTCCTCCCCGCTAAACGTCTCGCTGCTTTTCTGTATTCACCCGGGCCGAGTCGCTTTAGTCCTGTCCGACTCTTTGCGACCCCATGGACTAGTATCCCCACCAGGCTCCTCTGTCCATGAGGATTCTCTAGGCAAGAAGACTGGAGTGGGCTGCCCTTTCCTCCTCCAGGGGAATCTTCCCGACCCAGGGACTGAATGCAGGTCTCCCGCACCGCCGGTGGATTCCTGACTGTCCGAGCCGCCTGCGCGGTTCCTACCTTTGGATCTGGCGTCCCACTGCAGAAACCAGGTCATGTCACAGCCGCAGGCCCACGGATTGCCGTGCAGGTAGAGGTTTTCTAGAAGCGGCATGTTCTGCAGCATGCCGGCGGGGAGAGTGCTGATGGCGTTCTCGGCCAGGTAGAGGTGTCTGACGGTGGAGAGCCGGAAGTAGTCCAGGAAGGCGAAGGTGGAGAAGGTGGCGGGGTGCACCTGGTGAAGCATGTTCCCCTCTAGGTGGAGGAGCCTCAGCGAGGTTAAGCCCCTGAACGCTTCCGGGTGGATGAACTCGATCTGGTTGTGGTCCATGTGCAGCCTCACCAGGTTCCACAGCCCCTGCAGCGTCTCGCCCGTGATGACGCGAAGCTTATTGTAGCTGAACTTGAAAACCTACGAAGACCGGAAGTAGAAAATGCCGCTCAGTCGTGGGACAACCTTTCCCTTCTCCAGGGAACATTCCCAACCCAGGGGGCGAACCCAGGTCTCCTGCATTGCAGGCGGATTCTTTACCAGCTGAGCCACCAGGGAAGCCATTTAAATCAAACGCCACAAACAGAAACAGAAAGCAGAACAAAGGTCAGGGAAGGAAAGACAGGAAGCTCATTTTTCATGTTTAGGAAAAGTGGCCGTTTCATTCATTGTGAAGGAGGATTTTCAAGTTTTGTTCAAGTTTTCCCTCTCCACAGCTGGTGGTGGAGGTTGCAATCAGTGCCGGTCGTATTTGCCCAGTTTCTTTTTAGTAGCTAGGTTGTGACCACTCTACGACCCTATGGACTGTAGCCCACCAGGCTCCTCTGTCCACGGGATTCTCCAGACACAAGCACTGCAGTGGGTTACCATTTCCTCCTCCAGGCTTAGGGTTAGGGTTCCCCACCCAGAGAGTCTCCCAGAAAGGTGTATGTGTGTGTGTGTTAATCAGTCAGTCGAGTCAGACTCTTTTCCAACCATATGGACTATAGCCCACCAGGCTCCTCTGTCAATGGGATTCTCCAGGCAAGAACACTGGAGTGGGGTGCCATGTCCGCCAGGGGGATCTTCCTGACCCAGGGACCAAACCCGTGTCTCCCGCATTAGCAGGCAGATTCTTTACCGCTGAAGTGAAGTGAAGTGAAGGGAAGTCGCTCAGTCGTGTCCGACCCTCAGCGACCCCATGGATTGCAGCCTTCCAGGCTCCTCCGTCCATGGGATTTTCCAGGCAAGAATGCTGGAGTGGATTGCCATTTCCTTCTCCAGGGAATCTTCCCGACCCAGGTCTCCTGCACTGTAGGCAGATGCTTTTCCGTCAGAGCCACCAGGCCTGGTTTACCTGGAGTGAAATGAGGTCTCTGAGAGCCCCATCAGGGATGCTGGGGATGTCATTTCCATGGATCATGAGGAGCTCCAGCTTCGTCAGTCCAGCGAACGACGTTTCCGACAAAGCCTGTATGCTGTTAAACCTAGAAAAGAAAAAAGAAAAAAAGAAAAAAAAAGGAAAGTCATTTCTGGAAAAAAAAAAAATCGTTGCGGCTGTCCCCATCGGAAAGAACAACTCTTTCTTTCAAAACAGGAAAGAGCCACTCTTTTTCTTCCAATGCTGAATGAGAACCCTAAAAAAAACATCTGTGTGGGAATGAAAATTGGGTGCGCTCTGCCAATAATCGGTCATTCCCCGAGGGTTTTCAACCCTTTGCAGCCTGCTAACAGGCCACTCAGACCCTGAGTTCTATCTGCAGTAGACTGCTGTTTTCTCTTTTGCTTTTTTCCCCAACAAAATGCACCACGCCAGCCTCGTTTTCTCCTTTGAGTTTGGACTTCCCTGGTGGCTCAGACGGTGAAGAGGCCACCTCCAGTGCAGGGTTTGACCCCCAGGTGGGGAAGATCCCCTAGAGAAGGGAATGACAGCCCAGTCTGGTAATGTTGCCTGGAGAATCCCATGGACAGAGGAGCCTGGAGGGCTACAGTCCATGGGGTCCCAAGAGCTGGACATGACTGAGCAACTAACGCCATGGAGAAACAGTGCTGTGATATTATGAGTGATGTTATTCTACTCTGTGTACTTGTTTTTTTTTTTTTTGAATTTTCAATTGGACGATAATTGCTTTACAGCATTGTATTGGTTCCTGCCATACATCAACATGAATCAGACAATAAAAACATGGTACGCTGAATCAAGTTTCACATGAAGCCAGATGGAAGTATTATGTGTTGGTGCCATGACATGACTCTTTGTCTTTTTCATTTTTCTTCTTTGGAAGGACTGATGCTGAGGCTGAAGGTCCAATCCTTTGGCCCCCTGATGCGAAGAGCTGACTCACTGGAAATGACTCTAATGATGGGAAAGATTGAAGGCGGGAGGAGAAGGGGACGACAGAGGATGAGATGGTTGGATGGCATCACCGACTCAATGGACATAAGTTTGGGTGAACTCCGGGAGTTGGTGATGGACAGGGAGGCCTGGCGTGCTGCGGTCCATGGGGTCAAAAAGAGTCGGACACGACTGAGCGACTGAACAACTGAACTGAATATTACACAAAACCATCTCAGGATACTGTTGGCGCAAGTAGGCAAAAGAGTCGTTTTGATATCTGTCTTTGCTTCCACTGGCAAAGTCTTTTTGAGTGCTCATTCGCTAAGCCGTTGTCCCACTCTTTGCAACTCTATGGACTGTGGCCTTCCAGGCTCCTCTGCCCGTGGGACTCTCCAGGCAAGAATACTGGAGTGGGTTGCCCTGCCCTCCTCCAGGGGATCTTCCCAACCCAGGGCATGACCCTGCGTCTCCTGCACTGCAGGCGGATTCTTTACCGCTGAGCCACCAGGAAAGCCCAAGAGATAAAGAGTGATCACAGATGAACTGTCTTCCTTTCTACCAACTCGCAGCGCCCGTTCTACCCTGATTCAAAGCAGCTTTAGTTCCCCTTCTGCATAAACTGGAAGACGGTGAAAAGGAAACTGGTTTTTAAATTGTCAAATGATTTAAAGATTATAAGAAGGAAATGGTTACTATTCTCTCTTCTGGCAAAGCCAACGACTTTTCCCTGTGGAGTGATCATCATCGTGATTAGATTTTTTTTTTTTTCAGACAGTCAAGTTTGCCAAGCCTTTTTTTTTTTTT
>SJYF01000861.1:297519-316332 GCA_006410515.1 Procapra przewalskii
CTGTGTTTCCGTGGAGACTGGGGCGGGGGTGACTTAAAAATGGTGAGTTGCAAGTTCAGTTTTTGCTGTTGTTGTTCAGTTGCTCAGTTGTGTCCGACCCTTTGTGACCCCATGGACTGCAACACGCCAGGCTTCCCAGTCCTTCGCTCCCTCCCAGAGTCGGCGCAAACTCTTGTCCATCGAGTCGGCGATGCCATCCAACCATCTCATCCTCTGCCAACCCTCTTCTCTTGCCTTCCATCTTTCCCAGCATCAGGGTCTTCTCCAATGAGTTGGTTCTTCTCCATCAGGTGTGAGGGGCAAAATGAGGGCTGAGACAGCACCTGACATAGCTCTGAGACCGCTCCAAACATGCAGGGGAGGGAGGTCGATACATATATGATTTTGGCGAAGGGGGAGTTCATGCAACAACAATTTTTGTAGAAAGTTTTTGTGCTAGTCACAAGGAGTCATCACCGTGAAGGATTTTAGTGTTTTTTTCTAGACATGATGAGATACAAGAATTGGGCTCATGAAATTAGCTCCTGAAAAACATCTAAATATCTAAAAAGCTCTCTTGCCAGTTTTTCCAGGAGCACAAATGCCTTATTCCTGCTCTCCAGCCTCAACTCCTTTCAGGGGATGTTGAAGGTCAGCAGCTGCAGCAGCGCTTGATTTAACCTTTGTAGAGCTGGATGGCATGGAGGAGTCAATGGCACCCCAAGCCAGTCCTCTTGCCTAGAAAATCCCATGGACGGAGGAGCCTGGTGGGCTGCAGTCCATGGGGTCACGAAGAGTCGGACGCGACTGAGCGACTTCACTTTCACTTTTCACCTTCATGCATTGGAGAAGGCAATGGCAGCCCACTCCAGTGTTCTTGCCTAGAGAATCCCAGGGACAGGGGAGCCTGGTGGGCTGCAGTCCATGGGGTCGCTGAGTGACTTCACTTTCACTCTTCACTTTCATGCATTGGAGAAGGAAATGGCAACCCACTCCAGTGTTCTTGCCTGGAGAATCCCAGGGACGGGGGAGCCTGGTGGGCTGCCGTCTCTGGGGTCGCACAGAGTCGGGCACGACTGAAGTGACTCAGCAGCGGCAGCGGCAGCAGCAGCAGCAATGGCAAGTGTCAGCTTGCAGCTGATACGGGGAGCTCTAACACAGCTGTGCACAGTAGCCGTAACTGACTAGGACCTACATGCAAAATAATGGTCGCCGTGATGTATCTTTTCCTTCTGCTCCTTGTGGATCTGAATTGCATTACCCCCTCAAATATGCCTCTGCCAGAAGCTGGTTCTGTTGCTCAGTCGTATCCGACTCTTGCAACCCCGTGGACTGCAACCCACCAGGCTCCTCTGTCCATGGGATTCTCCAGGCAAGAATACTGGAGTGGGTTGCCGTTTCCTTCTCCAGGGGATCTTCCCAACCCAGGAACTGAACCTGGGTCTCCTGCACGGCAGGCCGATTCCTTACCAACTGAGACAGCAGGGCAGCCCTGATGCAAAGCTCTGTTAGCAGTGGGCAGAGCTACCTATTGAGGACTTAACAAACATTCACAATATAAGAGTTGAGAGCTATGCTTCATTTGGTGGGAATTTTTAGGACTTTAAGCCTGGGAGGCCACATCTCAAATGGCCCTGAGTGCCCTGCTCCAAGGAGGCACGGGGAGGAGTCAGATGACAGAGAAGTTTTGCAAGAAAGGGCAGGTAGTCTGAACATCAAACGATTCTTCTTAACTGAAGGAAGATCAGATATCTCAAGTTAGGGAATCGAGTGTGTTTCTGTTTACAGGAAGATATAAAGGTCTAGGCTTGCTGAAATCATTCCTCGGATCTGTACCACAGCTGCCGAGGAGCCTCCAGGTGGCTCAGAGGTAAAGAGTCCTCCTGCCAGTGCAAGAGACACAAGAGACATGGCTTCAGTCCCTGGGTCCAGAAGATCTGCTGGAGGAGGAAACGGCAACCCACTCCAGTGTTCTTGCCTGGAGAATCCCATGGACAGAGGAGCCTGGAGGGCTACAGTCCACGGGGTTGCAAGAGTCGGACACGACCGAGCACACAGCTACATGGTGCCAATATCCTGTGTCTTCGAATCCTGAGCTTCGTCAGGGCTCGCTGGCTCACCATCCACGGTGGTTGCAAGAGCTAATGACTCAGTTCAGTTCAGTCCTCCAGTCGTGTCCGACTCTGTGCGACCCCATGAACTGCAGCACGCTAGGCCTCCCTGTCCATCACCAACTCACAGAGTCTATCCAAACTCATGTCTATCAGGTCGGTGATGCCATCCAACCATCTCCTCTTCTGTCCTCCCCTTCTCCTCCTGCCCTCAATCTTTCCCAGCATCAGGGTCTTTTCCAATGAGTCAGCTCTTCACATCAGGTGCCAAAGGACTGGCGTTTCAGCCTCAGCATCAGTCCTTCCAGTGAATATTCAGGACTGATCTCCTTTAGGATGGACTGGTTGGATCTCCTTGCAGTCCGAGGGACTCTCAAGAGTCTTCTCCAACACTACAGTTCAAAAGCATCAATTCTGATGACTGTGACACCCTTTCTTCAGTGATATGGCAGGAAAGATTCCATTTCGCACTATGGATCTCCTGGCCCTGAGTTTAACCATATGTTACGTTTGGAAGGGCATAGAATCTGCTCCTTATCTTTTTCAGAGGTCACTGTGAGCTATAGGAGAATGGTGGATAGAAGCGGTGACTTTGAGCTTCAACACTCTCTATATCTCTGTGTGTTTATGAGACAGCGTTCATTTTAGACGAGATTAACCAGCGTGCACATGAGATATCCGATGTCATCTTAATGCCCTGAAGAGAAACCCGTTGGCAATACCAATCTCATATTTTTGATGACACCCATTGCTGTGGATGTGTTTACTGCCTGGAGTTTCTGATATGATCTCTAGGCACTGAATTAAGTTTTCATTTATCTGTCAGACATTTATCTGCATAAACATTTTTTTTCCCCTCTTGGAATTATGTTTGAAGGTGTGGAGTAACTCAGGATTTATTTTAACGTAAACCTTTCACGGTGTCCTTTCAAAAGTGTCTGTTCTCAACGTAAAAGCAAATGCTGCTGAGATGTGCTGTGAATTTCACAAACGAGGGGCATTTTAATGAGCTCATTCTTTTCCTTGTTATCTGGAACGGCATTTGGGGAGTGGAAAAGCACGCAGGATAAATGGAGGTGAGAAAGAGGCTGCTTTTTGAAAACGTTTTATCTCGTATTGGGGGTATAGCTGATTAACAATGCTGTGGTGGTTTCAGGTGGGCAGTCAAGGGTCTAAGTTGTCCACATACACGTATCCATTCTCCCCCAAACTTCCCTCCCATCCAGCCTGCCACGTGACATTGAGCAGAGTTCCCTGTGCTGTGCAGCAGGTCCTTGCTGGTTCTCCATGTTGAATACAGCAGTGTGCCCATGTCCATCCCAGACTCCCTGACTATCCCTTTCCCCATCCTTCCCCCTGGTGACCATAAGGTTATTACAGAGCATTGAGCAGAGTTCCCTGTGCTGTCCAGCAGGTCCTTGCTGGTTCTCCATGTTAAACACAGCAGTGTGTCCATGTCCATCCCAGACTCCCTGACTATCCCTTCCCCCACCCTTCCCCTAGCAACCACAAGTTCACTCTCTAGGTCTGAGTCTGTTCCTGTTTCGTAAGTTACTTTGCACCGTGCCTTCTTGGATTCCATATATAGGGGATGTCATACCATATTTCTCCTTCAGGAGACACAGCACTGTTTTCGAGGATACATAGAGACAGGTAAACATACATATGTTCATGAACACATGCATGGATGGTCACGCCGTGACACGTGCATGCCTACACTGACACACCAGTGCATGTATAGACATGCATTCACTCACAAACATGCAGAAACACACGCACATCTACAGATGCACACAAATGCGTGTGCACACATGCTTACACACAAACGAAACACTCGCATGCATACAAGCACATGCACACACACACACAACCAGTCACACTAAGGTGAAACACAGTACCCAGGTCAGAACCAGATGGGGGATGTGGCAGAAGGGGCCCGTGGCTGCCACCGCCTGGGACCAAGACCCAGGAGACAAGCAGGCTGCAGCCTGCAAAGCAGAGAAGACCCGAGTTCAATCCCTGGGTGGGGAAGATCACCTGGAGGAGAGAATGACAACCCACTCCAGTGTTCTTGCCTGGAGAATCCCATGGACTGAGGAGCGTGGCGGGCTACAGTCCACGGTGGAGTCTCAAAGAGTTGGACACGACTGAGTGACTAACACTTCACTTTTTACTGCCTTGGCACGGAGGCTTTGCAGAGACTCTGAGTGTCCTTCACTATGATCTTTGGGGTGGGTTTCCGGCCCCGCCCCCAGGAGCAAGGGAGAGCTCCCAGGAACATGTGTAGGCTGTGTTTCTTCATCCTTCAGCGTTTGCTTTTGCCCAGAGGACCAGTGAATGTGTGTCTCACTGGTTTCCTCTGTGTGGGTGCTGGGGTGGGTGATGTTCTGTAACTAATTCCACCTGCCTACACCCCGTCAGGCTCTGACCCGCTGCCCTGGCGGGTGTGAGCACGGTGCTGTGTTCACAGTGGGAGGGGATCCTCTAACCAGATGCTCCCGGAGTTGCCATTTGAAGGATTAACGGTGCAAGAGGACAGCATCACAGAGAGGAAAGGCTCAGGGACACTGTGCGGCTGCCATGCCGTGCTGGAGTTTTAGCTCTGGACGAACGTAACCCTACGTATAATGGACCTGCTGGGACTTTGCATGAGCTTCGTGTTTTCACGTCTCAAATTTTAATGAGCATGGCTTCAATATATATGCATGCGTGGCTCCAAACACAGCAGCACGAGACACACCTAGAAAATACTTATTATCTACCTATATCTATCTATCGTTCTAAGTACCTACTGATCATATCTACCTACCTACCAATAATATCTATCTACCTACCTACTGATCATATATATCTACCTACCTACCTACTTACCTATCTACCCACCTACCTGTCATAACTATCTACCTACCTACCTGTCATAACTATCTACCTACCTACCTGTCATAACTATCTACCTACCTACCTGTCATATCGATCTATTCTTCTATTTACCTACCTTTCTATGACATCTATCTACCTACCTATCACACCTATCTTTCTAACTATCTTATCTTTTTACCTTCGTACCTATGACATCTCTCTATGTATGGACATGGAACAACAGACTGGATTCAAATCAGGAAAGGAGGATGTCAAGGCTGTATACTGTCATTCTGCTTGTTTAACTTATATGCAGAGTACATCATGAGAAACGCTGGGCTGGATGAAGCACAAGCTGGAATCAAGATTGCCAGGAGAAATGCCAATAACCTCAGATACACAGATGACACCACCTTTATGGCAGAAAGTGAAGAGGAACTAAAAAGCCTTTTGATGAGAGTGAAAGAGGAGAGTGAAAAAGTTGGCTTCAAGGTCAACATTCAGAAAACGAAGATCATGGCATCTGGTCCCATCACTTCATGGGAAATAGATGGGGAAACAGTGGAAACAGTGTCAGACTTTATTTTCTTGGTCTCCAAAGTCAGTGCAGATGGGGACTGCAGCATGAAATGAAAAGATGCTTACTCTATGGAAGAAAAGTTATGACCAACCGAGACAGCATATTCAAAAGCAGAGACATTACTCTGCCGACTAAGGTCTGTCTAGTCAAGGCTATGGTTNGGATGTGAGAGTTGGACTGTGAAGAAGGCTGAGTGCTGAAGAATTGATGCTTTTGAACTGTGGTGTTGGAGAAGACTCTTGAGAGTCCCTTGGACTGCAAGGAGATCCAACTGGCCCATCCTAAAGGAGATCAGCTGTGAATATTCATCGGAAGGACTGATGCTGAAACTGAAACTCCAATACTTTGGTCACCTGATACTAAGAGCTCACTCATTGGAAAAGACCCTGATGCCAGGGAAGACTGAAGGTGGGAGGAGAAGGGGGTGACAGAGGATGAGATGGCTGGATGGCATCACCATCTTGATGGACATGAATTTGAGCAAGCTTCGGGAAATGGTGATGGACAGGGAGACCTGGCGTGCTGCAATCCATGGCGTCGCAAAGAGTCGGACATGACTGAGCAACTGAACTGAAGTGAAGTGTCACTGACTCCATGGACGTGAGTCTGAGTGAATTCCGGGAGTTGGTGATGGACAGGAAGGCCTGGCGTGCTGCGGTTCATGGGGTCGCAGAGTCAGACACGACTGAGCGACTGAACTGAACTGAACATGTATGTATAAACTATATCTGTCTCTGTTTTATCTACCATCTACCTATATCTATCATCTATATACTTATTTGTCTATCATCTGTCTCAGATATCATCTTTCCATTATTTATCATCAATTAAAGATTTATCATATATCTGGGCTTCCCTGCTAGGTCAGTTGGTAAAGAATCCGCCTGAAATGCAGGAGACCCCGGTTTAATTCCTGGGTCGAGAAGACCCATTGGAGAAGGGATAAGCTACCCACTGCAGGATTCTTGGGCTTCCCTGGTGGGTCAGCTGGTAAAGAATCCGCCTGCAAGGCAGGAGACCTGGGTTTGATCCGTGGCTTGGGAAGATCCCGTGGAGAAGGGAAAGGCTACCCACTCCAGTGTTCTGGCCTGGAGAATCCCATGGACTGTATAGTCCACAGGGTCACAGAGAGTCGGACATGACTGAGAGACTTTCACTTTCACTGTTTCAGTACCATCTGTCTAGCATTTATCATTCATCTATCATCTACTTATCAGTCTCTCATCTACCCATCCACCTATCAGTCACATGTCGTAACTGCTATGGAAATGGCTTCGGTATGTAGTCAACTACCGCTCTCACATACGCAGATTCCATCTTGCTTAAGCACTCTGTAGTTTGAGTTACGGACAACTTCAAAGAATAGTGCAGGTCAACTCTTAGGAATTTCCTAGGTGTACAGGAGGCGGCCCTGGAGAAGGAAAAGGCAACCCACTCCAGTGTTCTGGCCTGGAGAATCCCATGGACAGAGGAGCCTGGCTGGCTACAGTCCATGGGGTCGCAAAGAGTCATTCACAACTGAGCAACTGAGCACACCATAGGAAGGGGACGGGACACGCAAGTCCACGGCCTTCCTTTTCGGAAGGGGGACACCCAATGGCTATGATGCCCCCGAATTGGACCTGTCCTCTGAGTTTTCTGAAACTGCAGTGAACATTGAACAACCTAATATCCTCATGAACCATCTGGTCATTGCTATGCATCAACCTGAAGACTTCCCTGGAGCCTCAGTGGTAAAGAATCCAATGCCGACACAGGCGATGTGGATTCGATCCTTGGGTCAGGAAGATCCCCTGGAGGAGGAAATGGCAACCCATTCCAGGATTCTTGCCTGGAGAATCCCATGGACAGAGGAGGCTGGTGGCCTACAGCCCCTGGGGTCGCAAAAGAGTCAGACACGACTTAGTGACTATTCAACAAATGCATCAAGCTGACTATAATGTGACATTTACGATGAGTACCTACCCCCCTGAATCTCCAGCTGCTTTCTGCATTACATTTGTCTGTGACACACACCTGGAGCACCATTCAGGACCAAGGAGTCAGGAAGAGAATGGCCTTCCCTGCGTGTGTAGGAAACGACCACTTCCCATGCAGGAGGCGACAAGCCTGTGATTTACATCTTCAAGCTACCATCATCTTTGGAACAAACAACTATATTTAAACCAATGTACGCAGGGAGAAAAAAAACATGTTAAAATATACATCTAAGAGTTATGGAGAAACAATACCCGATTGTCACGACTTCTGGTTCATACCCACCTAATGTAATATCTTTGACAATTGCAGGAAGGAAACTCAACTTTAGAATTTCCCTGGGAGCACGGGAGTGACTTTAGAATAAAACTGCTTTAAAGTTCCCTGACAGGAATGAGTTAAGAACTATGCTTTTTACTCTCTAGGAAAATAACTTTTGATTCAGGCTACAAAAAAAAAGTACCTAGTTTGACTTTTGTGAATCTGCATCTGAGTGTTTTCCTAGCAGAAAGACTTCCAAGAAAACCCCTGTTTTCTGATGTGCATTTTCTTTCCCTATGTGAAACTTTTCTTGGAAGTTCTTCATTGGACACTAGAATTTTTGAGTTGACACCGAGCTAGTAGGATTCGTCTGGGGACCCTTGGACTTTCCATCAAGAGGGGTCTCCAGGCTTTCATGAAGGAAGCGTTCCTGCCAGACCTTAACTGTGAGTCTACTCTCAATTTTGTCCTTATTATGGCATCACCAACTCAAAGGACACGAATTTGGGTAAACTCTGGGAGTTGGTGATGGACAGGGAAGCCTGGCGTGCTGCAGTCCACGGGGCCGCATAGAGTCGGACACGACTGAGCGACTGAACTGACCTGCACTGAACTGACGTGATTTGGGGCAACTTGAGTAACTTCCGAATGTGACATCGTCACATGTCTTATTTCCTAATTTCCCCCTGTCCAATTGCATCCAAAAAGTTGTGTTGTGCTTTGCTGCAGCAGAAATTCAAATCTTCCACCTCCAGTGAAGTGATGTGGAGTGCAAGTCGCTCAGTCGCGTCTGAATCTTTGAGACTCCATGGACTGCTGGAGTGGGCAGCCTTTCCCTTCTCCAGGAGGGTCTTCCCTACCCAAGGATTGAACCCAGGTCTCCTACATTGCAGGCAGATTTTTTTACCAGCTGAGCCACCAGGGAAGCCCAAGAATACTGGAGCGGGCAGCCTTTCCCTTCTCCAGGGGATCTTCCCAACCCAGGGATGGAACCCAGGTCTCCCACATTGCAGGCAGATTCTCTACCAGCTGAGCCACCAGGGAAACCCAAGAATCCTGGAGCGGGCAGCCTTTCCCTTCTCCAGGGGATCTTCCCAACCCAGGAGTTAAACCAGGGTCTCCCGCATTGCACGTGGATTCTTTACCAGCTGAGCCACCAGGGAAGAACACCCCACCTCTGGAGTGTCCCCCACAGGTGGAATACTAACCTTCATCAGATTCCCTATTTTTGTTTCTTTTCCCTGGTGGTGTTGATAACAAGCAGAGAACTGACCCTTACTTAAAAATCGTAACGTGGGCTTCCCCGGTGGCTCACTGGATAGATAGCAAGATACAGGTTTGATCCCTGGTCCAGGAAGATCCCACCTGCCTCGGAGCTACTGAGTCTGTGCGCCACAACTGTTCAGCCTCTGCTCTGGGGCCCGGCGGTGGCAACTTGGACGTACAGTGCAAAGTCCACAGCAAGAGAGACCACCAGAATGAGAAGCCTGCACAGTGAAACCAGAGAAAGCCCTCCGCACTAAATAAATAAATAATTAAAAAAAAAATCATACCGTGTAAAGCCTGCATGGGCAGAACCGAGGGGCTATCTGATCTACCACCTGACTTGTAACGGTGCCTGTAGGGCTGTGTCCAAGAAATGAACCACCACCTCACCTTAGGGCTGTCGCTTTCCCGAAGCAGAACGTATCTTACTCTCAATAAGGTTCAAGCATCCCCAGAATGTTCCCGTTTCCTGCGGAAGCGGGTGATGGAGCACTGTGTGTGTTCAGTCCTGTCCGACTCTGCAACCCCACAGACTGCGTAGCCCACCAGGCTCCTCTGTCCACGGGGTCTCCCAGGCAAGAACACTGGAGTGGGTTGTCACTCCCTTCTCCAGGAGATCTTCCCGACCCAGGGACTGAAGAAGCTGAGTCTCTTGACTCTCTCTCAGCACTGGCAGGCAGGTTCTTTATCACTAACGCCATCTGGGAAGCCCTTGAGATCCCATCTCCATTTTTACTCAACACGTAGTACATTGACCTGTATGCCCGAGGTGATCAAACAGTATTTGTGCAACTGACGTGCTGAATTCCAAGCCCTGTCTTATGTGATGAATGAATCCATTTCACATTCATCCAAGGAGCTGACATCATAAACAGTAAGAGTTCTGTTTCATTTTTTTTCCCCCATCCCTCCAAACTCAATGGAACAGCTGCTCATCTTGGGAAAAACTGACGGTGGGAACAGAAGGGGATGACAGAGGATGAGATGGTTGGATGGCATCACCAGCTCCACGCACATAAGTCTGAGTGACTCAATGCACGTGAGTGTGTGCAAACTCCGAGAGATGGTGAAGGGCAGGGAAGCCTGGTGTGTGCTATAGTCCATGGGGTTGCAGAGTCAGATACAACTCAGCAACCGAACGAAGACAACAAGGAGACAGTTAACTTTATTTTCTTGGGACAACTTCTCTCTCTTCTTTTCTTGGTTGTCAGCGGCCAACGTATTCTGTTCTCCGAAACACTCGCAGCTCCTTTCCCCTGTGGGAGCGGGGATCTGCATTCTCAGCTATGTTCCCAGGATCACTGTTTCTCCTGTTTCAGCGTCTTTTTTTTTTTTTTCAGTTCACAAACACTGCTTAGCAACAGTGACAAGTTCGGTTCAACATTCCAATCTGTTTTAATAATCCTTTCTGACTTTTCTCAAGTAAGCGAGAGATGGTTAAGTGCTTCCAGACCTGGGTATGTGCTCTGCTGGGAATATCCTAGGAGAAATGTGGAATATTCTCGGGTTGTTCCCTGAAATCCAGTTCATGGTCTCCGGTGGAGGCCGAGTATGCTTACTGGAAATGAATATTAGTCACATTCGGCCAGAGCAGCTTGCGCCCTGAGCTGTTTCGTCGTTATCTTTGGCAAAAGATCAAGTGATACGTGTCAAGGTGACTTCTAACTAGCCACTGGCAAGATCCAATCTCTCTAGTTCTTTTTTTTCGGGACGCCCCATTTTCCTGCCTTAAAACTTTGTAAATCAACTGACGTATATATATACACATGGCTGATTCATGTCAGGGTATGGCAAAAAACACTACCATATTGTAAAGTAATTAGCCTCCGATTAAAATAAATAAGTTAAAAAACAAAAAAACTCTGTAAATCAAGTGAATTTTGCTCTTCTATTCTGCTCTGTTTCTTTCCCTCATTCTATAACCTTGCCCCCTTTTGGGGAAAAGTTCTTTTTTTTTTCTCCAGCTTTCATTATTTGGGCTTAGACATAATAATAAAATTAAACCATATCCCTCTTCTGCCAAGTATACCAAAACAAGATTTTCTTCCTTCACAGTTGTACTCAATTGCCTCAAAGTTACACACATAATGTACAATTAAAAAAGCACTGTAGCAGAGCAGAAGATAAAAACGCTCCAGGCTCCTTCTTTTAGCTAAAAACAAAAAATCACTCTTACGTAAAATATCTGCTGGTAAATTAAGACCAGGTTTCGTATTATTTTGGTTGATTCTAAGTCAGAGGCCGTTAAGGCAAATTCTGAAAACTTATATCCCTTCTCCGAAATTTCTGCTGACCTCTAAAATTCCTCACCCTAAGTCTAAAAAGATGTAAAAGAGTCTACAGAAAACTGCAGTGTATCCATTTCGATTCCCAGCACAGAATACTTGAACAAACTCAGTTTAACAGGTCAGAAGTTCCCCATGTATTTTTCTAGTCTTGGAAATTATATTTCCATATCACTTTTCTTAGAGAAGCAATTCAATGATTTACATTTCCTTGTAAGAAATATCTACCCCAATTAGCATTTCTTTTTTTTCGGTGGTGACAAATAGCCTGTGGGATCTTAGTTCCCTGACCAGGAACTGAACCCATGTTCAATGCAGCGGAAACCCAGAGTCCAAACCACTGGACCAGCAGGGAAGGCCACATTCACCCTAATTAACAGGACTGTGAGCGCAGCCATGAAATTAAAAGACACCTGCTCCTTGGAAGAAAAGCTATGACCAACCTAGACAGCATATTAAAAAGCAGAGATATCATTTTGCTGACAAGGTCCATCTAGTCAAAGTTATGTTTTTTTTTCTCCCCCAGTAGTCATGTATGGATGTGAGTTGGACCACAAAGAAGGCTGAGCGCCGAAGAACTGATGCGTTTGAACGGTGGTGTTGGAGAAGACTCTTGAGAGTCCCTTGGACTGCAAGGAGATCCAGCCACTCAGTCCTAAAGGAAATCAATTGTGAATATTCATTGGAAGGACTGATGCTGAAGCGAAGCCCCAGTACTTTGGCCACCTGATGCAGAGCCAACTCATCAGAAAAGCCTCTGATGTTGGGAAAGACTGAGGGCGGGAGGAGAAGGGGACGGCCAAGAATGAGATGGTTGGATGGCATCACCGACTCAATGGACATGAGTTTGAGTGAGCTCCGGGAGCTGGTGATGGACAGGGAGGCCTGGTGTGTTGAGGTCCGTGGGGTCGCAAAGAGTCAGACAGGACTGAGCGACTGAATTGAACTGAACTGAACTGAAGGTATATCAGGCTCTGGCGGGAGGGCGAGTGACCTTGGAAGAATCCCATTTCCCCCTCGCCCAGCCCAGCGCCTTCTCAATATTGTCAAGTCCCTTAGATTCCATGCAGTGGTCAAAAAAGTCAAGTAACTCAAAATAAAGATGAGCTTAATTCACTTGATAACCATTAAGTGTTAGCTGGTCAGTTACATCCAACTCTTTGCAACCCCATGGACTGCAGCCCACCAGGCTCCTCTGTCCATGGGATTCTCCAGGCAAGAGTACTGGAGTGGGTTGCCATTTCCTCCTCCAAGGGGTCTTCCCGATCCAGGGATCAGATCTGGGTCTCCGACATCTCCTGCTTTGGCAAGTGGGTTGGTTCTTCACTGCTGAGCCACCTGGAAAGCCTACAAAATGATATCAACTTAGCAAAACGGTCAGTGACCTTCGAGTTTAACAACGAGAGGAAACCAACACAGTTCATGGTATTTTTAGACTGTTGCGTGATGGACATCTTCTAAGCTGGGCGGCTTTTTATTTCCACACAACTTCTGTTGCTCAGAATCAGCTGCTTTTTTTCAGGGACTTGTTTCAGGAGTAACCCATCTGAGTGAGCGAGGAGACCTGTAGTTTCTTGAAAATTCCCATTTTTAAAAGCCTCATCTCTGTGTTGATAACTATTTTCTGCATGGCCCACTCCACCACCCAGCCACCTGCCTCATCAAACATGGGGTCTGCTCCTGTGTTACCCACCCCAACTTGTCATAAACTCTAAACTCTGATGTTTAAAACATAAGACATCAAAACCTAGGATAAAAACATGTTTCAAGATCTCAGCATCTAAATTTCATAAACAGTTTGCCATGTCTGGCAACTGGGGACCTGAGCGTCAAATCTAAGGCACTAATAAAGAACTGATTTTCCTGCCAATGATGTGCTGTGCTGAGTCACTTCAGTCGTGTCCAACTCTGTGCAACCCCATGGACTGCAGCCCACCAGGCTCCTCTGTCCATGGGATTCTCCAGGCAAGAACACTGGAGTGGGTTGCTATGCTCTCCTCCAGGGGATCTTCCCAACCCAGCAACTGACCGTCCCAACCTTCATCTCTAAAGTCTCGTATATTGGCAAGCTGGCTCTTTGCCACCTGGAAAGCCCCACCAATGATGGGACCTTAACATAAAAAAGAAAAACAAAAACCCACAACGTTTCTGGTTCATTTTCTCCTCTGAGTCAGACCGTCTCCAAAGCTCCTTTCAAGTCTAGAGACACATGACTACCATTCTAACAGTGCAGAGTAGAATGTGGGCTTCTCCGGTGGTTCCGTGGATAAGAATCTGCCTGCCAGTGCAGGGGGCACGGGTTCGATCCCTGGTCCGGGAAGACAGCACGCCACACGTGCCGAGTGGCAACTAAGCCCGTGTGTCACAAGCACTGAAGTCTGAGCTGTAGAGCCCGGGATCGTCACCGAGAGGAGCCACTGCAATGGGAAGTCCATTCACCACAGCTGGAGAGGAACCCCCGCTTCCTGTTGCTAGAGAAAGCCTGTGCAAACACCCAGCACACCCAAAGGATAATCAGTTACAGAAAGCAATTATCTTTGGCCACCTGGTTTGAAGAACCGACTCACTGGAAAAGACCCTGACGCTGGGAAAGACTGAAGGCGGGAGGAGAAAGGGGTGACAGAGGATGAGATGGTTGGATGGTTGGATGGCATGATGAGATGGTTGGATGGTTGGATGGCATGATGAGATGGTTGGATGGTTGGTGGGGCTTTCCAGGTGGCAAAGACTCAATGGTTGTGAGTTTGAGTAAAGTCTGGGAGTTGGTGATGGACAGGGAGGCCTGCTGTGCTGCAGTCCATGGGGTGGCAAAGAGTCAGATGTGACTGAAAGACTGAACTTAAAAAAGAAAAGGGTACAAAAATAGACACATTTTCTTTATCTTGTTCGTCTCCCCTTTTGCCATTTTTAAACTTTTGCCATTTAAGTTATTAAGATTATTGCTATTTTATTATTAACAAATATATTTACTTATTAAGTTATTAAGATTCAAACGGTATTGCAAAAATTCTGTAAGCAATTAGCCTTCAATTAAAAAAATAAAACAGGTGCTGCAAAAATAGTACAAGGAGGTCTCTCTCATATGCTTTCAAGACTTTAATACGTACGCGAGGAACATTGACTAATACACAAATTATTCAGATTAGGTGACTTTGCTCATTAAGTGTGCTTGGAATCATTTCATCGTTTCCTTTGTATTTCTTCCCCCAAAAGTTCGATAAGTGTTTTCTTAACTGTAGGTAATTGATAATATGATATTAGTTTCAGCTGTGAACAAAATTGATTCCACATTTTGTAGCCTTTGCTTCATTTATTGTTATTATTAAGTACTGGCTGTGTTCCCCATGATGTACAGTATATCCTTATAGTATCTATTTTATATGTAACATTGTATCTGTTAATGCCTTACCCCGCTGTGCCCCTCTCCCCTTCCTCTCCCCACCAGGAACCAGTAGCTTGTTCTGTCTGTGAATCTCCTTCTTTTTTGTTACATATTCACCAGCTTGCACTGCTTTTTAGATTCCACACTGGGCGATATCATATACTATTTGCCTTTCTCTGGCTTACCTCACTTAGTAATGCTCACCTCTAGGTTCATCCACATTGAGGCAAACGGCATTATTGCATTGTTTTCTGGGGGCTGACTAATAATCCCATTGTCTATATATACCATACCATCCTTATCCATTCCTCTGTTGATGGATACTGAGGTTGCTTCCACATCCTGCCTCTTGTGAACAGCGCTATGAACAACTGGGATGTACGTGTCTTTTTTTGAAGGAAGAGTTTTGTCTGGATATATGCCCAGGAGTGGGACTGCATGATAAAGACGTGCATCAAAATTAAAAGACACCCGCTCCTTGGAAGAAAAGCTGTCGCAAACCCAGACAGTGCATTCGAAAGCAGAGGCATCATTTGCTGACAAAGCTCTGGACAAAGCTGCGGCTGCTTTTCTCCAGTCAAGTACAGGTGTGAGAGTCGGACCACAGAGAAGGCTGAGCACCGAAGAATGGATGCTTTTGGACTTTGGTGTTGGACAGGACTCTTGAGAGTCCCTTGGGCTGCAGGGAGATCCAACCAGTCCATCCTAAAGGAGATCAGTCCTGAATGTTCATTGGAAGGACTGCTGCTGAAGCTGAAGCTATAATACTTTGGCCCCCTGATGGGGAGAACTGACTCACTGGGAAAGACCCCGACACTGGGAAAGATTGAAGGCGGGAGGAGAAGGGGACGACAGAGAGTGAGATGGCTGGATGGCATCACCGACTCGATGGACATGAGTTTGAGCCAGCTCCGGGAGGTGATGAAGGACAGGGAAGCCTGGCGTGCCATGGTCCACAGAGTCACAGAGTCAGACACGGCTGAGTGACTTAACAACAGCTACCTGACCCCAGGTCCCATCTCTGAGTTCTCCTCTGGGGCTTCTTATATCCTGTGCCCTCATGTCCAGCCACGAACACAGCGTGTGAATCCCTCCCACCCTTCGTCTCCGCTTCTGGCAGAACGACGTTCCCTTCTGTGACTTCTCAGCAGCAGCAAAATCCGTTCCCCTCTCTCTCCGAGGGCAGCATTCTCCCGTGGTCTCTCTGCCCAACAGCTGCGTGTTCACGCCGTCCCCATCAACCACAAGCTCAGCGGGTGCAGTGGAGCCTTGCAGCTTCCGTCCTCCTCGGCCTTTGGAACAGAACCCGTCATCTGAGATCCGTGTCTGGCGATCACGTCTGCCTCTCACGGCTTCCCCGCGTTGGCTGTGGCCTCTGCCAGGTCTCATCACACACCAGTTCTGGGAGTTCCAGTTCCCCAAGTTTTACGGAAGTGCATCTCTGTGTTTCCATTTCTTACTGAGCAATGGACCCCACGTTCTAAGCCAGGAACATCTTGAATCCCACAGTTTCTCAAGAGAACCTGTTCCATGATGACTGCATTCTCAATATAAGAAAGGAAGACTGGGCCACCACACCTCACTTCTTACGTGAGTGGAAAGCTGGAAACCCACAGACGTGTGTGCGTGAGCTAAGTCATTTCAGTCGTGTCTGACTCATAGTCATTTACGACCAGAATATTCTTGGCTGGGTCCCTGGAGGCTGGTATTTTTTCCTGGGGAGACAGACACTGGGAAAAGAACCTTCTCTTTCTTTTCTTTTTGTTGGCCATTCCGCCCAGCATGTCAGATTTTAGTTCCCTGACCAGGGATTGAACTCACGTCTCCTGTACTGGAAGTGTAGGGTCTTAAGCACTGGACCATCAGGAAAGTCTGCCCCCCAACCAGAACATCCTCTCAGCTTTCCACTCTACTCTGCAGCAGACTCCTGAAGCGGTTCTTCCCGTGGAACAAATTATAAGAATAAATGCCCCATCAAAAAAATTGTTTTTTTTTTAAAAATATATCAGTTCGGTTCAGTTCAGCCGCTCAGTCGTGTCCGACTCTTTGCGACCCCATGAATCACAGCACGCCAGGCCTCCCTGTTCATCACCAACTCCCGGAGTTCACTCAGAATCACGTCCATCAAGTCCGTGATGCCATCCAGCCATCTCATCCTCTGTCGTCCCCTTCTCCTCCTGCCCCTAATCTTTGGCGCTCAGCTTTCTTCACAGTCCAACTCTAACATCCATACATGACTACCAGAAAAACCGTAGCTTTGACTAGACGGACCTTTCTCGGCCAAGTAACGTCTCTGCTTTTGAATATGCTATCTAGGTTGGTCATAGCTTTCCGTCCAAGAAGCAAGCATGGGAGTCGGCTTGTGGGTCTCTGAGAGCCGAAAACTGAGAGCGTCTTCGCACCGCGGAGACCGCGCCCGGCGGCTTCGCAGCCGTCACCATGCCACAAAGTGAATATATTGAGTTACACCGTAAGCGCTATGGATATCGTTTGGATTACCATGCAAAAAAGAGAAAGAACGAGAGGCTCGTGAACTGTCAAAGAAGGCAAAAAAGATGACTGGTCTGAAAGCTAAGCTCTACCATAAACAGCGCCATGCTGAGAAAAGACAAATGAAAAAGACTATTACGATGCATGAGAAGAGAAACATCAAAGAGAAGAAGGATGGAAAGACTCCACAAGGGGCAGCACCTGCATATCTACTGGACCGAGGGGGACAGTCTCGAGCTGAAGTGCTTTCCAATATGATGAAACAGAAACGAAAAGAGAAAGCGGGAAAATGGGAGGTCCCTCTGCCTAAAGTTCGTGCCCAGGGAGAAACAGAAGTATTACAAGTTCCTCGAACAGGAAAGAGAAAGAAGGAAGCCCTGAAGAGGATGGTTACTAAAGTCTGCTTTGTTGGAGATGGCTTTATCAAAAACCACCTAAATATGAACAGGTCATTAGGCCAATGGGATTACGTTTCAAGAAGGCTCATGTAACACATCCTGAACTGAAAGCCACCCTTTGCTTGCCAACACTTGGTGTAAAGAAGAATCCTGAAAATGATGGATGCATAAGTGGAGTCTTTTACTGGTTTGACAGCAGTTACATACAAAATACTCCTTATAATTACTAAAGACTACACACCAGTTGGGAAACCATTACTCTGATATTTCTGAATACTACCAGTCAACCTTACATGTGTCTTCACTCAAAGAAAACTATTTATTCTACTGTTTTAAAAACGAGAAAAGCCAACATTAAAACTATCTAGTTTTACAAACTGGCCTTTTGCAATCTTTATGTTTAAATGTTCATAAAAATAAAATGATTAAAAAAAAAGAAGCAAGCATCCTTTAATTTCATGGCTGCAGTCAGGATCTGCAGTGATTTTGGAGCCCACTGTTTCCCCATCTATTTACCATGAAGTGATGGGGCCAGATGCCATGATCTTCGTTTTCTGAATGTGGGGCTTTAAGCCAACTTTTTCACACTCCTCTTTCACTTTCATCAAGAAGCTCTTCACTTTCTGCCATAAGGGTGGTGCCACCTGCATATCTGAGGTTATTGATATCTCTCCCGGCAACCTTGATTCCAGCTTGTGCTTCCTCCAGCCCAGCGTTGCTCATGATGAACTCTGTTGTAAATTTGTTACCCTGCTTATTTAACTTATATGTGGAGTACCAAACTGCAAGAAATCCAAATACATTCAACTTTGGAGTAACAACAATAAGAAGATGCCTTTTATGTTTCATCAGCAGGAACACATACCAGGGATGTATATAAATATGGGTTATAGGAGACTGGAGGTTCCTCAAAAAAAAAAAAAAAAAGACACACTAAAAATCACACCACTGTCAGCTCAGTTCAGTTCAGTTCAGTCACTCAGTCGTGTCTGACTTTTTGCGACCCCATGAACCGCAGCACATATAACCCAGTAATTCCATTCCTGGGTATGTTTCTGGAAAACGAAAGCATTAATTCAAGAAGACACATATATCCACATATCCACAGCAGCACTTTTTAAAACAGCCAGGACGTGGACGCAACCTGTGTCCATCAACAGAGGAATGGAAAAAAAGAAACTGTGCTCCACCGACGCACAATGGAATATTACTCAGCCACGGAAAA
>SJYF01000861.1:324779-338132 GCA_006410515.1 Procapra przewalskii
CTGCCGTCCATGGGGTCGCAAAGAGTCAGACGCGACCGAGTGACTGAAGCAACTAACAAACACACATAGCCAATTAACAATGTTATGGCCGTCTCAGATGGACAGCAAAGGGACTCAGTCACATATAAACATCCATTCATGCTCCCCCAAACCCCGCCACCCCATCCAGGCTGCCACACGACATTGAGTAGAGTTTCCTGTGCTGTACAGCAGGCGCTTGTCCATTATCCGTTTTTATGAAATTCCTTATATGTGAATCTAAAAAGAAATGATGCAAATGAACCTACCAAATGGGAACAGACTCAGTGACCTAGAGAGTAAACTTATAGTTACCGGGGTAAGGAGGCGGGGAAGGGATAGTCAGGGAGTCTGGGATGGACATGGACACCCTGCTGTATTTAACATGGAGAACCAGCAAGGCCCTGCTGGACAGCACAGGGAACTCTGCTCAATCCTCTGTAATAACCTTATGGTCACCAGCGGGAAGGATGGGGGAAGGGATAGTCACGGAGTCTGGGATGGGCATGGACACACTGCTGTGTTTAATATGGAGAACCAGCAAGGACCTGCTGCCCAGCACAGGGAACTCTGCTCGATGTCATGTGGCAGCCTGGATGGAGGGGAGTTTGGGGCAGAATGGGTACATGTATAAGTATGGCTGAGTCCCTGTGCTGTCCACCAATCCATCACAACAGTGTTAATCAGCTATGTTGGTTTCCAGTCACTCAGTCGTGTCCGACTGTTTGCAGCCCCATGGACTGCAGCACGCCAGCCCTATCTGTCCTTCACCAACTCCTGGAGCTTGCTCAAACTCGTATCCATTGAGTCGGTGATGCCATCCAACCATCTGATCCTCTGTTACTCTTTTCTCCTCTTGGCTACACCCCAACACAACGTTAGAAGCTTTTTTACAAAGAGACAAACAGTTCAATAAAAGGCGATGGGGATCCGTATGAAAACAGATATGGAGAAAATGAGACCCAGAAAGGTCCCTTGGCCATCTCCACGTCACTAGGCAATATTTCTCTCCATCTAAGAGAGACTGCAGGACGAAGCGGAAAGCACAGGAGTGACCCAACAGTCGTTCAAACCTTTACACACAAACACTTGTTAAATTGCTCAGAACCCCCGCCGACCAGCCCAGCCCTCCACCATTGGCCACGATGCTCTATTTTGTTGGTAGCACCAAAATACACTTGAGATTTCACATGGAAAATGTACGTTTCGAAAAGGTACAGCATTATCCAACTCAAGAAATGGTCTATCTGTTACGACGGATCTTGCCCATGAAGATAAATACGTGAATGCTGATTAATAGCAACGCGCTCCGCAGTTATCATCTTACGAAACTCTGGGGTATGTCCTTATCACCGGTTGCTGTTGCTACTGTCCCGACGCTCAGTCATGTCCAACTCTCTACGACCCCATGGACCGCAGCACGCCAGGCCTCCCTCTCCATCACCAGCTCCTGCAGTTTCCCCAAACTGACGTCCATCGAGTCAGTGATGCCATCCAACCTTCTCATCCTCTGTCATCCCCTTCTCCTCCCGCCTTCGATCTTTCCCAGCATCAGGGGCTTTTCTAATGAGTCTGCCCTTTGCATCAGGTGGTCAAAGTCTTGGCGCTTCAGCATCAGCCCTTCCGATGAATATTTAGGGTTGTTTACCCTTAGGAAATGAGAAACAGATTGGTGACTGAGCTTTTGTAGGCTGAACGAATCCACCTCGTCAGCCCCAAGCCTCATATTCAAGAAAAATCGCAAATGGTGTGCGTCAAGTTTTGAGATTGAACTCCGGTCTGGAATCTTCCCTGCCAAGTTTTGAGACTGCTAACAGACACAAACAGAGATAAAATGCTGGTTGCCTAACATGAGAGGAGAGACATCTGTGATGCCTCCTGGATTGACCTATCTTGTTATAGGATTCTTCCAAGGATAACAGTTCATTAGCTCTAATTAGGTGGTTATCAGTCAGCCATGTGCATCCTCAGAGTTTCCAAGCAAAGAGGCAGTCCCTGCTGCTTGCTGTGTGGAATTCTCGCTGATAAGATCCGGGGTGACTCCGCAGGGCATAAAGTCTGCTGTGGTTGGAAATATAAGTCATGGCAAAGCCACTGTGTCATCCGTAGACACAGGGGCGCTGAGGCATACATTAGAAGCTGCTGCAATACTTGTGGGTGCAGCCGATCCTAAAAGAAATCAGTCCTGAATATTCATGGGAAGGACTGATGCTGGAGCTGAAACTCCAATCCTTTGGCCACCTCATGCGAAGAACTGATTCCTTAGAGAAGACCCTGATGCTGGGAAAGACTGAAGGCAGGAGGAGAAGAGGGGGACAGAGGATGAGCTGGTTGGATGGCATCACTGAGTTGATGGGCATGAGCTTGGGTAAGCTCCAGGAGTTGGTGATGGACAAGGAGGCCTGGCGAGCTGCAGTCTGTGGGGTCGCAAAGAGTCAGACACCACTGAGCGACTGAACTGAACTGATACAATGATTGGGGCTTCCCAGGTGGATCAGTGGGTAAAGGATCCCCCTGCGATGCTAGAGACACAGGCTGACGTGGGCTCGATCCCTGGGTCGGGAAGATCCCCTGGAGGAAGGCATGGCAACCCACCCCAGTATTGTTGTCTGGAGAATCCCATGGACAGAGGAGCCTGGAGGGGCTATATAGTCCACTGAGCATGCACGTATTGCTTAAAGATTCTAGGCGCGGTGAGTCTCTCATCTGAATAGACTGTGGTGACTATCTGACGCAGGCTCTGCAAAATCGTGTTGTCTGGACTTTACATACAATTATAGACTGTCCATCTCTCGAAGTTAAAAGAACTCTGGGGCACTGTGTAGTACGTCTGAGATGCATAGGGCGGTTAAAACAGCTGCTTGACGAAACCAAATGAGACCACCCTCTTCACACACATTTAGCTCGTGGCACCAAATTCTGAAGCCAGCGGTTTCATTTCTGGTAAAGAAGCAAGGAATTCTCTTTTGCCCGAGGTCACCTGTGTCAGTTTAAAATTCAGCTGAGTTTGAATCTGCTGAGTTTGAATTTTTTTTCTCATTTTATTGCTTAATTGAAGGATAGCTGATGTAGCACGTTGTGTTAGCTTCAGGAATACAGCAAAGGGGCTCAGTTATACACATATATGCATATTCACTCTCATATTATTTTCCATCATAGGGGATTACATGGCATTGATTACGGTTCCCTGTGCTATGCCGTAGGTCTCGTTGTTTATTTCATTGATATATATATATAGCCGTGTCTATCTGCTAATTCCAAACTCCTAATTTATTCCCCTCCTTTTGCCATTTGGTAGCCATACGTTGGTTTTCTGTGTCTGTGAGTCTGCTTCTGTTTTCCAAGTTCTTTTGTTTATTATTATTATTTTTAATTCCACATGCAAGTGATATCACATGCTGTTTGTCTTTCTCAGTCTGACTCACTTCACTCAGCGACGATCATCTCTAGGTCCATATTGCTGCAAACGACGCTGTTTCATTCTCTTTGACGGCTGAGAAGCAACCTGAGTGTCCATCAGTATATGAATGGATTAAAAAAAAAAAAAGGCGTGGTACGTTTATATGGTGGAATAGTACTCAGCTGTAACAAAGGAATGAAATAAGCCTCTGCACTCTTTACCTGAACTGGGAATGTTACAGGAAGGGGGGACTCCCCTTCCAGGGCTCGAGAGTGGGATCTCACCTGATGCTTGGAAAAGAACTGTGTCCGAGGGGACACATGAGCAGCCCAAGCAGGAGGCTTGATTGAGAAGGGGTGCCCGGATGGAGAGTCGTGGGGTAAAAAACCCAGGAGAATGGCTGTGCCTCGTGGCTCACAGTCCCAGATTTTACGGTGATGGGATTAGTTCCTGGGTTTTCTCTGCCCCGTCATTCTGACTCGAGGTCCTTCCAGGGGGTACATGCATCAGTCAGCCAAGAAGGGTGCCAGAGAGAAGGATTCTGGGAAATGCTAAGACACGTGGGGTCTCCTGACCATTCCCGAACTCTCCTGGTAGGGGGAGTTCCTAGCTAGAACTCCTTGTCGGTTCCGAGAGCTTCTTCCCAGGAGGACCTCCTGGCGTAAAATTAACTCACACACATGGTCACCATGGTGCCCGGCCAGGGTGAGCGGTCTCAGTCAATGTACGTTCCTGAAACAGGAACACAGATTTTTATGAACCTCACAGCCTTGAGGGCTGCCAGTGACCAGTTCCTGCAAATGCCATGACCGTAATGGGGAGACGGGAAAAGGTGTTGTTTCCTCAACCGTGAAGGCAGAGGAACACAGGGGAACTTCCTGGGGCCCTTTAGGAATTTTGCTGTGGCATCAAAGCTGTCTGCATTCTGCACTGTCTAGCCAACTAGCTGCATTCTCTCATTTTTTTCAGATCGTTCACTTAATCCGTATTTGGACGTTGCCAATGATGTTTCAGGAAGACTGTAGAATATTATTAGAACACACATATTTTGCAGCGAAAATTATATCTTTTATTTGGCTCGGTGGTTAACACATTGTAAGATGCATGCGTGCACGCACGCATGCACACACACACACACACACACACACACACACATTATGAAGGTTAATTTTCTGTGTCTTGTTTGGCCCACAAAATGCCCAGATATTTGGTAAAACATGATTCTACATGGGTCTGGTAGAGGGTGTTTCTGAATGAGATGCACGTTTTTAAAAATTTTCCACACTGAAGTGTAGTGTATTTATAATGTTGCCATCCCTGGTGGCTCAGATGGTGCAGAATCTGCCTGCACTGCAGGAGAGCTGGGTTCTATCCCTGGATCAGGAAGAGGGATCCCATTGCCTCCTCCAGGCATTCTTGCCTGGAGAATTCCATGGACAGAAGAGCCTGGCAGGACTATAGACTCTTTTCCACTCACAGGTGATTGCAGGATATTGAATGCAGTTTCCTGCGCTCTACCGTAGGGCCTTGTGGGATGAGACGGACATGTGAACCCGGACACTAAGCAAAGCAGACCGCCCTCCCCAGGGCGGGTGGGCCTGGTCCAACAGTCGACAGCCTGGTCCTGCACTGCAGGTAAGGGACACACTGCTATTGGCCTGGGGGCTGCGGCGAAGGAGGATGGGAAGCAAGACGCCAGGGACGAACCTCGTGTGGATACGGGTTTGACCCCTGGTTTGGGAAAATTCCACACGCCGTGCAGCAGCCTAGCTTAGGCGTCACGGCGACTGAGCCCAGGCGCCCAGAGCCGGCGCTCCACACCCAGAGAAGCCACCGCAATGAGAACCCCACGCACCCCAACCAAGAGCAGCTTCCGCTCGCCACATCCAAAGTCCCCCAAACAGCAGCCAAGATCCAGTGCAACCAAAAACAAATAAATTGAAATTACAAAAGAAAAATAACATAAAACTCACGAGGGCGTGGCTTCTACCCTGAGCCAACTCGCTTCACTTTTGTACACCATTCCACCGGGCAGTCACTTCACATCCTGTATATCGCACTCTCCTGCCCACACACATGCAGGTTGATGGCAGGTTTCAATATCAGAGACACGACTCCTGAGAACGGGCTAACACATGGACACACAGGCAAGGGATTCTCCAGAGTTTCTTCTGGGTCAGCTTTGGCTTTTCAAGATGGCGCCCAATGGACTTGCAAAGCGACTGTACCAACGTTTAGCACTAGCGGCAAGGGGAAGAGTGCGATCACTGTTTGCACATACATCAACAGAGGGTTTTTACCCACGGGCAGAGGGCTTCCCTGGTGGCTCAGAGGGTACAGAATGCGCCTGCAATGCAGATGACCTGGGTTCGATCCCTGGGTTGGGAAGACCCCCCAGGAGAGGGGAATAGCTACAAACTCTTGTATATTCTTGCCTGGAGAATCGCCCTGGACAGAGGAGCCTGATGGGCTACACAGTCCATGAGATCGCAAAGAGTCAGACACCAATGAGCAATGGACACTTTCATTTTCCAATACTCAGTGATACCATACTCAGTGATACCACACTTAGGTTATCAACTCAGCTTGAGGACACATCCCAGCTGCTCTTAGCGTTTGAGGTGTCCTGTGTGGTGACGATCCGGCCAGGGGAAGGATGAACACCACGGAAACCTCCCATGGGGAGTAAGCGTGCCCGTGTTTTAGCTCTTGGAGCTGGATGGCGTTCAAGCAACAGACAGAAAAACAGCAACCGCAAGGGAGCAAGAAATGCAGACAGGAGGACCTTGGGAGGCAGGAGTTGAAGATGGCAGAGGACCAGGTTGGCGAGGATGCTGGACCTGTCACTCACCACGCAGAAGAAATCGGCCCGAGCAGGAACAGCGGGCACAGATACGTAATTGAAATGAAAAGTTAGCTGAAACCGCGATAAGCTGACAAAATTCTGGGGCGTCTTTGTCAAGGCAGTGCGCATCACTCTCACCAAGACAGCCTCTGACTTCTTAAGTGGTTCCATCTCTTGGGTTTCGCTGCTGGCTCAGCTGGTAAAGAATCTGCCTGCAATGCAGGAGACCCCGGTTTAGTCTCTGGGTTGGGAAGATCCCCTGGAGGAGGAAATGACAACCCACTCCAGTATTCTGGCCTGGGAGAATCCCATGGATTGAGGAGCCTGGTGGGCTACAGTCCACGGGGTCGCAGAGAGTGGAACGTGACTGAGCCACTCATGCTTTCTTTTCCTGCACCTCCAAAGATAGCAAGCTGCCTCCCAAAGTAAGCTTCTCAATTTCAAACATGATTGGCTCACTTTTTCACGGGTTACTCACCTCCGTGATTCCTCTTTTGGGAAGCCTGATTCTTGCTATCTTTTGCTCGCCTAGAAAATGTTAAATGTAAGAAAACATGAGAATATGCACATTCTCAGGGTTGTTTAGCCTATAAGTCATGTCCCACTCTTTGCAACCTCATGGGAGGCAGCCTGCCAGGCTCCTCTGTCCATGGGATTCTCCAGGCAAGAATACTGGAGTGGGTTGTCATGCCCTCCTCCAGGGGATCTTCCTGACCCAGGGATCGCACCCGGGTCTCCTGCATTGCAGGTGGATTCTTTACCATCGGAGCCACCAGGGTACGTGCATATAAATATATTGTAGAGTTCTATAGCTATCCTGTATAGTGGTGTATGAGCAGGCGTACATAAATGTATTTAATAACTTGGGGCAATTTTACAGGATTTAGCTCTTTCATATCTGGGGCCTTTAGAACTTCTAGAGCACCATGTCTGGGATAAACGGACTTGTGCTCTGACTATGACGAACATTAGACTGGTGTACAGAATTTTCTGTGGGTATGAATGTGCCTTTGCTGTGCACTCTCTCGTGTCTGACTTTGTGACCCCATAGACTGCAGCACGCCAGGCCTCCCTGCCCATCACCAACTCTCACAGTTTACTCAAACTCACGTCCATCGAGTCACCGGTGCCATCCAACCATCTCATCCTCTGTCGCCCCCTTCTCCTCCTGCCTTCAATCTTTCCCAGCATCAGGGTCTTTTCCAGTGAGTCGGCTCCTCATATCCGGTGTCCAAAGCATTGGAGCCTCAGCATCAGTCCTTCCAGTGAATATTCAGGACTGATCTCCTTTAGGATGGACTAGTTGGATCTCACTGCAGTCCAAGGGACTCTCAAGAGTCCTCTCCAATGCCCCTCGGGGCTTCGATTATCTCAGAGATGCCTGGCTGGTGAGAAGAGGCAGCTTCCTTGCAGTCCAAGGGACTCTCAAAGAGTCCTCTCCATCGCCCCTCGGGGCTTTGATTATCCTCGGAGACCCCTGGCTGGTGAGAAGAGGCAGTTTCTTTTCTCCGTCCAATGGGCATCTGTGAAACAGCTTGACTTGTAATGAATGCAAAACCATCTCAGGGCGAGGGGAAAAAAAAATAGAACCTTTAAAAAAAAGCAACAGAAAAATGGATTTCAATTCCGTGGACGCTCTGATCTCCTGAAAGTCTGAGACCTGATGTCATAGACTGATCATCCCACTCAGTGTCTGAGGTTTCGACATCTCCTTAAAAAGTCACCGATCTTGAACTCCCAGTTTACAGACCACAGGTATTAAGGATGTTTGCGCAAGACGGGGCTGCCAGAGAACTGGCGCACGTGTGCAGCGGGCTTGGCTCGGATGCGGGGAAAACAGGCTGTCTAGACACGGCCCCCTCACATGCTGCTGAGGGCCAACCGGTGCTGAAATAGCCCGGGTCCTTTCATGGAGGTCACGGGAAGTGTGTCTGCCGCAGAACCACATGGGTTCCGGGTGTTGTGCTCTGCTGGGTTCTGTCCAAGAAGCCTGGGACATAAGCAGGAACTTTCAGTCCTCTTTCGTCCAAGCAGGCAAGCGGGAAGGGGGCTCCTGCCTGCAGGCGGCACATGGCGGGATGTCTGGGCCTCCATAATCGTGGGCGCCAACTACTCAGAAGAGATTCCGTCTCTCTCTGTAGACAGATGGTTGGTTAGATAGATATGATGGATGGATGGATAGATAGATAAAAAGACAGCTACATAGATAATAAGTACTGCAGAGTTGCCAAGTTGAGTCCAAGTCTTTGCAGCCCCATGGACCGCAGCACGCCAGGCCCCCCTGTCCATCACCAGCTCCCAGAGATTACTCAGACTCAGGTCCATCGAGTCTGTGATGCCATCCAACCATCTCGTCCTGTTGCTCCTTTCTCCTCCTGCCCTCAATCTTTCCCAGCATCAGGGTCTTTTCCAATCAGTCAGGTCTTCCCATCAGGTGGTCAAAGGATTGGAGTTTCAGCTTCAGCATCAGTCCTTCCAATGAATATTCAGGACTGATCTCCTTTAGGATGGACTGGTTGGATCTCCTTGCAGTCCACAGGACGCTCAAGGGCCTTCTCCTGCACCACAGATGGCTGATTCATGTCAATCTATGGCAAAACCACTAGAATATTGTACAGGAAGTAGCCTCCAATTAAAATAAATAAATTTTGAAAAATTAAAAAAAATTGTTTTAAAAATTTATCAATTTTTTTTTAAAAAAGCATCTGTTCTTCGGTGCTCAGCTTTCTTTATGGTCCAACTCTCACATTTGTACATGACTACTGGAAAAACTATAGCTTGACCATACACACCTTTGTCTGCAAAGTGACGGCCCAGCTTTTTAATACGCTGTCTAGATTTTCCATAGCTTTCCTTTCAAGGAATTCAAGCAGAAACCTTCAGAAACAAGTGGCTGCTCCTTGGCTATGGCACTAGAATGACACCTTTTTCTGCAGAAGTCTCGTGTGGAAGACTCCGCACACGTCATCACCTGGTATTTTTCCACCTTTGGGGACACCTCGTCTGCGGCGCTCACGCCACCCCCCAACAGACTCCAGCTGTTGCCATCAACAGGTGAGTCCGTAAAGAAATCCCTTTTCCCCTGTATTAGCAGTGTTCGTTGCTCAGTTGTGTCCGACTCTGCGGCCCCATGGACTGTAGACCGCCTGGGTTCCTCTGTCCGTGGGATTCTCCAGGCAAGAACACTGGAGCGAGTTGTCATGCTCTGCTCAGGGGGATCTTCCTGAGCCAGGGACTTTTCCCCTGTGAGTAGCATCACACAGCCGTGCTCTGCACCGCTTTCACGGGTCTGAGTCGTCTCCTTTTGGAAACCTCAGGCTATCCCCCTTCCTCCTTCAAAGTGTCCAGGCCACCGTGTCCTCTCCCTTCCAAGCTCCCACAAACAGAGATAATCCTAATTGCTAAATGGATTACTGTAAATACCAATTTTGCAAGAACTTAAACCCCAACGGCAGCCCTGAAGCCTGAGGTGCCTTCCAGAGGGACGGCATTGTGGGTGATTTAGGAGAAGCATTAAGGAGGTGATTGATGGGGAAGCATCTCCAAGAAGGGAGCTGAGAGGATGCAGGCGGGATGGTGGAAGCAGGCGGGATCGTGGAAGTGGCCATGGCGTCCGGAAGGAGACAAATGTGGAGAGTGAGGGTCGTCTCTAGGGACCGTGGGCGTCTCAGGTCCCAGAGACGAGATATGTAGATATTAGACGATGGGCAGGCAGGTAGATCGGAGAAGGTGATGGCACCCCTCTCCAGTACTCTCGCCTGGAAAATCCCATGGACGGAGGAGCCTGGGAGGCTGCAGCCCACGGGGTCGCTACAAGTCGGACACTACTGAAGCGACTTAGCAGCAGCAGCAGCAGCAGCAGCAGCAGGGAGGTAGAGACGTAGACGACAGATAGGTGCGTATGATAGTTATACAGATAGATAGGTGATAAGACAGGTGATAGGTAGACGGGCTCGCCCTGGAAGCTCAGCGGGTGAAGAATCCACCTGCAACGCAGGAGACCACGGTTCAATTCCTGGTTTGGGAAGATCCGCTGGAGACGGGACAGGCTATCCACTCCAGTATGCTTGGGCCTCCTGGTGGCGTGCTGGTAAACAATCTGCCTGCCATGCGGGCAACCTGGGTTCCATCCGTGGGGTTGGGAAGATCCCCCACACTGGAGGAAGGCATGGCAACCCACTCCAGTACTCTTGCCTGGAGAATCCCCTTGGACAGAGGAGCCTGGCAGGCTACAGGGCATGGGGTCACAGAGAGTCGGACACGACTGAACAGCTAAGCACATACGTACACAAAGAGAGACACACAGACACAGAAATTAGACAGACAGACAGATATGACACCTGGTAGGTAAGATGATAGACAGATATGACAGGCAGGTAGACAGACAAACAGAGCCACAGACGGATAGATAGATTAGAGAAATAACTGTTAAGATGATTGACAGGCATGATACACGGGTGAAGTGAAGTAAAAGTCACTCAGCTGTGTCCCATCTTTATGACCCCACGGACTATACAGTCCATGGAATTCTCCAGGCAAGAATACTGGAGTGGGTAGCCTTTCCCTTCTCCAGGGGATCTTCCCAGCCCAGGGAATCAAACCCAGCTCTCCTGCATTGCAGGCAGATTCTTTACCAGCTGAGCCACAAGGGGAGCCCGATACACAGGTAGGCAGGTGTTAGTAGGTACAGTAAAGTGTCTGTCTGCAATGTAGGAGACCCAGGTTCGATCCCTGGTTTGGGAAGATCCCCTGGAGAAAGAAATGGCAGCCCACTCCAATATTCTTGCCTGGAAAATCCCATGGACGGTGGAGCCTGGTAGGCTACCGTACGTATGGGGTTGCAAAGAGTCAGACACGACTGAGCAACTTCACTTTCACTTTCAGACAGACAAATGAGAGATGGATAGATAGACAGATGCTAGACCTTCACTTTCAGACAGACAAATGAGAGAGAGAGATGGATAGATAGACAGACGCTAGACCAGAGGACAGACAGATACTCGTAGGTGGGTAGTTAGATAGATAAGATAGATGGTAGATAAGACAGATGATAGGCAGCTGGATACAATAGGTAGCTAGGTAGACAGACAGACAGATAGAGAGACAGACAGACTGAGACAAAAGAAGAAGCATCCACACACAGCACAGACCACATCCCCTCTTGGTCTAAGCAGGTGTCATCTCCTGCTAATCAGACAAGATGGGTTCTCCTCCCAGTATCTCAACAATGACAATATCATCTCCTAGTGAAAGGCAGCCAGATACAAGAGGGAGGGGCTGGGGGAAAAGAATCAGCAGTTTCCTACAACTCCTGTGAGTAAGTGAGGATCGCTCAGTCATGTCCAACTATCTGTGACCCCAGGGACTGAAGCCCGCCAGGCTCCCCCGTCCACGTGCTTCTCCAGGCAAGCACACTGGAGTGGGTTGCCATGCCCCCCTCCAGGGGAATCTTCCAGACCCAAGGATCGAACCCACGTCTCCTGCATTGACAGGTGGATTCTTTACCCCTGAGCCACCAGGGACATCTTGCGTATCAAAACTTAGGAACCAGATCCTTTAGAAATTTTCAGTTTGCAGGCACGCCCACTTTGGAAGAACTGACGACGCCCCCTCTCTCCCCCACCACCACCATAAATAGGAATGATACCTCTGAAAGCAACCCCTCGTCCCTCTCAGTGAGGGGACTCCACACCACCTCCTACTGCGTCTTCTCATTTGCTCCCAGAAGAAAAGGTCTCCAGGCTGTTAATAATGGAATTCTCGGCTTTCCACACTCAGAGGATGATCTGGAGCTCCGACGCATTTGGAAAATCATTCTCAAGGCTGACCTCACCCGTCATCGACGTCTTTTGGCAGAGGCTGCGTGTGCTTCCGTGCCCGGTCTGCTAGGCAGACACACCAGACGGACGTGGCACACTGTGCCCTCCACCGACGCAGAGGAGCGCTGACCTGAATCTAAAGGTTGAGTGTTTCCAGTTTCTGCTGGTGACTCGCCTCGACCCCTCAGCATTTTCAGAGCCTCCCGGTTCCCAGGCAACAGCCTGGGCAGGGCGGGGCGTCTGGATGGACAAGAACTTCCTGGAGGGTCAGAATTCAAGAATCAAGGACCGGAAGGTTCGGGCGACATCACGGCTCTGTTCTCAGGGCACGTCTGGAAAGCCCTCTCCCTCTTTATGCTCAGCTGCCTTGTTGCTTTTCAGATCTGGTGTGCATCCAAAGAAAAAGGAGACACTGATTTGCAAAGACGACATGCTCGTCAATGTTCACAGCAGCACTGTGACGACAGTGAAAACATGGAAGTGAAGACCTAAGGGTCCATGAGCAGGTGAGTGGACAGGGAAGACATGGGACATATACAGACAGTGGAGTATTACGCAGCCACAAAAAAGGATGGACGAATGCCGTTTGCAACGACATGGATCAACCCAGAGATGATCATCCTACGTGAACTCAGACAGAGGAGGAAAAATGGTCTATGTTACCACTTGCACACAGAATCTGAAAAGGAACAAATACATCAACACAGAAAAAAGACCCACAGACATTACCAAAGGGGAGAGCGAAGGGAGAGGGTCAAGACAGAAGGTGGGCAATACAAGGTACAAAGCACCGTGTATAAAATAGGTACGCTGGAAGAATGCATTGGACTTGGAATATCACGCTAAGGGACACACTGTCCGGCACAGGGAATCAGTTCAGTTCAGTTCAGTTCAGTTCAGTTCAGTCGCTCAGTCGTGTCCGACTCTTGGTGACCCCATGAATTGCAGCACGCCAGGCCTCCCTGTGCATTACCAGCTCCTGGAGTTCACTCAGACTCAGGTTCATCGAGTCCGTGATGCCATCCAGCCATCTCGTCCTCGGCCGTCCCCTTCTCCTCCCGCCCCCAATCCCTCCCAGCATCAGAGTCTTTTCCAATGAGTCAACTCTTCGCGTGAGGTGGCCAAAGTACTGGAGTTTCAGCTTTAGCGTCATTCCTTCCAAGGAAATCCCAGGGCTGATCTCCTTCAGAATGGACTGGTTGCATCTCCTTGCAGTCCAAGGGACTCTCAAGAGTCTTCTCCAACACCACAGCTCAAAAGCATCAATTCTT
>SJYF01000861.1:338548-351133 GCA_006410515.1 Procapra przewalskii
AGCGTTTCTCATGATGTGCTCTGCATATAGAGCCAATATTTTATGATACCTTAAATGGAGTATGCTGCTGCTAAGTCACTTCAGTTGTATCCAACTCTGTGTGACCCCAGAGATGGCAGCCCACCAGGCTCCCCCGTCCCTGGGATTCTCCAGGCAAGAACACTGGAATGGGTTGCCATTTCCTTCTCCAACGCAGGAAAGTGAAAAGTGAAAGTGAAGTTGCTCAGTCGTGTCTGACCCTCAGCGACCCCATGGACTGCAGCCTCCCAGGCTCCTCCGTCCATGGGATTTTCCAGGCAAAAGTACTGGAGTGAGGTGCCATTGCCTTCTCCGTAAATGGAGTATAATCTGTAACAATTATGAATCACTATGTTGTGCATCTTAAAGCAATATAAGATGGCAAACCAACTATACCTCAATAAAAAATTAAATTGTAAATATATAAAAGCCCCCCCCAAAATAATAATAAATAAAATTCTAACCTTGAATAGCTGGGATTTTCAGGCACGGCTGAGCTCTGCAGAGACTTCTTCTCCAACAAACATCATGTCTCCAGATTCTAGAGATTGGGACCTGATATGTTTTCAGACACGGACTCAGGCCATGAGAGAAACAGGCTGTCACAATTGTGACGGGTTACACTTTTTTTAATGATTACCAGTCCCATCACTGTTTAGCACAGATGGGCACGTGGCTGGGTCATGACCGCCTTCTTTCTCTGCTGGAACGGAAAGAAAGCTGGGTTAGAATGAAAATGAACCTCGGGAGTTTGCCCTTCAGAGTCTATAGACGTCTCTGAGAGGTCCCAGCGGGGACGAAGGGGGACCAGTTATCGCTGCTTAGTCACTCAGTCGTGTCCAACTCTGCAACCCCGTGGACTGTAGCCCACCAGGCTCCTCTGTCCAGGGTGATTCTCCGAGCAAGAAGACTGGATTGGGTTGCCATTTCCTCCTCCAGGGGATCTTCCTGACCCAGGGACTGAATCCACCTCTCTTGCGCCTCTTGCATTGACAAGCAGGTTCTTAACCAACTATATCTAAGCATGTGTGCTCCAACTACCAAAGCCTCCATGCCCCCAGAGCTCTTGTTCCACAAGAAGAAAAACCCCCGTCAATGAGAAACCCATGCACCCCAACTCGAGAGTCGCCCCCAGTCGCCGCAACGAGAACAAAGCCCATGCAGAGCAAATGATCACACAGCAAAGCCACCAATAAATAAATAAAGGCAAACGAATGTTAATTCTCCAGGTGAGAAAAGAAAACCTTTAACAGCCATTCAAAGATAGCAACACCTTCACGATAACCAGCTTCTCTAAAAGTAGCAAATAAACACTGCCACGAAAAGAAGCTGGAGGAGGAAATGGCAACCCACTCCAGTATTCCTGCCTGGAAAATCCCCAGACGGAAAAGCCTGGCAGGCTGCAGTCCATGGGGTCGCAAAGAGCTGGACACAGCTTAACACACACGCAAGCTAAAGTAAGAAAGATGAACAAATCCCAAAAGATTCTGGAAGGATTCCAAGGGAAACACTCTTTTTTTTTTTTTTTTTAACTTCTCACATCTGGAGCTTCCAGAATCTGTCCATTGAGCATATTTTAAAAATAACGGACGCATCCGCAGCCTCTCCGGATGAATTCAAGATGCGCCTTAAGGCTTCACTCTCATTACTTGAGAGAAGACAGTTCTACTGAAGAGGATGGAACGTCTGATAGAAAGACTGTAAGATCTCATCTTAAGAACTTTTCATGTATCTTTTCATAGCTTGAGATGATTCTCCCCAAAGAGACGGGTCAATATTATTAGTATTACCATTTTTTAATAACAGTTTTGTGTACAGCTTTGGGTCTCTTGTAAAACTCCTTTGGTGCGGGGAAGGAAACTTTTCATCATTAATAAAACGCACATGGTGAGGCTGAGATGACATCAATCTGATTCCTGCAGGGCGACAGGACTTTGGGAATTCTGTGCAGCTAAAAAAAGAAGGAAGGAAGAAAAAAAAAAGAGGAGAAGCCATACAGCTTAGTTAGCACAGAGGAGGATAAAAGCCAGCTTTTAATCGTCATCAAGGCCGATGAGAAGGGGACCAGTCTCAGCGAGGCTGTCATCTTTAGGACCTCAGCATCACTCAACACGCACCACGCCTGTCTTAGACCGCAAGCTGCTGGCAGGTCTTCCTCAAGTCCTACATCCAGCGTTGGGCGGCCGGTCGTCCCTCCTGGACCCCAGAGTCGTCCTCCTTTCCGGGCTCCCCATCCGCCGACTTCATGACTCACGTCTTGACCACAGACGTCGCCTGCCCTGCCCGTCACCACTGTGCCACCCACTCCTTGCCGGGTGGGGCGTCTCCCCGACACCCTGCTCTGCCCTTTTCTCCTCCTGCGCTTCCATCAACAACGTTACAATCAACACCAGATGTTGGATGGGGCTGGACTTTAAAAAAAAAAGAAAGAAAATTTATAAGAACATTGTCACAAAGAGGTCTGGCAGCAAAAGCCACCTTGTGCGGGCAGTTGGTTCCGTTCTTCCCAGACTGACCCTCTGCTGAAGATGGTCTCACAGCATTAAGATGCTCCGGGAGAGGTCTCTGCATCTTTTGCTTATTCTTTTCTTTCTCTTTTTTTAATTGGAAAGTGAGAGTGAAACTCGCTCAGGCGTGTCTGACTCGTTGCAACCCCATGGACTATACAGCCTGTGGAATTCTCCAGGCCAGAATACTGGAGTGGGTAGCCTTTCCCTCCTCCAGGGGATCTTCCCAACCCAGGGATTGAACCCAAGTCTCCTGCATTGCAGGCGGATTCTTTACCAGCTGACCCACAAGGGAAGCCCAAGAATACTGGAGTGGGTCGCCTTTCCTCCCCCAGGGGAATCTTCCCAACCCAGGGATTGAACCCAGGTCTCCCACATTGCAGGCAGATTCTTTACCAGCTGAGCCATCAGGGAAGCCCTTAATTGGAGGAGATCTCCCGTATGACCCAGCAATCCCACTCCTGGGCATATAAACCCTGAGAAAACCATAATTCACAAAGACACACCCACCCCAGTGTTCAGTGCAGCACAATTTATGACGGTCAAGACATGGAAAACCCTCAGTGTCCATCGACAGAGGATCAGAGGAAGAAGATGTGGGACGTTTATACAATGGAGTATTGCTCAGCCCCGAAAAGGAACGCAACTGAGTAATCTGCAGAGACGTGAATGGACCTTACATTTATACAATGGAGTATTGCTCAGCCCCGAAAAGGAACGCAACTGAGTAATCTGCAGAGACGTGGAAGGACCTCGAGTCTGTCAGACAGAGTAAAGTCAAGTCAGAAAGGGAAAGAAAGTCGTGTATTAGCATGTATTTGTGGAATCTAGAAAACCAGTACAGATGAACCTTTGTCTCCTTTTTAAAAGTACTTGGTAGGGGAGTTCCATGGCAATCCAGTGGTTAGGACTCTGAACTTTCACTGCCGTGGCCTGCGTTCAGTCCCTGGTTGGGAGACTAAGATTCTGCAAGCCCTGGGGTAGGCAAAAAAAAAAAATTTTTTAAATAAAAGTTGTGATAAATAATTCAACATGTGAGATAATTATAGAGTGCGCATTACTTAGAGAACTGGGGAACCAGAAATACAACTGAAAAAAGTGCTCCTCCCAAGAGGCTTTTGAAAGATACCCAGAAGATTATGTTATAAAACTGCAACAAGAATCCAATGACTGCCCCAGAGGGAAGAGACAGATGGACGAGAAGGAGAAAAGAGAATATCTGCATCGTTAACAGCTGAAAATTCCCCCCCGAGTTCGAAGAATTATATTAAAGGTTAAATTAAACCAACCCAAGCAGGTCTCCATTTAGTTCAGTTCAGTCGCTCAGTCGTGTCCGACTCTGCGACCCCATGGACTGCACCACTCCAGGCTTGCTCCCGCGTCCTTCACTATCTCCCAGAGTTTGCTCAGACTCACGTCCCCTGACTCAGGGGTGCATCTAATCAAACCCTAACTGGAGGTTATCGAGCAAATACAATGCTGGTAGAAAGACAGCATCATGAAAGGACAGCCCCTTTCCCACAGTACGCTCTTGAGACACTCAGAACCCGGAGGAGTACTGCGTTCCGAGGTATGGACCAGACGTGGGATGTTCAGAGCCCGGGGCACCTCACATAAAAAGTGGCCATCATAGTCAAGAATTCCAAGTCGGGTCCTGAAGAGTGTGTTCGTGGGCTGGCCCTGGTGGTGGCCCAGTGGTGAAGAATCCGCCTGCCAGCGCAATGGACGCAGGTTCGAGTCCTGGTCTGGGAAGACCCCACATGCTGTGGAGCAACAAAATCCGTGTGCCCTGTAACAAAAACCACTGCACTCAGAAGCCTACACAGCATGACCAGAGAAGAGTCCCCGCATGCTGCAACCAGAGAAAGCCCTCGAGCAGCAATAAACTCCCAGCACAGCCAAAAATATAATAAAATACAAAATCTTAAGGAAAAGGAGTGAGTTTTTCACCCTCTCCTCCCCCCAAAAAAACCCCAGTGGGTCCAGAAAGACACAGGAAGGACTCTGCACTTGATCCGACCTGATCCTTGGGACACAGATGAATTTGCAACACTCTCTGCAGAAGGTGACAGAGTTTGCAAGCCCAATCATCGTCCAACCCAAGAGCAGAATGTCTGGGCCATCCAAATCATCACAACATCCGACAGGTTGCCTTGGAGACAAGAGAATCTGGAAATTTTTACACACAGCTGGTCAATCCTTGCTCTGGCCCTTGGAAACTAACCACAGAACGCTTGGACCATGAGCTGGTATCTGTACAGAGGAAAAGTCTCAGTAACCGGATAAGGGGAGCCAGGCTTGTCTGCTAAGTCATTCAGAACTTTGGATCAGTCCAAACACAGTCAGATTTGCAACATCTTTTCAAGTATTTCCTTTGAATTAACGACAGACGACGCACTATTTCATCACTTGAAGGGAATGAGAAAATGCAAACACGTTTAGTTAGGCTAAAAAAAAAAAAAAACACACCCACATTTTGGAAAGATAAATCCCAAATCCGGCATTATATGAGTAATTCACTTGAAAGAGGGCCAGTCAAATGGGGAAATAGAAATATTCTGAGATCATCTGAGGATAAAGCACGCTTGGCTTTTAAGATGTTTGGTTTGTTTTGAAAGAAGAGGGTTTTGTTGAAAGCATCCAGATACTGGCACTTGATCTGAAATCACCCTGTGCGATTTTGTTTACAGATGATAAAAGCATCTACTTTCTCCCTGTGTATTGTCAGGCAGACTCTAGTTTCTGGAAACTTCAGATCTAGAAAGGAAGATAACCCCATGGCTCTACAGATCTATAAACAGGTAGGGTTTGTTCACCTCCAAAGTAAAAGAAAAAATTCCCTTAGCAGCTTGAACCAGAAACTCAACTTGGACCAATCATGGCCGACGTGTTCTGCTCCTTAAATGATATTTCATGTGGCTGATACTGCCGTTTTACCAACTTGTTCGGGATCTTAACAGCCAATGGTAAACGAAACCAACCCTGAATACTCATTAGAAGGACTGGTGCTGAAGCTGAAGCTCCAATCCTTTGGCCACCTGATGCAAAGAGCTGACTCACTGGAAAAGACCCTGATGGTGGGAGAGATTGAAGGTGGGAGGAGGTGGGGGGGACAGAGGATGAGATGGTTGGATGGCATCACCAACTCGACGGACATGAGTTTGAGCAAGCTCCCAGAGATGGTGAAGGACAGGGAAGCCTGGCATGTTGCATTCCATGGGATCACAAAGAGTCAGACAGGACGGAGCAACTGAACACCAACAAATCTCAGTTCTACAAGGTTGGAGGCAAACAGTGTTTGTGCTCTCGGTATGTACAACTGGGATGAATGTATCAACCTTGTAAAAGCTTTTTTTTTTTTAATAGCAAACATAAGTTTTATGGTTCATCTACACTGAGATTACATTCACCAAACAGTGAGGATATCCAAGGTTAAAATGCCCCAAGCTTGTTAACTTCGCTCCTCTCTCCTGGTGTCAAGAGAGCCACGTCTTTGACCTATGACCCAAGCATCCCGCTCCTAAGCCTATATTCAGAGAAAAGCATGATTCGAAAAGACACATACACCCCAACCTTCACAGAAGCACTGTTTACAACAGTTAAGACATGGAAGCAACCTAGGTGTCCATCAGGAGGTGAATGGATAAAGCTGACGTGAAGGTGGTGGTCGTTCAGATGCTCAGTCGTGTCCGACCCTTTGCAACCCCATGGCCTGCAGCACGCGGGGCTCCTCCATCCTCCACTATCTGCCGGAGTTTGCTCAGATTTATGTCGTACATGTGTACAATGACTGGGGGCTGCCCTGGTGACTCAGAGGGTAAAGCATCTGCCTGCAATCCGGGAGACCTGGGTTCGATCCCTGGGTGGGGAAGATCCCCTGGAGAAGGGCAATGGCAACCCACTCAAGTACTCTTGCTTGGAAAATCTCTTTGATGGAGAAACAGTCCATGGGGTCACAAAGAGTCGGACACGACTGAGCAACTTCACTTTCATACAGTGTCTGAAACTACATTAAGAAAGAGCCTCTGAAATGGACTCCAGGAGAGACACTGGATTCTTCTCTCCCGTCATCTTTCCTCCTTTCAAGCCGTCTCGTCCTCTCGTCTTTCCCAGCTTTCAGGGGCCCTCATGCATCGCACAGAGTTGGACACGAGTGAAGCAACTTAGCAGCAGCAGCAGCATGCATGGATTGTCTCACGGCCCCTTCATCCACCTTCAAAAGCAGGAGCACAGACTCTTCCCATCTATGTCTCTCGATGCGACTCGGCCTCGATCTCTCTCCATCTCCCCCCCATTACTTCTGTCCTCCCATCTCCTTCTGGGACTTCACGCTCCTGCCCTCCTGCAAGAACCCTGGCCACGACATAGTGGAACCACCTGAGTAAGCCCACTGGCAGTTCCCCGTCTCATCACCCTTAAATGAGTCCCATCTGCAATGCGCCCTTTGACACATAAAGTAACATATTCACGAGTTCCAAGCATTCGCGCGTGAACATTTGGGGATGGGAGTCGGGGAAGGACTTATTCAGTTATTTGGATAACCGCATGCACTCGAGGACTCTAAACAAAATAACAGAAGCAGAATAGCTTTTCATCCAATATCCAATAGATATCGGTTGTTTTGGTGGCTGCTGGGGATCTTTGCTGGTGGCTCAGATGACAAACAGTGTGCCTGCTAATCCGGCAGACCGGGGTTTGATCCCTGGGTCAAGAAGATCCCCTGGAGAAGGTAATGGCAACCCCCTCCAGTATTCCTGCCTGGAGAATCCCATGGACAGAGGAATGCGGCGGGCTACCGTCCATGGGGTTGCAAAGAGCTGGACACGACTTGGTGATGGGCAGTTTCACTTGATGACTGTTACCGAGTGTTTGGGGGTTCCCAGGTGGCGCTAGTGGTTAAAGAATCCGCCTCCCAATGCAGGAGATGTACGCGACTTGGATTTGATCGCTGGGTTGTGAAGATCCCCTGGAGGAGGGCATGGCAACCCACTCCAGTCTTCTTGCCTGGAGAATCCCATGGACAGAGAAGTGTGATGGGCTACAGTCCACGGGGTTGCAGAGTCGGACCAGCCTGAAGGGCATCCGCACGCACACATGCACGCTGAAGGGCATCCGCACGCACGCTGAAGGGCATCTCCACGCACGCACGCACGCACGCACGCTGAAGGGCTTCTGCACGCAGCACGCACAGTGCTTTGCCGATGCCTTTGAAAGCACCACCACGTTCAGGGTATCGGGTCTGTCCTCTGCTTGACACTGCAAAGTGTGGAAACACACTCACTGGACGATGTTTCGACGTGCCGAGTGTGTCAAGAGCTCCCCCCTTTTCAAAAAGAAAAGGAGAAATCATCACGTTCCCTCCAGAATAGCCGCCGGACAGATGCGTCGCATTTCACCTCAAAGAGCCAAGTCAAAAACGGGGAAGATTTGTTTCTGATGTAAACGGGTGCTGGGCTTAGTAGAAGGAGTTGAGAAAGCGTGGATGTAAGGAACGTGTTAGGTTGACCGCTGCTGTGCAGTCTCGCAGTCGAGTCCGACTCTGCCACGCTATGGACTGTAGCCCTCCAGGCGCCTCTTGTCCATGGGATTCTCCAGGCCAGAATACTGGAGCGGGTTGCCATTTCCTCCCGCAGGGGATCCTCCTGACCCAGGGATCGAACCTGAGTCTCCCGGGTCTCCTGCATTTCAGGCAGGACCTTTACCCGCTGAAATGTATAAGTAAATCACCTGTGCACCTGAAATGAACACAACGCTGTACATCAACTGTATACTTCAGTAAAGTTTGCAAAAACAGCAAGACTTTTCTCTACGGTGAATTTTGACCAAATCACACTTTCTTATGTGAACAAGATGGCAAGAGTCTAAGATGCGGAGAGACAGATGAGACAGCGAGACAGCAGCCAGTGGCTCTTCCTAGTATATAAAGACGCGCTACTAACCTCTAAGGGATCAGGTACTCCGTGAAGTCACCTACATCCTGGGATGGGCTTGTACCAACATCCTGGGACGGGCTTGTACCATCTCCCGCTGATGCTTAAGGGACAGAAGCACCGAGATCAGGTAACGAGGGCAACGTTCCACAAGCAGCAAGTGCGGACGTCCTTACAAGAACGGGTGTGCAATAGGGCAAAGACGGTGGAGCACAACAGTTCCCTACTGACCACTCCAGGTACTTCAGGGGAAAGAGACTGCTCTCTGTGCTTTTCTTACTCTTAAAGCTTTCATGTGCCTGCGTTTAAATTACCAGTGCAGTTTCCATCGGACCACCTGTATGTCTGATAAACGTCAGTACAATGCCCATCGGACCGTTGGAATCTCTGGTGGGCTGGCGTTCAGGTCTGAGCCCTCGATAAAGTAAGGCACGTCTATTGCAATCGATGTTCTCAGAAGGAAAAATACTGGAAGAAAGATGCCAATGAAACGCAGATTGAGCACATGCGTGCTGAGTCGGGAGTATCCCGTTTTTGTGTTGTGTGTGTGTGTGTTTTTTTTTTTTTTTTGCAGTAATGCAGCAATGCTCTCACACCCTCTGGATGGCTCTGCACATCTGTCTCGTACTTGATGAGCTCGGGCAAGGCGTCTTCAGCCGCCCACCTTCAGTCCTACGCAGTGGGAACTGGAAAGACACGGGCGTTTATTTTACTGGCAAAACGCTGCTTTCCTGACGTGGTGAGGTTATGCGTCCCGGGCAATACAAGCGCATGCCAGGTGAGAGAAGAACCAGGGGCCGCCAAACGCCTAGACCCTCCCCCGGAGCACGTGTGCAAACGCGGACACGCCGATTCCGAGGAGGGCTGTTTCAAAATGTCAGTAAACCTAAACCTTAAGAACGTGTTTTGAAGGTAGCGAAACCCAGCGGACACGCAAAGAAAAGTTCAGCCCCATCTGTGACCGAGAAAATGTGATGAAAAGGGAAAGGCAGTCTGGAACAATCACAGAAAAAAAAAAAAAGGGAACCGACACTGTTTTTATTCAAGAGCGAGAGTTTGGAAATGGTCTGAACTGCTGGGACCACCGCCTAAAATTTTCCACTCTCCTCAGCCAGACTAGAAACTGCATTAAATATTTACAGAAAGAAAAAAAAATTTTTTTTTGCACCAAGAAAAATACTTCCATCAGCTCATCGTAGCATCTCATGAACTACAGGCAGAATGGAAAAAATCAGAAGCCAGCCACGGCTTCTCAGTTGCTGCCCAAATGCAAAGGAAATGAGCTAGGGTTGCAGGTGAGACATTAAGATTTCCAGGCAGCGTCAAAATTCTGGTTCTTATTTCAGCTGGAAGGAAAGGACTGGCTACCTTGAATGTCTTCAAGGTCGGGTCTTTCTTCCGCAGCTGCACCAAGTCTCTGAAAAAACATTATTTTGAGCATCGCTTTACCGCCAAATACGCGAAGAAGCCACAAAGCGGTGGAATTCCTGGGGGCACGGAGGCCACGCTTGGAGACGGTGGCAGAGTTGTCATGATAAAGTACTCCAGATGAGGGGAGCTGAAATAACAACTATTTATGTCTCCCAAACCAGCCCACCCTAAAGGAGATCAGTCCTGAATATTCATTCGAAGGACCGATGCTGAAGCTCCAATACTCTGGCCACCTGATGAGAAGAGCCAGCTCATTGGAAAGGACCCTGATGCTGAGAAAGACTGAGGGCGGGAGGCGAGGGGGACGACAGAGGATGAGATGGTTGGATGGCATCACCGACTCGATGGACATGAGTTTGAGCAAACTCCGGGAGCTGGTGATGGACGGGGAGGCCGGGCGTGCTGCAGTCCACGGGGTCGTAAAGAGTTGCACAAAGCTGAGCGACTCAACAGCAACAACATATTTATCTCCTTGGTTGTGCTTGGACTCAGCTGAGGTATTCAGGATTTTCCATCTTAGCTGTGGCATGTGGGATCTAGTTTGCTGAACCAGGGATTAAACCCAGGCCCCCTGCATTGGGAGCAGGGTCTTAGCTGCTGGACTACCAGTGAAGGCCTAATAAGGACCTGACTCTTAAAGACGATGGGCTGACATCTGCTGAACACATAAAAACACCTCTCAAATCCCCACCCCACCCCCACCGGGCAAAGACTCTCATCTGCCCTCTCGTGGACATGATTTGAGAAAAAAATTAAAAAAAGACCCTTCAGGCCTGTGACACAAAATAGTTTTCAATTGTGAATGGGTTGTTTCCTGCATAAATAGAGAAGAGAACTCTGCTTGTGTTTCTTGTTAATTTATATAGTTGTTTTAATCCGGCACAAAACCACAATGGGCTATGTCAGCAGATTCTTTGTATACACACGACTGATACGCTGGAAGTTCAAATGACTCTCGAGTAAACTATTTCTTCCTTTCTGCGGGCAGATTAGGCAATGATGCGTTTTTTTCTTTCTTTCAATGTACAACTTGGCCATGTTTAAATCTGCTGGGTGTACTTATCTTTGCAGAGTTTTGTAGCATCAGACAGCAGCTACACAATCCATCAAAAACCACAGAATCAGGCCTGGAGTTTGTGCGGAAGTTTTTAACAATGACTAGGAGAAAAGGCAATGGCACCCCACTCAGTCCAGTCGCTCAGTCGTGTCCGACTCTTTGCGACCCCATGGACTGCAGCACGCCAGGCCTCCCTGTCCATCACCGACTCCCAGAGCTTAGTCAGTCTCATGTCCATCGAGTCAGTGATGCCATCCAGCCATCTCATCCTCTGTCACCCCCTTCTCCTCCTGCCTTCAGTCTTTCCAAGCATCAGGGTCTTTTCCAATGAGTCAGCTCTTCATATCAGATGGCCAAAGCATGGGAGCTTCAGCATCAGTCCTCCCAGTGACTATTCAGGGTTGATTTATTATTATTATTATTATTTCTGGTTCCACAAGCAATTCTCGGAACTGAAAAGGTATTTCGTAATACTTCATTGCTGGATGTGAGTCCACTTGGAGAGCCAGGGACTTTCCAAAGTGTTGGAAAGGACTATCTCGGATGCAAGAAGTAGGAGAAGGAAGGTCCTGCCCCGTTTTGTCCTTTTTGGTTGCAGAGCACGACAGGGAAGAGACAAATGCCTCATATTCTAAAGGGGCCTCAGTGTGTTTGCCTTGACCCTGTGGTCCTTGAAGGAGAGGAAGGAACCTCCAGGGGACACCTGGCAATGCCTGCAGCTTCCGGGGTGGCTCGATGGTAAAGAACCCGCCTGCCAACTCAGATCACGTAGAGACTCAGGTTTGACCCCTGGGTTGGGAAGATCCCCTGGAGGAGGGCATGGCAACCCACTCCAGTCTTCTTGCCTGGAGAGTCCCACAGACAGAGGAGCCTGGAGGGCTGCAGTCCACGGGGTTTCAAACAGTTGGACACGGCTGAGCGACTAACACTTTCACTTTGTGTGTGTGTGTGTGTGAAGTTGCTTCAGTCGTGTCCAAGTCTTTGAAACGCCGTGCTCTGTAGTCTGCCAGGCTCCTCTGTGCACGGGGATTCTCCAGGAAGCAATACCAGAGTGGGCTGCCACGCCCTCCTCCAGCTCACTGTGTCTCTCCATTTCTCTAACCTAACTCCTCTGTTTCATATTGTATAGCATGACTTATCTATTCTATTTAGCCTTGTCTATGATGCTCAGAGGGATTGGGGGCAGGAGGAGAAGCGGACGACAGAGGATGAGATGGCTGGATGGCATCACGGACTCGATGGACGCGAGTCTGAGTGAACTCTGGGAGTCGGTTATGGACAGGAAGGCCTGGCGTGCTGCGGTTCATGGGGTCACAAACAGTCGGACACGACTGAGCGACTGAACTGAACTGACTGATTTTTATCTCAGATAGGTAAGACAGGTAGATGAATGGATAGACGGCCAATTTGTAAAATGTACAGGTACTTGAAATGCAATGCCTCTGCGGGGGGCCAGGCACAGTGAGTAACGTAGTGATGGTAGAAACAGCTCTATGAGGACTCAGCCAGGGATGGATCTGACTCCCTCCGGATTCCCTCTTGTGCCCGGCGCTGCCAGGCACCAGCAGGGGTGGGGCATCTCTAGGGCAGTGTCCCCTGCTCCCTCTGCCCACCCACTGGCATGTCGGGCCCCCAACGCACC
>SJYF01000861.1:370175-383248 GCA_006410515.1 Procapra przewalskii
TTTTTTTTTGCTGTCTGGCATTCAATGTTGCTGACCACAACTCACAGAAGAGAATGAGATTGTCAGCCAAGAACCGCGAGGGTATCCTGGGTGGACGGACGATGTCATTTCAAGCTATTTTAAAGGACTCTTTCTTTCTCTGCCAGTCCCCTCTTCTGCAATGAACGGGAGCCTTGTTCTCTCACTTGCGAAGGTTTGTTCTCTTTAAGGCAATCCTATTGAGACTTCCTTCTGAGTAAACGCATCCGGGGACGGCGACATGATTACGCATCTTGTCACAGACAATCCGCAGCAGGAGCGGCCTTTGCCGACGGCGGCTGGTTTACCGCCCACGAGGGCAAGTCCGTCCCCTACGTTGCGCATAGGACACGCTGGCACTTATCAGCAGTGGTAACCACCAGTTACATTTGAAGAGGAGATAGACGGTGAACACTTTTTTTAAAGCATGTATGTGAATAAGGGACAAACTTAGGATTTAAAAATTCATTCAGAGATAGGGAGTCTGGGATGGACACGGACACACTGCTGGATTTAACATGGAGAATCAGCAAGGACCTGCGGCCCAGCACAGGGAACTCTGCTCAATGTCACGTGGCAGGGTGCATGGGAGGGGAGTTTGGGGGAGAATGGATATGTGTGTATGTATGGATGAGCCCCTTCCTGTCTACCTGAAACTATCACAACGTTGATAATGGGCTATACTCCAATACAAAGCAAAAAGTTTAAAAATAAAAAAATCACTCACCATTTACCACAACTTGAAATGTAAGCACGTTTCTTGTATTTTCATTGGGCTCCCCTACTTCTGCGAACTGAAAAAATACCTTTTTCTTTTTCTGTTTCTGCTAAGTAGCAGATGTGTTGTTCAGTCGCTCAGCCGTGCCCACCCGTTTACGACCCCATGGACTCCGCCAGGCCAGGCGCCCCTGTCCTTCACCATCTCCTGGAGTCTGTTCAGATTCATGTCCATTGAGTCGGTGACGCTACCGAACCATCTCATCTTCTATCAGCCCGCTCTCCTCCTGCCTTCGGTCTTCCCCAGCATCAGGGTCTTTTCCAATGAGCTGGTTCTTCGCATCAGGTGGCCAAAGTATTAGAGTTTCAGCCTCAGCATCAGTTCTTCCAGTGAGAACTTAGGGTTGATCTCCCTTAGCATTGCCTAGTTTGATGTCCTTACAGGGCAAGGGACTCTGCTGCTGCTAAGTCGCTTCAGTTGTGTCTGACTCTGTGCAACCCCATAGACAGAGGCCCGTAAGGCTCCCTTGTCTCTGGGACTCTGAGCTAGATTCAAATACACACGTGGAGGTCCAGTGGCTAAAACGCCATGCTCCCAACGCAGGGGACCTGGGTTCCATCCCTAGTCAGGGAGCTAGATCCCACATGTGTTACCAAAGAGTTCATAAACCTGCCTGTCAATGCTGGAGACATGGGTTGATCCCTGGGTCGGGAAGATCCCCTGGAGAAGGGAATGGCAACCCACTCCAGTATTCGTGCCTGCAGAATCCCCTGGACAGTGGAGCCTGGTGGGCTACAGGCCACGGGGTCACAAAGAGTCAGATGGCACTGAAGCACTCAACACAAGACATCCTGGAACTAAAGATCTCACGAGCCGCAACTGGGACCTAGCACGGCCAGATAAATAAATGAATTATCTTAAAATTTAAAAAGAAACAAAGAAATACCCATCTGAGGACAGCCCCCGCTGCAGAGGTGCCTGGAGGAGGTGCAGAGGTGATGGCAGTGTAAGCTGCTCAGAAGGTGCTTTGTCCCGTTGAGCCTGGTTGACGTGGCAACCCATTCACAGCGGAGGGATAAAAGCGTACCAAAGCCGGCTTGACGGGGACAAGAGAAAACAGACTCAGATCAGTTGATCTTCATTCTCCTCTCGGACCCAAACACTGTAAGTCACTTTCTCTGCTTGTGTGTATGGATGTGAGAGTTGGACTGTGAAGAAGGCTGAGCGCTGAAGAATGGATGCTTTCGAACTGTGGTGTTGGAGAAGACTCTTGAGAGTCCCTTGGACTGCAAGGAGATCCAACCAGTCCATTCTGAAGGAGATCAGCCCTGGAATTTCTTTGGAAGGACTGATGGTCAAGCTGAAACTCCAGTACTTTGGCCACCTGATGTGAAGAGTTGACTCATTGGAAAAGACCCTGATGCTGGGAAAGACTGGGGGCAGGAGGAGAAGGGGACGACAGAGGATGAGATGGCTGGATGGCATCACTGACTCGACAGACAAGAGTCTGAGTCAACTCCGGGAGTTGGTGATGGACAGGGAGGCCTGGCGTGCCTCAGTCCACGGGGTCGCAAAGCGTAAGACACGACTGAGCCACAAAACTAAACTGGACTGTGGTAGATCAAGCAAATGGAACAGAGATATTTCTAAGAAGCTTCTCATTCTAAACGGGGAAAACCTGCTTTGGGCCCTCCAGGGGTAAGCTTTCTAGAACTGGATCGGATGACAAAGAGCAGATTTTTGAATAAAACAGGGGAGAAATGAGGCTTTGGGTCCCGCCTCATATTTTAATATAATAACATGGGCAAGATGCTGGGTTCGTACACCCAGCCACCCACCAGCTAATCATCCAGTCCTAAGGGGAAGAAACACGCCTTGCGCTTTTACTGGATTCCCAAAAGCACTGGAAAAAACCAGCATGTTGCCGACATTTATAAATAATGATAGGATGTACTGGTGATGTTGAAGTTATTTATTGACGTGTTGCCCCCAGCAGCCTGGGGCAGTTCCTTCAAGAAGTCCATTCCTGGCCACGGCTGATCCTTTTGAAATTAGCTACACAGACCTGTTGGGATCAGCCCTGTCCGTGAACCCCACAAAGAGTCCATTGTTGTGTTATTTTCCAGTAACTGTGATCCTGCTCTCTCTGACCGATGTTTGCTCTTTATTGGGTTATCCTTTTTAGCCTATGCTGGGGTTTCTGATGTTGTGCGTGACTTGCTCTAGTTTCAGAGGCCAGTCTCCAGTTTCAGGAGCTCCTCTCTAGGCGCAGGGCATGGGATTCTCATTGCGGTGGCTTCTTTTCTTGCGGAGCAGGGGGCTCTAGGCGTGTGGGCTTCCACAGTCGCCGCACACGGGCTCAGAAGTCGTGCACAGACTCAGTTGCTCCACAGCATGTGGAATCTTCCTGGACGAGGGATCGAACCCACGTTCCTTCCACTGGCAGGAGAACTCTTATCCGCTGGACTGGCAGAGAAGTCTGGTCTTTGTTCTTTTGTATCCAGCGTTTTCCAGTGAATGCGGCAGAAGAGAACTGTGGTCAGGAAGGTTCTTTTGCCTAATGAAAGATGATAAATGCCATCATGGAAAGCTTTGCATATTGCTTTGGCTGGTAATGGCCCCTGATAGCTCAGTGGGTAAAGAATCCGCCTGCAACGCAGGTGATTTGATTCCTAGGTTGGGAAGATCCCCTAGAGAAGGGACAGGCTACCCACACCAGTATTTTTGGGCTTTCCGGGTGGCTCAGCTGGTGAAGAATCCGCCTGCAATGCTGGAGACCTGGGTTCGATCCCTGGGTTGGGAAGATCCCCTGGAGAAAGGAAAAAGGTTGCCCACTCCACTACCCTGGCCTGGAGAATTCAGTCCATGGGTTCGCAAAAAACTGGACATGACTGAGCAGCTTTCACTTTCACTTGGCTGGTAAATATTCTTTTGAAGTGTTCTTCATTGTCTCCTGACTGTTAAATTGCTCAGCTGGGCTTGGCTGAAAAACAAAGGCTTTTCACCATTTATAACAGCCAAGACAATCTAAATATCCAGTGACAGAGGGATGGATAAAGAAGACACAGTAGATATATACGTCAGAATGTCACTTGACCATTAAAAAGAATGAAAGGACGCCATGTGCAGCAACACAGAAGGATGTAGAGATCATCGCATTGAGTGAAGTCAGTCAGAGAAAGGAGAAATGTTTGAGGCATCCCTTACATGCAGGAAGGAGAAATGTTGTGAGGCATCCCTTACACGCAGGATGGAAAAAGGAATGATAGGAATGAACTAAGTTACAAAACAGCAACACAGTCACAGACCTAGAGAAGGAGCTTATGGTTCCTGGGGAAAGGATGGGGGAAGGGATAGTCAGGGAGTCTGGGATGGACACGGACACACTGCTGTGTTTAACATGGACAACCAGCAAGGACCTGACGTCCAGCACAGGGAGCTCTGCTCAATCCTCTGTAATAACCTTATGGTCACCAGGGGGAAGGATGGGGCAGGGATGGTCAGGGAGTCTGGGATGGACATGGACACACTGCTGTGTTTAACATGGAGAACCAGCCAGGACCTGCTGTCCAGCACAGGGACCTCCGCTCAGTGTCATGTGGCAGCCTGGATGGAGGGGAGTTTGGGGAAGAATGAATACACGTGTGTGGATGGCTGAATCCCTTTGTTGTTCACCTGAAACCATCACAGCATTATTAATCGGCTATACCCCAATACAAAATAAAACTTTAATAATAATAATAATAATAAAGGCTTTTCTATCCAATTCCCTAATGAGAGATACCGTGGAACAATTCCATATTGATATGCGTCAATTTCAGTCCCTTTCTCCAGGTAACAGTAACTCAGAAAGTGATCTCACATATTTTGGTTTTTTTACACCTAAATTTTGTGTGTGCGTGCTTCTCATCTGCAAAAAAGAGTGGAATTCGGAATACACTCAAGCCCATGTCAATTTTTCACTCACATCTCAGAGGGCTGGCTCAACCACTGCAAAGAGAAAACCACATCTTCCAACCACGAGTGAAGACTTGAGATGCAGTCAAATGTATTTCAGAAATATACGACGCCTTGGAGTTTCAGAATTTTCAGAAATAAATTAAAACATGCGACGTGTCTCACATGCCGCAGAGACCACACTGTAACCTCTAAATAGATCCTACAACGGTCTGGGCAAGAAGGCATTTATGAAATAATGAGCAGACTTGAGATCTGATGGCCCCATAAAAAAATTAAAAATGGTAAAAACCTATAATAATAATTCTCTCTTTTGTGAGCCAAAACTCAGAATGGAATCACTCCCCACCCCCAACAATTTGTAATAAGCGGGTTGCAAACCGTCTCCTCTTACGTAGAATCTGTCATTATTTGGGCTGAAATTTTTAATAATAGTCATTTTCCTATTATTCTGATTGAAGAGGGGTCTGATGCCTATTTTTAAGGGTTGTAATTTATCCCTTTTTTAAAAAATTTCTTTGCGCATGCATGATTATAATGCCTAACACATGTGCGTCTCTCAACCTCCCCACCCATGCACTCCCTGAGAAGATGACTGCTAAGTCACTTCAATCATGTCTGACTCTGTGCGACCCCATAAACTGCAGCCCACCAGGCTCTTCCGCCCCTGGGATTCTCCAGAGAAGAACACTGGAGTGGGTTGCCATTTCCTTCTCCAATGCATGAGAGTGAAAAGTGAAAGGGAAGTCGCTCAGTTGTGTCTGACTCGTCGAGACCCCATGGACTGCAGCCCACCAGGCTCCTCCGTCCATGGGATTTTCCAGGCAAGAGCACTGGAGTGGGGTGCCACTGCCTTCTCTGACAGGGCTGTAAAAAAAAAAAAAGTAGGTATTCAGCTAAACTCTGCTAACAGCGAACAAAACAAGTCATCAAAGTGAATGCACAGGGTATTTTTAGAACGCACAGGGGTTCCCAGCACGAGGCAGGGGCCACACGGCTGAGAAGGATGTGAAATCTTCCAGGGAGAAGCTTTCAATCCAAGAGAAAGAGCCCTCAATCCAGCTCCAAGAGAGACAGAGAGAGAGAGAGAGAGAGAGTGAGAGAGAGAGAGAGAGAGTGCCCGTCAGGGTCGTGGTGAAGGAGCAGCTGAAGGCAGGGGTGATATTTCAATGCAAAGGGAGGCTTCACGGAAAAACGCGGCCGAATTGGAAAGCAACTGGACTTCAAGAAGGAATCTGGAAACGGGCATGAATGGACGTACTTGCGGGGCAGCCGTGGAGACACAGAACAGGACCCACCCGGGGAAGGAGAGGGTGGGACAAATCCAGACAGCAGCATGGAAACGCACACGGGATCGTGTGCAAGAGAGACAGCCAGTGGCATTTGCTGTGTGCCTCAGACAGGGCGCTCTGTGACCACCCAGAGGGGCGAGGTGGGCAGGGAGGCGGGAGGGCTCTCAAGAGGGCGGGGACCTGTGTCTACCTGCGGCTGATGCCTGCTGGTGCGTGGCAGAAGGCGACACCTTATTACAAAGCAACTCTCCTCCAAGTAAAAACAGAGACGCTCAGATTAAAAGGCAAGGAAAACGCTGTGCCAAGAACGGTTTTCTCCTCTTGGGAGATGACCAGGCACCAGGAGAGCTGCACGCTGGGCATGCTACGTGCCAAGAGGAACGAATCCGCCAGAGCAAAACAGAGACGTGAAAACGGGCCGTTAGAATGCTGCCGCGGTATAAATTCTGGCGGGCGTATTTTAATGTGGGGTTTGCTTTCCAAACTCAAGCCACAGAGGCATAAACGGGAATAATCCAAACGTTTCTGTTTACGATCGCCTTCAACTTTCCCCGAGCTCCACGTCTCTCTTCCTGCATCTTCCCTACGGATCTGGGTCTAGGGGCACATTCCGTTGTTTCATTTCTAGCCGAAAACTCATGTCTGACTCTCTTGCGACTCCGAGGGCTACTGCAGCCCACCAGGCTGCTCTGTCCATGGGATGCTCCAGGCAAGAACACTGGAGTGGGCTGCCATGAGGTCCTCCAGGGGATCTTCCCCACCCAGGGATGGAACCCACGTCTTCCGCATCGCAGGCGGATTCCCCAGCACCGAGCCACCAGGGAAGTGAGAGTCGCTCAGTCGTGTCCGACCGTCTTTGTGACGGCAGGAACTGTAGTCCATGGGATCCTCCAGGCAAGAAGACTGGAGTGCGTAGCCTCTGCCTTCACCAGGGGGTCTTCCTGACCCAGCGACTGAACCGGAGTCTCCTCCTTTGCAGGTGAATTCTTTACCAACTGAGCTATCAGGGAAGCCCGAGCCACCAGGGAAGCCCCCCACCCCCCATGAAGAGGCTGAAAAATGTGCACTGTCCCAAAACACATCGCTGTCTCCCCCGACCTAACAAAGAACACTGGAGTCATTATTCTGCAAGTGGCTTTCTGACATACCAATATGGCTTAGAAAGCTTCCCTCAAAATACAGGGCTTCCACCAATTTTTTTAAACTCTTGAAGTTTCTTCTGTATATTGGTTACACTCTGATTTATTTTCTAATCCCACCCTAACTGTATGATTGCCTCGCAGGCCACTTTTTTGTTTTGGTTGCTAGTCTGTTTCTCAGTCTGTTTGATACAAAAGAGTCAAACAGCCCAAGCTCTATGGCAATCGCGTTACAAAGAAATTTTTGTTGCCCTTGTTGAAAATAAGTCACGTACGCCGTACGCCGTGGCAAGAAAACTCCAACTGGATGGAATCCCTTCCTTATCATATGTTTTGCATACATCAATTATTAAAGAAAAGATAATTAATGGAAAGAGCAGATGGCTTTCCACCCATTTTAAAAGCCACATGAACTAAATAATATGTTACACATGGGCACATTCATCTAAAAATGTACATCACGGAGGAGGAAACGGCAACCCACTCCAGTCTTCTTGCCTGGAGAATCCCATGGATGGAGGAGCCTGGCGGGCTGTATAGTCCACGGGTTCGCAAAAGAGTTAAGACGTGACTGAGCACATAGACAGCAGAAGACAGGATCACAGAACGAAGGACAGGACATTAGATGATATGGAGACTGCATAACAGATAGCCGTAAGAATGGATAAACGGGAAAGACAATTCAGGAACACAGAAACAAATAAAAGAGAACCCCTCCCCCCCCCAAAAAAAACAAAAGAAAGGCCATCAGTGACTTGGAGGACACTGTACTGAATGAAATGAGTCGCAAACAAATGAGAGTCCCTTGGACTGCAAGGAGATCAAACCAGTCCATCCTAAAGGAGATCAGTTCTGTATATTCACTGGAAGGACTGAGGCTGAAGCTGAAACTCCAAGACTTTGGCCACCTGATGCGAAGAGCTGACTCACTGCAAAAGACCCTGATGCTGCGAAAGATTGAAGGCGGGAGAAAGGGATGACAGAGGATGAGATGGTTGGATGGCATCACCGACTCGATGGACATGAGTTTGAGTAAACTCCAGGAGCTGGTGATGGACAGGGAGGCCTGGCGTGCTGTGGTCCACGGGGGGCTGCAAAGAGTCACACACAGCTGAGTGATTGAACTGACTGATATGCGGACTCTAAGAACCATAAGACACTCATGAATAGTAGAGAAAAGAAGCCGACTCAGAGATACAGAGCAGAAACTAGCAGTGACCAGTGGGGAGAAGGAAGGGGCAGGAGCAACATAGCAGGAATAGCCTCGGAGGCGCAAGTTACGATGTGTAAACTGCATAAACTACAAGGGTATAACACTGTATATCACAGGAAAGACAGGTGAGACCCATGTGCATCCCAGGAAACGTAGCCAATATTCTGAAACAGCTGTAAGTGGAGCATAACCTTTAAAAGGTGTATAAAATGTAAAAATTAAAATAGCAAGCACTTGAGAGAAAAATAAAAACTGTTCTAAACGCCCATCAAGGAAACTCCTGGCAGTCCAGTGGTTAGGACTCTCATGATTTTGCTGCCAAGAGCCCAGCTTCGATCTCTGGTTGGGGAACTCAGACCAATCCTGGAACTGAAGACTGTTGTTGCTGCTCAGAGTCCTGTCTGACTCTCTGCGACCCCGTGGACTGCACCACGCCAGGATTTCCTGTCCATCACCACCTCCCAGAGCGTGCTCAAACTCATGTCCACCGAGTCAGCGATGCCATCCAGCCATCTCATCCGCTGGCGTCCCCTTCTCCTGCCACCGTCAACCTTTCCCAGCATTGGGGTCTTTTCCAGTGGGTCAGTTCTTTGCATCAGCTGGCCAAAGGATTCGAGTTTCAGCCTCAGTCCTTCCAGTGAATATTCAGGGGATTAACTGTACCTAAAACAATCACGATGACGCTGGTTTGGCCACTGATGACCGATTTCAGGATGACTGTTGGAGCTGACTGTGATGTTTCTGCAAAGAGCCCCCTATCTCTGCCTGTGGCCCCCCTGAAGCTCCCCTTCAAAAGTCCTTGTCCACTGCTGGGTAGAGGGGGAGATGGCCTTTGGACTTCAGTCTGCTTTCTCCCCCAGGTGGCCAGCATGCAGAATAAAGCAAAGTTTCCTTCCAAGCAACACGTACATCTTGAGTACTGCGTTTTGATCAGTGAGCCTGTATTCTGGGTTCTCAAGAGAACCCAGAATACTTACGTTGCGGGGTGGGGGGTGGGGGGCGGTATTTATGGCGTTCCTTATGCCTGGAAAGCCACCATGTGCTTTTCTAAATGTGATCAGGATGCGGCAGATGGTGGGGACCGACGGAGAAATAAACGAGGAATGAAACTCAGGAAGGCTTCCAGGCAGCGCTCTTGAGTTTGTCGAAAGCTTCGGAAACCAAACCAGGAGACCCAAGGCCTTTCATGTAAATTTAGGAGGCGGCTGCCTCCCCTGGGCAGCTTTCAGGTCAACGGAAAACAGAAGAGTCAACTCGAGAACAGGAATCGTCCCAATAGAGAACAGGACACACTCTAAGCTCCATTGTTCAGAACAATCGGCAGGAACAGCAGTAACATGTCTGAAAACATCTGCTAGCTGACTTCCACATGTTATAGAAACAGCTTAGACCTACAGCTGCTCACGTGTATTCAAACGCCGCTCACGGACTGTAAAAAGCTTAAAGAGGGTGCTGATAATAAAAAATAATAATAATAAAATCAATACAAGCTTTATGTGGCATTAATAACCTAAACTAACAAGAAAGCTCCTTTCCATGGGATCATTTGCCAAGTTCAGAAGTTGACGAAACAGTGAAGGGTGACTTTTCATGATTTCTTTAAAAATTTTTGCCCCAACGGAGAAGGAAATGGCAACCCACTCCAGAATTCTTGCCTGTAGAATTCCATGGACAGAGAGGCCTGGCGGGCTATACTCCATGGGATCGAAAATAGTTGAACATGACTGAGGGACTTGCACTTTCATTAATTAAATTGGTTTTTACTATAATGACTTTCTTTTATGAATAACAGACTTTCTCATGACGTACCCTAAATTGGTCAATACACATTTTCTTTCCCCTTAAGGGGAAAAAAAAAGACATATACTTACATTCAACCATATGAAAATAGTTTTGTGTGTGAAATGTAGGCTATCTTTAAACTGACAGCAAGCTATGAATGTTATGTTGAATAAACTTAAATGTAATTAAAAAAAAAAAGAAATTTGCTCCAAAACAGAACTCCATTTCAGCGAAGAGAAATGAACTCTCAGATTTGTTAAGTGTACAGACTACAGACAGACTCATGGAACCAAATACACAGACTTAAACAGTTTGGGAAGGTATAAGGTGGAAAAAGTTGATTCCTTACTCAACAGGGAAAAGATGGACTATTTAATGAATGGACTGGGAAAAGCCATCCATTAAAAAAAAAATCCCTACCGTAATTCACCTATCAATAAATGATAAAGGCTTTAGCATTTTGATGTAAAAATAAATAAAGGCAGAAAACACGTTGAGCATAAAATCTGGATGAAACCCTAAATGACACCTGAGTGTGAGAAAAGATAAATTTGATGAAGTTAAATTTTTTAGAATTATATACGCTGTTACACGTGTGGAGAGATACATAAAGATACATAAATATGTCGAGAAAAAATACGTATAGATATGTCCTTGTTCTGTCGCTCAGTCGCGTCTGACTCTTGATGACCCCGTGGACTGTAGCGCGCCAGGCTCCTCTGTCCATGGGACTCTCCAGGCAAGAATCCTGCGGTGGGCTGCCATGCCCTCCTCCAGGGGATCTTCGTCACCCAGGGATCAAACCCGCGGCCCACGCATTGGCAGATGGATTCTTTATCACTTAGTACCACGTGAAGAAGTGAAGTGATTGTCGCTCAGTCGTGTCCGACTCTTTGCAAGACTAAGGACTATACAGCCCATGGAATTCTCCAGGCCAGAATACTGGAGGGGGTGGCCTTTCCCTTCTCCAGGGGAATCTGCCCAACTCACAGATCGAACCCAGGTCTCCCTGCATTGCAGGCAGATTCTTTACCAGCTGAGCCACCAGGGAAGCCCAAGAAGACTGGAGTGGGTAGCCTATCCCTTCTCCAGCGGATCTTCCCGACCCAGGAATCGAACTGGGGTCTCTTGAATTGCAGGCGGATTCTTTATGAACTGAGCTATCAGGGAAGCCTCGTACCACGTACTATGTATAAAATACATGAGTAATGAGAACCTACTGTTTAGCACAGAGAATTTGACTCAGTGCTCTGTGATGACATAAATGGGAAGGGAACCCAAACAAGACAGGGAACATCTGAATATGGACAGCTGACTTGCTCTGCCATACAGCAGACACTAGCTGACACAGCGTCGTACAGCCACTATATACGCCTGTAAAAATTAATTTAAAAAAAAAAAGGAAAAGAGAACCCTCTCAGGCACGAAGCACTCCAAGGTCTGCACAGATCTGCAGTGAGATCTGGAGACCTCTCCTGGAGGGCCTGGCTGCCTCGTCCCTGGCCGCCAAGAGCTGACAAAGACCTTCCACCACCCTAAGGAAGGCAAATCCATCCAACGCGTATCCCAGAGCGGGTCGTAAAAAATTAACGGCCGCAGGCGACAGACCTGGCAATTTTGACCCAACAATTATAAAAGAAGAAGAAAAAAAAATAACTAACCCTCCCCCCGCCATTTCAACTCTGGACCAACTTTTGGTCAAAGTACAAATGTTCAGAGATTGTGAATACAGGCTGGAGAAAACCATGACTCCCCACAAAGACAGCACGGTCATAAACAGGCTCTAATATACACAGATGACTGGTGCATATTACGGTGAACAACAGGAATGAAGAGAAGCAAGGGATCACGTTTTCAATGCACAGATGTGCTGGAAAAGAGACCCACGGTTGCATGATGCTAAGCTGCCAAGATCGTGTCTGACTCTTTAGCAGCTCCATGAACCGCAGCCCACCAGGCTCCTCCGTCCGTGGGATTCTCCAGGCTAGAAACACTGGAGTGGGTTGCCATGCCCTCCTCCAGGGGATGTTGCTGCCCAGCATTCGCAAGCGGGTTTTCTTGACGACCAGCACCACTCGAGAAGCCCGCAGCATTCTTCAAGCCCCTCCCAACCATTCGGTCCCTGGTGAAACTGGAAATGCAGAGCTTGGAGTTTATGCGGGAAGAGAAAAGGGTTTGGGGCAGTCACGCAGAGCGTTGCCACAAACATGAACCGAGGTCCATGCCTGCGTCCGAAATGGTTCTGCCAAATGTGCCAAAGCGGTCTCTCATCGTGACCACAGTGAGACGTCTGGAAAGCACGAATTAAGGGCTCTCTGATAAAGAGGAAGACAAAAGAAGAGTAGGCTGGATGGCATCACCGACTCGATGGACGTGAGTTTGAGCAAGCTCCGGGAGTTGGTGATGCACAGGGAAGCCTGGCGTGCTGCCGTCCGCGGGGTCACAGAGTCGGACACGCCTGAGCGACTGAGCTGAACTGACAGAGCCCCGGTTCTCTTTAAAATGACATTCTGAAAAACAGCATAAAATTCTCACTGTTGGGATACCAGAGGCCCCCTTCCTCAGGGGTAGCAGGAAAGGACAAGAAATTCCAAGAAAAAAAAGCCGAGGAGCTAAACATCTGGCCGCTGGGAAAAGCACAGCTCCTGGGTATCAGGACGTACTCTGCAAGAACTGAATCCTACCATCCTGCCGTTCAGGCATCTGGGCTGAGACTCTCCACGTGGACAAAAATAAGCCCAGGGCACAAGAAGTGGTGCCAGAATTCAGACCTCATTGGGCCAAATCATTCTTTGTTCTTCCCTCACTTACTGGGATGACATCATTTAAAAAGAGCTGCCTTTTCTGGGTTTCTTCCCCACTCCCCCCACCATGCCCCCGCACCTTCCTCTAAGACACTGGTGTTTAAACAGCCTGCACACAAACTCTGATTCATGAGGAAGAACGATTGTTCA
>SJYF01000861.1:384518-397208 GCA_006410515.1 Procapra przewalskii
GACCACCTGACCTGCCTCTTGAGAAATCTGTATGCAGGTCAGGAAGCAACAGTTAGAACTGGACATGGGACAACAGACTGGTTCCAAATAGGAAAAGGAGAGCGTCAAGGCTGTATATTGTCACCCTGCTTATTTAACTTCTATGCAGAGTACATCATGAGAAACGCTGGGCTGGAAGAAGCACAAGGTGGAATTAAGATTGCCGGGAGAAATATCAGTAACCTCAGATATGCACATGACACCACCCTTATGGCAGAAAATAAAGAACTAAAGAGCCTCATGATGAAAGTGAAAGAGGAGAGTGAAAAAAGTTGGCTTAAGACTCAACATTCAGAAAACTAAGATCATGGCATCCGGTCCCATCACTTCATGGCAAATAGATGGGGAATCAGTGGAAATAGTATCAGACTTTATTTTGGGGGGCTCCAAAATCACTGCAGATGGTGACTGCAGCCATGAAATTAAAAGACGCTTACTCCTTGGAAGGAAAGTTATGACCAACGTAGATAGCATATTAAAAAGCAGAAACATTAGTTTGTCAACAAAGGTCCGTCTAGTCAATGCTATGGTTTTTCCAATGGTCATGTGTGGATGTGAGAGTTGGGCTATAAAGAAAGCCAAGAGCCGAAGAATTGATGCTTTTGAGCTGTGGTGTTGGAGAAGACTCTTGAGAGTCCCTTGGACTGCAAGGAGATCCAACCAGTCCATCCTAAAGGAGATCAGTCCTGGGTGTTCACCGGAAGGACTGATGTTGAAGCTGAAACCCCAGTCCTATGGCCACCTGATGCAAAGAACTGACTCACTGGAAAAGACCCTGATGCTGGGAAAGATTGAGGGCAGGAGGAAAAGGGGACGACAGAGGATGAGATGGTTGGATGGCATCACTGACTCAATGGACAGGAATTTGAGTGAACTCCGGGAGATGGTGATGGACAGGGAAGCCTGGTGTGCTGCGCTTCATGGGGTCGCAAAGAGACACCCCCCAAAATAAAGTCTGATACTATTTCCACTGATTCCCCATCTATTTGCCATGAAGTGATGGGACCGGATGCCATGATCTTAGTTTTCTGAATGTTGAGTCTATTAGTGACTGAACAGAACAGAACAACAGAACCTAAGAAGCTTAATTTTAAACGTTTAATCATATACACATTCAGTTCAATGACCCTCGCCTATTTTCACATCGAAAGCAGTATCCACGAAGGCCTGAAGTGTTAGGGAAGGGTTAAAACCATCATTGAAAATTTAAAGGAACAAAGGCTGTTAATTCCCTCCAACAGTTCCTACAACACTCCTATGTGGGGTGTAAAAAAGTCAAGTGATAAATGGAGACTCACTCAAGATACACGAATAAGTAGGGTCTAATCCTTATACTTTACTGTCTGAAATTCCTCAACAAGCCACTTATTTTTCAGTCGTTGATTTGCAGATTGCTTTCTAGAGTTGAGCCTATATGAAATCACTCTCCACCTCTGACTTTTAAGACAATTGAGAGGATTCTTGGCCATTATAGGCTATTGCCTCATTTGGATTTCAGGTTATGGGGAACTTGCCCGGCCTTTGTATAAACCTATAACGGAGACTCAGCAGGTCCAAACACAAAGTGGTTTGGCCCCTGGACTCAAAAGGCTTTCAAGCCTCTTTTAAACTGCTCTCCTGCAAGATCCCGCTTTCAGCTTGCCCACAGGATCAGACTGTCGCTTGCTACTGAAAAACAGGCTGCGGCTACTATTGTTTTGCTAATGCCTAAAGTTCCGGAATTTACTAATGAGCAAAATCTTAACCATACTGACTTATTCTGAGGGAAGTGGGATCTTCAACGCTAAAGTTTAAAGCAACAATGTTCCAACTTTAAAGCTACTGACACCTGTGGCCAATGCATGTCAATGTATGGCAAAACAAATACAGTATTGTAATGTAGGGAAATAACAATAATAATAAAAATTAAAAAAAAAATAAAGCTACTGTAACTCAAGGGGCGTCGAAACCTCTAGGAACAGAATGTCATTTACACTGTTCCTGGAGACCCCAATCTTCAGGCAAAGCTCAAGAGGCTGATTACATTATCAAGAAACATCTGCGTAAGCTGACTCGGGAAACACAAGACGGGTGGCTTCAAGTTTCAGCCGTAGTTTTAATGAGGGCTCAAACTGTCCCAAAAAGGGACTGTCTCTCTGACAGAACGCTGTCTTGGGCAGACACTGTCACAGATCCTGAAGCCTTACAAGTGTCTGTAACTGAGCTTTCAGCTTCGCAACCGCCCCATCAATTGAAGGCTTCCCACGGTGGGTTTCTCAGCTTCAAGGAAAGAACTTTCCTCAACTCCATGATGACATCGCAACAATCCCAAGATGGGCTGGTATAACATATTGTACCTGAACTGTGGACATAATGTTAAGCTTTAACTGTGGTTATGTTTTAACTTGGCTTAATGACCATCTTGCGTTACATCTGCAGCTGTATAATGTGGCTGGTTTGTAACCGTTTGAAAGCGTTGAAGTCACAAGTGGCTGTCCAGGCTCCTTGAGTGCCACAACGTCCTTCAACTTACCATCTTGGGGTCCCTGGATCGAGACCTTCAATGTGAGGGTCAGGAGAATATGTTGCCTCAACAATTTAGGGATGACACCCCTCAACAGCAGAAAGCAGCTATGGAACGAAACCGACACCCCTTTCCCTTGGCGACATAATTCTCTTAAAAGAAAAGGGGGGATTGAGAGAGTCAATTCCTAGGCAGATTGATAAGTCTGGGGTCCCCGAGGAGAAAGGGGTCGGGGGTCCCCAAGAAGAAGATGGCTCTGGGGCTTTCGAAGAGCAGACAGGGGTCTGGAATTCTCAGGGAAGAGGAAAGGACAAACGCCTTTTCCCCCCTACATTCCTTAATCTTAGTCACATAAAACGTTTTCTTCGCTAAGCCCGGAAGTAATGGTTACACAACAAACAAGTCAGTTTAAATCGGCACTAAGGATTATATCCTCACTTTCAGTCTCTAGCTATAGGAGGTTTTCTGAGAGACTGTATTCTTGTATTTAACAGCTTCCCTGGTGCCGCAGAGGTTAAAACGTCTGCCTGCAACGTGGGAGACCTGGGTTCGATCCCTGGGTCGGGAAGATCCCCTGGAGAAGGAAATGGCAACCCACTCCACAATTCTTGCCTGGAGAATCCCATGGATGGAGGAGCCTGGTGGGCTACAGTCCGCGGGTCACAAAGAGTCGGACACGAATGAGCGACTTCACTTTCACTTGAGGATTACATAACCACAGTGTATCCCGCTTGAGGACAGTTTCCCCTTCCTGGAATCCTTCTGACTGATCCTGGTATCTCAGAATGTGTATTATGGGAGTGGGTCTGGTAAGATCTTTCCATTGATAAGTTCCAATCCTCTCATCTTAAAAGGTAAAGTGTGGGAGTGGGTCTGGTAAAAATTTTTTTACAACCTTGAGACATTCTTTTGCTTTATTGTAATAACCAATTTTAAAAGTGTATAACAAGGCCATCCCCCCCTTCTGATGTCTATGTCAGAAGCTTTCTCAGTCACTTTTCAAACTTTAATAAAACTCTGCTACACACGTACACACAAAAAGAGGGTGGATACATGTATAACTGATTCACTTTGCTAAACACCCAAAACTATTGCAACATTGTCACTCAACTATATTCCAAATAAAAATAATTTTTTTTAAAGTTTCTCTGAACTTGTAGCTTCACAAGCTTCTAAAACAGCCTCTGGTCTGTATTTTTGGAAGGTAATTTGCTGGTAATAAATGTGACTCTCAACAGGCTTGACAGGCCGGGGTTCAAGTAGCTCAGGGCTTTTTGCCTTAAGGCAAACCAAAGCCTCCAATTCTCCATATCATCACACTGACTGGGGGTCTTTGACATCCAATGCTGAATACAAAGAACCTACTTTTTCCTTTCAATGACCGTCCTAGTATTTTTATTACTGATATGTCATGTGGAACAATGGAATGAGTGGGGATCAGATGGGAGTGTGAATCTCAGCTCCACGATTTATTAACTATGAGAGTTTGCGTGAACAACTTAAGTCTTTCTCAGCCTCCATTTCACTACCTTTTTAAAAAAGGAGGCAGGGGGAGGAGAAAATAACTGTTTTTAAAATGTTAAATCACAGCGTCCGCCCAGGACTGGAATTGCTGGATCTCATGGTAGTTCTTGACTCCCCGGGGGAAGGAACTGCCAACCCACTCCAGTGTTCTTGCCTGGAGAATCCCGAGGACAGTGGAGCCCAGCGGGCTACCTTCCGTGGGGTCACAGAGAGTCGGACATGACTGAGGACAAGGCCTTCTACTTTTAATGTCTGAGGCCCCTCCATGCCGTTTTGCAGCCCGACCGCAGCACTCTACATGCCCACCCACGGCGCACAAGGGTTCCCTTTTCTCCACAGGGTCACCAACATATATCACCTCTCGCCAAGCCATCCTGGCGGGTGGGAGTTACTATCTCACGGTGGGTTTGCTTCCCACTGGGAAAGAGATATCTGGAGCCGCGTGTTCTCTGCACCATGACTCGTGACATCCAGGATACGGAAACAATCTCGGCGTCTGTACACAGATGCACGGATAAAGAAGATGCGGCAGATACATAGCACGGAATATTACTCGGCCATGAAAAGAAAATCCTGCATTTCATGCAACGGAAATGGACCTGGAGGGTATTATGCTAAGTGAAATAAGTTAGAGAGAGAGAGACACTGTATGATCTCATTTATACGTGGAATCTAAAAAGGCTAATTAAAAAAAAAGAGTGAAACGGTGGTTATCAAGGGTTCTGCTTGTACTGAGTGCCTCAGTCATGTCCGACTCTTTGTGACCCCACAGACTGTAGCTCCATCAGGCTGCTCTGTCCATGGACTTCTCCAGGCAAGAATACTAGAGTGGGATGCCATTCCCTTCACCAGGAGATCTCATCAACAGAGATAAGACCCATGTTTCCTGCATCCCAGGCAGATTCTTTACCGTCTGAGCCATCAGGGAAGCCCTGTGAAGTCTGATACTCAGCTGCAACAATGCGATTTAAGTGTTATAAATCACACATGGGTTTGCCTTACAGTCACAAAGGCAGGAATTTTTTCTTTTTTTTAAACCGAACTGCAAAGGTGACTTGGAAAGTTGGGTGTCAAGCCAAGATACGTGAGTGAGAAGGAAAATTTAAAATATTTTTGTAATGACAATGATGAAGGGACACTTTGAACAAGCTGCAAAGGTGACTCAGTAAAGACACCACAGGCCACCAGATGAGAGGCTGGCAAACCCGGCCCCCCAGCCTCCGTTTATAAATAAAACTTTATTTCAACACAGCCACACCCCTTCGTTTTACACACTGCCTGAGGCTGCTTTTGCACACTGTACAAGAAATCCCCAAAATACTGGCCAGTATATGGTATAGTGGTGTATCATATACCTACAACTTGTTTTAAAGGAGTAGAATGTGAAAGATCTCAGCACAAGAACAACATTTATTTCTAACTATGTAAGGGGATGCATGTTACCAAGATGCACTAGAGCGTTTTTTGTTTGTTTTGCTTTATATACATATACAGAATGACTTATGTTGTAAACCTGAAACAAAGATAATTCTGTGGTCACTTACATCTCAGCCAAACATAAAAATGTAAAAAGAAAGATTGCCACTCGGGGCTAGATGAAAGCAGAGAAGCTGTAGCTTTTCCCATGACCAAAAAAGCAAACCAGAGTCAGACTTTTATCTTAAAAGATACAAAGTTTTATTACACAAACCTGGAATCAATGGTATCATTCCATAAATTAGACAGCAGTAAAATCTTCCCAGGGAGTGTGTGTGTGTATATATACACACAAATCACAGTGATTTTCATGGTGCAAGGAATGGAGAGGTGTAGATACAGGCTTTTTTTTTTCTTTCTTTTTTAAACCACATGAGAAGCTGAGACGATTCAGGGCAGGGCTCCCCGTATGACTCGGGCAGGATCCTTCATCCCTTGAGAAAGAAGGAACCTCCGACCGCCCTGCAGAGCCAGAGAAAGCGTCTCAGGGAGCCAGGAAAGGTGGCCGGTGAGCTGAAACGCTTCTGATCCCAGTTGCAAAAAAACACACGTGCCATGAGTTATGTTTAAATAACACAGGAGTCCACTGTGGAAGAACAAACAGAATATCACCAGAAGACGTTTCCGGACACAATAACTTAGGGGGCACGGTTCCAGAATATTTCCTTTTTGATTATCAAGGATGGCGTGTGGTGGTAACCACACAGGGTCAGCAGAAAGAAGCTCGGGATGAAAGCACGATGCGGCGTGGAAACACGGGCCCACCTCTCGCCCTCCACCAAGACACAGACACACACACGCACAGACTCAAAGAGATCACTTAAGACAGTCGTACAGGTGTTTTTTCTCTTTGTTCTTGGTGAGTCAGCAACGCCCACGCAAGTTGAACTGGTTAGTCAAAAACAGATGAAGAAGCGTACAGTGCACCCAGGGTTTCAGCAGGTACAGAATACACGCCAGGCAGATGGACCACCAGACAGAAAAGAACACAGGCACCTTGATTCAAATCTCCACCGGAGGCAATCAAAAGACTTGCACGCAGCTGTCAATTGTGTGATGCAAAATCAGAGGGCTGGGGACCCCCCAAAAAAAATTTCCAATCTTTCCTGCTCCTGAAGCTGCAGCAAGGATTCTGCTGTTACGATGGGGAGTGAGTGCAGTCGGCAGGGCTCGCCCACGGTCTCGGTGCCTGCAGAGCAGGGCACTGGGGTCCTGCATGAACAGGATGGAGCCAAATCTCACAGCGTAAAGTGGTTTCCCATCGAGAGGCAACGTAGGTTGTAGGCAGAAACGGCAAAGACAAGTCACAAGACTCAACTGCCTGGCGCTGCCGGTGACTCGGATGGGTGGCAGGTTGGTCCTGAAACGCAGACAGAAAGAAGAAAAGCAAACATCTCCCGAGACGGTGAAGCAGAGGTGACGCCTGACCTGCTCGAGGAGCAAGACTGGGAGGAGTTTTAAAGCCTCATGACGGTGTGACGTGCACGCCGGTTACCGGGTTTTGTCTCCTTTGCATATTTTGACATAGCGACAGCAGAAATCACGGTTTGTTGGGTTTTCTTTCCCTCATTGCTGGCCAACGATACATGTCTGCTGAGTGTGATGTCCCAACTGCCATGACCACAGGCAATATGCCGCTATGACCGGCTACCGTGTTTTTTACCGATGGCTCTCAAACCAGGCTGGCTTTACTTTTCCCCGAGGAAAACAAGACCCACCCTGATCCACCTCTTGAAATCAATGCATTTCCTAAAGACTTTATAACCTGTTTTTTTGGGGGGGTGGAATCAGGACCATTTTTAAAGTCGTTACTGAATTTGTGACGTTGCTTCTGTTTCATATTTTTGGCTTTCTAACACTAAGGCAGTGGCATCTCAGGTCCCCCCACCAGGGATTAAACTCACACCACCTCCCTGCCAGCACTGGAAACTGAAGGCTTACCCACCAGGCCACCAGGTAGGGGTGGCGGGGGAGCCCCAAGACTTTCTCAAGAGTGCTGCCACTTAGGGAGACCCTGCCAACTTGTCAAACGGCAGCAAACAAAAAAACAGATCCTTTTCCGGTTCGGAACGGCGTCACGGTGGCGGTGAACGTTCTTCAAAGCCTCGCACACGCCGATTACTTTCGATCCAAGACTCGAACATCACAGGATGCCTCCAGGGAGCGAACGGTTTTCTGGCTGTATGCAGGGAGCCGTCCACGTGTTTAAGACTCATTGTGATCACGCCCAGGGTTGCATGACGTCAGACCACTTAATATAAGGCCCAGCCACCAGCACATGCCGCTTGCAGTGACCAAATGGGCGCCGGGGGTGTCAAAGGTGAGATAAACCCTGCCTGGCAGTGTTGGAATTGTTCTTCCTTTCCAACTGGCTTTGCACGGCTGCTGGTCAACGACCATGCTTTTATAAAGAACTGAGCCATCCATGGCATTTGAACCTTTGCTTTCCCTGCATAGCTCTTCAAAATTAAGGCAACGCGTTTTCATGCGTTCTTGTGCTATGTTCATCTCATAAATTACATCCTAGAGAGGAAGAATGAAGCCAAAAAAATATGCATCGGGATCAACATGTCTATTTACAATTTTTGTATTGTATTCAAGAAAGGTGTTTCATTTATTTTTTATTTTCTTAAGCATAAGGCTCCAAATAATACTCATTTATTTTTATAGTCAGAGGACACAAGACTTAATGCTTTTCCTCATGGGGTCTGTATCTCTGCGCAAGTTCACGCTGCTCATTCAACCTTCTAACATTCAATGACGTAATAGTTCAGAAATGGCATGATCAAATTTTAGACCCAGTTGGCTCACCGTCTAATCCAAAGAGTGTGGTGATGGAAAAGTACAGACTCCAAATAACAGTTCTCTGGGAACATTTATCCAAGTGCACCCTTTGAAAGTAAATTTTTAATGAGTTGCCCATTGTAAGGTTTGTTTTACTTAATCTTGGACTCACTCTCACCTACGGACCGGCCTGCTCTTTGAAGATGAGGTCATTTATGAGAAGGGGGTGACTTAGCGCCTTCGGCTCAAAGCTTTTGTAGGCGTCATTTCTCTTCACATCTCCTTCAAGCACACACAGCCCTTGTCTTCCAGTCCAGGAGTGGCTGTGGTCCAGTTGCTCAGTTGTGTCTTTTTGTGACCCCAGAGACTGCAGCAGGCTAGGCCTCCCCGTCCATCACCAACTCTCAGAGTTTGCTCAAACTCATGTCCATGAGTCGGTGGTGCCATCCAGCCATCTGATCCTCGGTCGTCCCCTTCTCCTCCTGTCTTCAATCTTTCCCAACATCAGGGTGTTTTCCAGTGAGTCAGCTCTTCGCATGAGGTGGCCAAAATATTGGAGCTTCAGACTGAGCATCACTCCTTCCAATGAACACCCAGGGCCGATCTCCTTTAGGATGGACTGGTTGGATCTCCTTGCAGTCCGGGGGACTCTCAAGAGTCTTTTCCAGCACCACAGTTCAAAAGCATCCACTCTTCAGGGTGCAAATGGTCAAATCTGATATATACATTACATCCTTTGACATTTGTGCTATGTTAAAAAAAATCATATACTTTTCCCAAACATCAGCTCTCCACACCCCTAGATGTGTCTGCAGAAAAGCGAGGAAAGCAAAAGCTGGGGAAGACACAGCTTTCTGGCCCAGCACAGGGAAGAAAACAGCAAATAGCTCGGCAGCAAATAGCTTACCAGGTGACCCGAGAATACCTGAGTTCCAGAGACCTGAGAAGAGTTGAAAGCTGAGGCAGCACCCAAGCCTTTACAGCAACACGTCCCGAGGACACACTCTGCCTGCAACCCTGTGCTCCAAGGAGCTGCACCTTTATGGGCAGGAGCAAGGGGGATGCGGGGCTTCGGGGGAGGGAGGGCCCTGGGAGTCTATTGACTAATCCCCGCCAGCCCTGGCTCCAGAACTGACTGCTTAAATGCACAGACCTCCGCCGGGCTAGGGCATGGTTGGACCCTACGGCCGGATTCTACACAACAGGTTTGAGCCACCCTTGTCTTTTCAGCTGAGTCCCGTTTAGGCTTTTTTTCACAGCAAAGGTTAGAATCAGAAAGCAGAAGAGAAAGAGGGTAAAGAAGGCAATGAATGACGATGCCAAGCACCTCCGACCACGTCCTGCTTCTGGGAAAACACAAACGTAACCAGCGACACTTGCTCACGCCAACACGCTCAACAGCTGGCTTTCGTGATCGACAGAGTTCATCGTCCTGACCCAACCCTCGGGTCCAAAGGGAAAACAGAGCTCACCCCAGGCTTGCCCAGCACAGGCCCGGCAGGTCTGTGAAACCAGAAGCACTGCGCACGCTGACGAGGAGATAGAATCAAGCAGAAACAAGGAAGGTTCAAACGGCTCCACCGTATCCCTTCCGTTCCTCGCTTTTCCCAAAACCAAAGGGGAAAAGAAAAACATGTGCGTTGAGTTCCTCTAGCCAATGCTGAAAAGAGACTCTTCTGTACTGGGAGATGCATTTTTGGTCCAGGGATTGAACCTGGAATACGAATAGCTAGCCATCTCCCTACAGAGTCTGAATTTTTTTTTTTTAATGCTACAGACAAAAGTCCTTGAAAAGCATTCGCACTCAGGGGCTAGTCTTGGGACTAAGAGTCAAACTCACACCTCCTTCCTTTGACTTCTGGTTTCAAGACCTCAGGCTACCAGACACAAAGCACTGAACAAACTCGATACAGACGGTCATAGGATTGAACCATAAAATGCATGTAAGATGATTAAAAAACGCATGTATCATAACTTTTAAAATTTTGTCCAGCAAGAGAACAGATTCATTAAAAAAAAAAAAATCTGAAACATAAATAGAATCTCTGGAAAGGAAGAACATGTACATCACGACACAATTTCTATGCTCCAGGCATACCGCCTTTTTTTATACACAGACATGAGCAAACGCACAGACACACGCACACTTTGTGGTTATATCTGACCAAGTTCAGCTCAAACTTAAAAAGTCAAGTCTATGAGGGGGGAAAAAAATGAAACCGAGATATTCCAGTAGGGACACACAAAGCTAAAAAGAAGAAAACCTCCAACCAGATGAATGTTCAAAGTGTCCTACTGTGCAGCCGATTTTCCAGTAGATTAAATAATTCCAGGGCCACGAACGTCAACAGCTCTGCAATCTCTTTATACACATCCGGGCGTAAACAAACGCGGAAGCATCCTTACTCCAAGAAGAAGATAGACGCTTCCTCGGGTTGGCGTGGGGGCCACCGTGTGTCCCAGGCAGGCTCAGATCACCCTGTGACTGGCATGAAATCAAACAAAGGATTTGGTTACTTTTGTAAATGTTTATCCTCTTTTATCTTTTGCTTGCCCTGTGTGGCACACGAGATCTTCTTTCCCCAAGCAAGGATGGAACCTGCATCGTTGGAAGCAGGCAGTCTCATCCATCAGACTGCCAGGGAAGTCTGGATTTTGTCAAGTTTTCAAAACACCTGGGTACCATTTGTCAACGTAACAGTAACAACAACAATGGTAGGACAAAAGCAGCAAAAGATTCCTTTCACATCCTTATTGCAAAGACCCACGAGCCTGAATTCTACGGAGCGAGAATGCTGGTAATAAAGTAAACTGAAAGAAATTTTTTCAAAGGTGGGTTCTCCATGGTCCATACAACTAGCCCAATCTCGTCCACAGTTTGAAAAGAGATTCAGCCCAGAAACAAAAGTGGGTCCCCGTTTCCTGGTACTTTGCCATAGGACCTCACCATCAGACAAAACGTTTCATGATGAAGAAAAAACTACAGGGCCCAGACTCACAATCTAAGTCAGCTTCTGTTTTGTAAATCAGTTCAACCCACAAGGACCCACCATATCGCAAAGGAAACTCTGCTGAGGACTCTCTAATACCCTATAAGGGAAAAGAATTTGAGAAAGAAGAAATACATGTATATGTAAAAAACATATATATATATATATATATATATGAGAAATTTAAAAATAAACAGAATTCAACTGATACAGGGCTTGCCGGGTGACTCAGAGGTAAGCAACCCGCCTGCCAATGCAGGAAACCCGGGTTCCATTCCCTGGGTTGAGAAGATTCCCCTGGGGAAGGGAGTGGCAACCCCGTCCAGTATTCTTGCCCGCAGAATCTCATGGACCGGCATTCTGTGATCCCACGGGGTCACAGAGAGTCAGACACGACTCAGCGACTCACACTTTCCCTTACTTTCCAGTGATATCAGGCATGCATGAAATAAAAGGTGCCTGGATATTTCAAAAATCAACACATAAAATAAAAATATACCTTCCAGGCAGGGAAGTCCCGAGCTCAGAAATTCTTGAAGACATCCAGCTCTTTCTGTGACACCGGCGGGGCAGAAGTCCAGTCGTTCTCAGGATAGGCTTCGAAGTTGGAGGTATCGTCCTCACTGCAGAGCTTGGGGACAATTGGGGGCTGAGGAACCAGCAAAGACACAGCGCCGTGGTTACAGAGGAACAGTGTTCACCAGTGAGCTTACATTCAGCCACGCTTCAGTTTTACCCGCACTTTGCAGATACTGCGTCTGTTTTTTTAATAAATCAAAGCTTTGCAGAAACCTTGCCAGTCTGCAAAGCTTTGCAGAAACCTTGCCAGTCTGCACCGGGAAGTTGTTACATTCAGGTACACCCAGTTTTATTGTACTTTATAGCTCAGTTGGTAAAGAACCCACCTGCAATGCAGGAGATGCCCATGCCATCCCTGGTTTGGGAAGAACCCCTGGAGAAAGCATAGGTTACCCACTCCAGTGTTCTTGGGATTCCCTGGTGACTCACACTGTAAAGAATCCGCCTGCAATGCAGGAGACCTGGGTTCCATCCCTGGGTTGGGAAGATCCCCTGGAGGAGAGCATGGCACCTCACCCCAGTACTCTTGCCTGGAGAATCCCCATGGACAGAGGAGCCTGGCGGGCTGCAGACCATGGGGTTGCTGAGGGTCGGGGACAGGATGACTCAGTGACTAAGTGCGTTCACACACGTACGTACTCCTTTATTTTGGATTCTTTTTAATGTAATCAAAGCTTCACAGAAACCCTGCATGGAGCAAGTCTGCCCCAGGAAGTCGTTACATTTAGGCATGCCTCACTTAACTGCACTTTGGACACAGTGTGTTTTTTGTACTTTGAAGCTCTGCAGAAACGG
>SJYF01000861.1:397260-426587 GCA_006410515.1 Procapra przewalskii
AGCAAGCCTTCCTGTGTCCTGCCTCCAACAACACTGCCACACTTCTTCCTCTGTGTCACATGCTGACAAGTCTCACACTTCAAACTTTTATTAAGATTTTACTTGTTAGGTTGATCTGGGACCACTGATCTTTGATGTAACTAGTCTTGTATTTTTCAATTAAGGTATAGATGTTCTTTTAAGCCACAGACTGCAGCGCCCCAGGCTCCTCCGTCCATCGGACTCTCCAGGCAAGAGTACTGGAGTGGTTTACCTGTCCCTTCGCCAGGGGACTCTTCCTGACTCAGGGATCAAACCAGGGATGCCTGCATTGCAGGAGATCTCTTTACCAGCTGAGCCAGCGGGGAAGCCCGACTCTGCAGCTCAGGTCTTCCCTCTCAACAGTATGAACTTCACTTATCACTGATTTGCATCACCTCATTAGGTACTCATCCTAAGGAACGGAGCCACAGACTCAGCCCGTGTCTGCGTTCAGGAGAGCGTGAGGCTTCCCCGGGTACGAGCCGGCAGACCTGCCGCACGGCCGTACCTTCAGCTTCCTTTCGGGGACCGCGCCCCAGTCCACGAGCCGGAACCACCGGTGCTGTTTGACGTCCTCGGCTCCGTTCTGCAAAAAGGAACAGCCGTCATCAGCGCAGAGAAGGCCGGCAGGACGGGAAAGCATGGAGCACAGAGAAGCTCCGGACGATTCCACAGAGAGAAACACGGGTTTGCTATGACTCGAGCCTGTGTCCCCAGAGAGAACCAGCAATGAAGGCATGTGAGTGTCATATATGCTTTTGGTCGTCATACAGAGAAATGCACTGATAGAGTTCAGGCTTCCCAGGTGGCTCAGGGGTGAAAGAACCTGCCCGCCAAGGCAGGACACGTGGCTTCCATCCCTGGGCGGGGAAGATCCCCTGGAGAAGGAAACTGCAATCCACTCCAGTATTCTTGCCTGGAGAATCCCATGGACAGAGGAGCCTGGTGGGCTACAGTCCACGGGGTTGCAGAGAGTCGGACATGACTCAGTGACTAAACAGCACGCTGTTCGTGCGTATGGTGCCACAAAGACCAAAGGGTAATTACGGTTCAGGCCCTCCCAACGTAAAGCGGGATTTTCACCTTGACAACTGCCTTCAGCTGAAGCTATGCTCATTTTGTATGTGTGAGTGTGTTCCTCGCTCAGTCGTGCCCAACTCTTTGTGACCCTATGGACTGTAGCCCGGCCAGGCTCCTCTGTCCATGGGGATATTCTCCAGGCAAGAATACTGGAGTGGGTTGCCATTTCCTTCTCCAGGGGGTCTGCCCGATGCAGGCATAGAACCCGGGTCTCCTGCCCTGCAGGCGGGAAGCTTTACCACCTGTCCTACTTTTACAAACGTATAAATTGAGGTTCACAAAATGATGTCGTTTGCTCCCTTCGGCCCAGAGATTAAGTCACGTGACTACGATGCAAATTGGGGATGTCACACTTGAGAGATGGGTTGTTCTTTTTTTTTTTTTTTAAAGATCTTGCAGCGTGCGGGATTTTAATTCCCCAAGCTGGGATCGGAACCGCGGCGCCTGCAGAGGAAACCTAGAATCTTAAGCACTGGACCTCCAGGGAAGTCCGGAAACTTCAGAGAACTGCTAGCCACAGGTTACTGGGTTCTTTTGGAAGGAATGAACCTGTTCTTTAAAACTGTGGTGACGGGGGCATCATTTTGCTAACATATCGCAAGCCATCCGACTGTCGGATTTAAAGGGGTAAACTGCACGGCATGTGAATGACGAGAGGGAGGTTCAAGGGGGAAGGGAACATGGGTATCCCTCTGGCCGACTCGGGCAAACGTGTGGCAGAAACCAACAGAATATCGTAAAGCAATTATCCATCAATGAAAAATTTAAAAAATATTCAGAAACAAAAATACATAAGTAAATTAAGAAAGCGATGATTAGTTAACTTATAGATCACTGCTGAGTCACTGACTTCTTTGGAGAGATGAGGACACCCGATTCTGGGTCAGTCAAATCTGAAACTTGGCCAATGAAAGGGTAAGACTGTTCTGCCATTGTTGACATGCCTCAAGTCAGATGAGAGCCATTGAAAGTGAGTACCACTTAATACGTGCCGAGATGTTCAGTCGTGTCTGACTCTTTGCGACCCTCGTGGACGGTAGCCCTCCAGGCTCCTCTGTCCAGGGGGATTCTCCAGTCAAGAATACTGGGGTGGGTTGCCTTTCCCTTCTCCAGGGGATCTTCCCAACCCAGGGACTGAACTGAGGTCTCCCACATTGCAAGCAGATTCTTTCCCAGCTGAGGCCCCAGGGAAGCCCCAGAATACTGGAGTGGGTTGCCATGCCCTCCTCCAGGGAATCTTCCCGCCCCAGGGATGGAACGCGAGTCTCTTACGTCCCCTGCTTTGGCAGGCAGACTTTTCCCCACGAACCTCATGTCGGAAGGCGCTCCCGTTCCACATACAGGATACAAATACTGACCTTCATATTTCCCAGCCTCCTCGTTCTGTCAGTAACAAGCAGTTTCCTGATGAGGTCCCTGTTTGGGCGGGGAGCGGGGAGGGAAGGGGACAGAAACACAGATACGTTGATACGGACCCACGCAAACACAGCAGGTCAACAGCAATAAAATCCACACCATACGACAAAGACACCCACCCCCTGATTCAGTCTTCACGTTGGCTAAGCGTCTTCTAGCCTTTCTCACCACTGGTGAGTGCTAAGTTGCTCCAGTCCTGTCTGATTCTCTTCGACCCTATGGACTGCAACCCGCCAGGCTCCTCTGTCCGTGGGATTCTCCAGGCGGGCGTACTGGAGCGGGTTGCCATTCCCTCCTCCAGGGGGTCTTCCCCGACCCAGGGATCGAACCTGCGTCTCTTACGTCTGCTGCATTGGCAGGCGGGTTCTTCACAACTGGCTTCACCTGGGAAGGCCCTTTGTCATCATTTTCTGTTCCTAAATAACGTAAACAATTTACACGACGCAGAGTTGCAACCCAGCTAAGGCGCAGAGGTTCATCACACCATCGTGGAGGTGAACAGCCTTTGAACATGAGCTGGAGAAACCCTGTCTGCCCTGGGGATGTCTGACCTTCACTTCAAATCCACCTGCCAGGCCAAGCCCGGCCAAGTAGACAATGTGTGATTCTACCAGAATCAGTCAGCACGCTTTGCCTGGTGGGTCTACTTGACTGTGGGATTCTTGTCTGGAGTCCTTGCCGTCCCAGAAGCAAGAGACGTATTTTTCTGTGTGCTGGGTCACTGAGATTTTCCTTCTAAATAGCAGACGGTATCAGAATACTGAGTCACTGGACTTCAACCCTGAATATGCATCAGAAGGATGGACGATGAAGCTCCAATCCTTTGGCCACGTGATGCAAAGAACTGACTCATTAGAAAAGACCCTGATGCTGGGAAAGACTGAAGGCTCGAGGAGAAGAGGTCGACAGAGGATGAGATGGTTGGGTGGCATCACTGACTCAATGGACATGAGTTTGAGTGAGCTCCAGGAGATGGTGATGGACAGGGAAGCCTGGCGTGCTGCAGTCCATGGGGTCGCAAAGAGTCGGACACGACTGAGTGACTCAGCAACAAAAACAACAAAAATCAGAACACAGAAGGATAGAGACGCCTGCATTCACACCGCAGATGAGGATTCAACACAATTACGTCAAAGCGTGTTTCCAGAAATCATTTCCTTTCATCTCCCCCTGAAAAATTTTATTTAAGTAACGTACTCACTCACAGTACTTACACATTATACAAGGGTTCCCCGGTAGCTCAGCAGTATAGAATCTGCCTGCCAACGCAGGAGAGGCAGGAGACCCTGGTTTGATCCCTGGGTCGGGAAGACCCCCCTGGAGGAGGGTATGGTAACCCACGCCAGTATTCTCGCCTGGAGAATCCCACGGACAGAGGAGCCCGGCGGGCTACAGTCCATGGGGTTGCAGCGAGTCGGACAGGATTGCAGCGACTTAGCGTGCAAAGTCATCCTAAGTCATTGACGCCTGCACCAGCCACCAAACTAGCTGGGAGGCACATGGGCTTATTTTCAAATTACAAAGCTGATTCCTTATTCAATATGATGACAAACAGCCTTTGTTCGCTAATGATAAATACACGCATTCTCTCAAAAGATGTAAAATACGGCTGCAAGTCGAAGAGAGGAAGTGTCATCCCAGCAGAGTCATGAAAAGCTGTCCCCTTTTAATGATAAATACACCCATTATCTCACAAGATGTAAAATACGGCTGCAAGTCCCGAAGAGAGGAAGTGTCATCCCAGCAGAGTCATAAAAAGCTTTCCTCTTTTCGGGGGGAGGGGAGGATGACCCACCCAAGGAGCGTCAGCTGAGCTCAGAGGAACAAAGCAGGATGGTACCCCGCTGGGCAGGACTGGGGGTCTGTCACAGGCTTTAGAAATGAACACCCCCAAAGACCAGAGAGGACGGCGGACTTACTTCACACTGAACTCCAAATGTCTGGGGAAGTCTATCTTGCCAGCAAGAATCTTCTGATAGATGCCAAAGGCGTTGTCATCGAAAAACGGAGGAAACCTGTTAGAAAGATTAAAACGTCTATTTTTAGCGGCCAGTGTGTGTGTTTGGGGGGGGGACCACCCGCAGGCTTTATAAGGACGGCTTCCTTCCGCCTGCCACGGGCAGAAGAGAACTTTATTTTGCGGTGTGCGCTTTCTCCTCTCACCCTGGAGGCACGGATGACTCGGGACCAGCTACGAAGGCATGGTTCCAAGAGGCCAAGCGGGAGGCAGTTTGGCCCAACTACAGACGATGGGCAAGGTTCGAAAAGGTCACCAGCACGAGGCGATGTGACTAGCTAGACGACACAGAGCCACTTGCCTGTTGCTTAGCCAGTGAGTCGTGTCCGAGTCTTTGCGACCCCGTGGAGTGCAGCCCCACCAGGCTCCTCTGTCCACGGGATGCCCGACTGGGTTGCCATTTCCTCCTCCAGGGGAACCTTTCCAAACCCAGGGATCCAACCTGCGTCTCCAGTCTTGGCTGGCAAGTTCTTCACCCCTGAGTGCACGTGGGAAGCCCATTACGGTCTCAGAACTACAATTAGCCCGGCCAGTTGCACTTTTAGAGTAACCAGCTTCCATGGACCGTGAACCTACCGCGGCCAAGGACGCCCGGCCCTCGCCGACTGTGAACGCCTTGGAGTGAATAAACCCCCGAGTTGGCCCTCCAGCCCGGAGCCAGAGCCGGTTCCAACAGCGGCCGGGGGTTCGTATCCCTGCCTTGGGCGGTGGCTGTGAATGAGGATACGCCACGGGACGGTTTCCATTCACAAACGGGCCCGGGAGAAAACGCGTCATACATTCCGCCACGGGCTCCCGGAGAACAGGGGTGAGGAGCCCCGAGGAAGCTGGCGGGACACGCCACCATCATGAGAAAGGTATGCGGGCAGTAGCTTTAACGAGCGGAAAAAAGTCATCACAAAGGAGCGCTCACAGACGGAGCCCGAGAGAAGCAGCAGATGGAACGTGTATCCGCAAGGTCGGAGTGCGGAAAGTGGCCGAAGACGGCGCCCAGACCTGACGTGTGTGTCTGTCGCTCACTCGTGTCCGACTCTTCGCCACCCCACGGACTATATATACCGTCCATGGGATTCCCCAGGCCAAGAACACTGGAGTGGGAAGCCTTTCCCTTCTCTAGGGGAGTCTTCCCAACCCAGGAATCGAACCCAGGTCTGCCTCATTGCAGGCGGATTCTTTACCAGCTGACCTATCAGGAAATAACCGCTACACTTCCAGGGAAGCTGCCCTCCTCCTAAGCCTTTTTTTTTTTTTAAATTTGATTAATTTAACTGAAGGATGACCAACCTAGACAGCATGTTAAAAAGCAGAGACATTACTTGGTCAACAAACGTCCACCTGCTCAAGGCTATGGTTTTTCCAATAGTCATGTATGGATTTGAGAGTTGGACTATAAAGAAAGCTGAGTGCCGCAGAATTGATGCTTTTGAACTGTGGTGTTGGAGAAGACCCTTAGAGTCCCTTGGACTGCACGGAGATCCAACCAGTCCAACCTAAAGGGGATCAGCTCTGGGTGTTCATTGGAAGGACTGATGCTGAAGCTGAAACTCCAATCCTTTGGCCACCTGATGTGAAGAGCTGACTCATTGGAAAAGACCCCGATGCTGGGAAAGACTGAAGGCGGGAGGAGAATAGGGCGACAGAGGATGAGATGGCTGGATGGCATCACGGACTCGATGGACCTGAGTTTGAGGGAGCTCTGGAGTTGGTGATGGACAGGGAGGCCCGGCGTGCTGCAGTCCATGGGGTCGCAGAGAGTCAGATATGACTGAGTGACTGAACTGGAGGATATTACTTGACAATACGGCGATGGTCTTAATAAAAAGGGCAGTGAGTGCCGTTCACACACGTGGGCACGACTTGCATCTTGACATCAGCCGTGGTGAGCGGTAGAGAGAAGGACCAGAAGGACCACCTGTGCTGCCCCAAGAAGGCAAGCTCAAGAATTTCATCTTAAAAAATGCACAGCCAGGAACTTTTGTGGCGGTCCAGTGGTTGAGAATCCGCCTTACAGCACAGACGACTCCAGTTCCGTCTGTGGTCGAGGAGCTAAGACCGTGGAGCAAGTGAGCCCGGTGTATTGCATCCACGGGGTCCCAGCTACGCAACTAGACTGTCTGCAGGCCGCCAGCAAAGAGCTGCTGCTGCTAAGTCGCTCCAGTCGTGTCCGACTCTGTGCGACCCCATAGACGGCAGCCCACCAGGCCCCCCCCGTCCCTGGGATTCTCCAGGCAAGAACACTGGAGTGGGCTGCCATTTCCTTCTCCAATGCATGACAGTGAGAAGTGAAAGGGACATCGCTCAGTCATGTCCAACTCTTAGCGACCCCATGGACTGCAGCCCACCAGGCTCCTCCACCCATGGGATTTTCCAGGCAAGAGTACTGGAGTGGGGGGCCATTGTCTGGCCGGCTAAAGGTGACACCTAACACCCAATTCAGCCAAATAAATGTTCTTTTAGAAAAATGCACATCAGGGCCTCCCCGGTGGGTCAGTGGTAAACAATCCGCCTTCCAAAGCAGGAGACTGGGTTCAATCCCTGACCCGGGAAGATCCCACATGCCTCAGAGTATCTAACCCGTGCCACCCCCCCCCAAAAAAAAAATATATATCTATATATATATGCCAATTTTGCAATTTTTTTTCCCATCATCTATCCATCACCTTTGGTGGCTAAGAAGGTAAAGAATCCGCCTGTCAATGCAGAAGACCCGGGTTCTATCCCTGGGTCAGGAAAATCCCCTGGAGAAGGGCATGGAAACCCACTCCAGAATTCTTGCCTGGAGAACCCTGAGGACAGAGGAGTCTGGCAGGCTACAGTTCATGGAGTCGCAGACTCAGACACGACTGAAGCTATGCTTGGCAAACACAGAACACGCATCCTATTAGGATATTACTAGAAGAAGGGCATGGCACCCCACTCCAGAATTCTTGCCTGGAAAATCCCATGGACACAGGAGCCTGGTAGGCTGCAGTCCATGGGGTCCCTAGGAGGTGGACTCGACTGAGCGACTTCCCTTTCACTTTTCACTTACATGCACTGGAGAAGGAAATGGCAACCCACTCCAGTGTTCTTGCCTGGAGAATCCCAGGGACGGGGGAGCCTGATGGGCTGCCGTCTATGGGGTCGCACAGAGTCGGACACGACTGAAGCGACTCAGCAGAAGGATCAGTTCAGTTCAGTTCAGCCGCTCGGTCGTGTCTGATGACTAGGATACAGTGTACTGAAATACTAGACTTCTAATAATTATGTTTACATAATAACTGTAATAATCATTCTAGCGTCTCCTAATATTGTATTCTAATTCTACTCTCTTGTATTTTAATAATTTCTGTTGTAGCATATTCGAGTACACTATAGAATATGTAAGTTCCCATAGGAGAAGAACATATTCGCTCAATCATGTCCTACGCTTTCTGACCCCGTGGACTGTAGCCCACCAGGCTCCTCTGTCCCCGGGATTCTCCAGGCAAGAACACTGGAGTGGGTCGCCATGCCCTTCTCCAGGGGATCTTCCCAATCCAGGGATCCAACCCAGGTCTCCTGCATTGCAAGTGATACCAGGGAAGCTCCGGACGTCCTAATAATATGCCATTATCTTCCAACAACATATCTTCCAATCATATACTATATTCCAATGTTATCTTTGTTTCGATATTCCATATTATTATATTCTGTGAAATTACATTCCCCCACTCCCCCTCCACCCCTGTAATAATACAGACAAAAAAACCCAGAAGACATAGCAAGTCCATTCTAGCAAAACGTCTTCTGGGCCGCGGGATTCAATTCTCGGGCAACGCTGCCCTCAGCTGGTCAGAAACGCTCAGGCAGGAAGACAGCCACCCGTGGCTGGCACATATCTGGTACACTGATCAAACACAGGCAGAAAAACGTGTCTGATTCTTGCGTTTCTTTTTGCATTTTGCATTTCTGATACCGTAGGGCATGCCTTTCAGTCTTGTGTTTCTCACCGGGACTTCCTGGGCTGGGGTGCACGGGAAGGGATTTTTTTTTTTTTTTGGTCTATTTGATTGACTACAAAGGCCTGTGTGAGCAAACAGACAGAACAGATGTGTGAGCAAACAGAGAGAGAGAACAGAAGAAGGGCAGGGGGATGGAGGAGGGGCAGACGGGGGCAGGGAGGAGTCCCGGGTGGACAGTACCCCGCCCCTGCCTGCCGGCCAAGCGCAGCATCCCAACAGAAGAGCCGTGTGAGCACGGGAGGGCCAGGAATCAGCGGGTCCACGGACGTCTACAGGGAAGACGCCTGCTCTGTCTGCCCGCTGTGGGGAAACGTGCGCGTGCGAGCTAGCTCAGTTGTATCTGACTCTCTTGCGACCCCGTGGACTGTAGCCCCGCCAGGCTGCTCTGTCCACGGGATTCTCCAGGCGAGGACACTGGAGTGGGCTGCCATTCCCCTTCTCCAGGGGAATCTTCCCGACCCAGGGAGCGAAGCCGCCTCTTTCCACTTCTGCACTGCAGACAGATTCTTTACTGACTCGCGGAATCCCTGGCAACACCTCACGAAAATGCCAGACGTGAGTGGTTAATCATGCTGATACTCTCTGGAATCTGGACCGGGGAGGGAAATGGAATTCCAAACATTCCCCGAGGCACGTTTGGGGTTTTCAGGAAAGAACGCACTCTTTCCTTTCCGCAGCGCTCTTCCTTCCGAATTTCTGAAAGAGTATTTCTTTATCCAACATGCCCGCTACCCAGCTCGGAGCTTCCCTGGTGGCTCAGATGGCAAAGAATCTGCCTGCAATCCAGGAAACTCGGGTTCCACCCCTGGGTCGTGAAGATCCCCTGGGGGAGGGCATGGCAACCCACTCCAGTATTCTTATCTGGGACAATTCCATGGACACAGAAGCCCGGTGGGCTACAGTCCACGGGGTCGCAAAGACTTTGACACGACTCAGTCACTAACATATACAGCCAGCTCTGGGAATCACTCCGCAGTGATCGGTGTGTGATGAATCGTATATTCTTGGCAGACAGGGACATTTAGAGAGAAAAGATCTCAACAGACACACCCTGCTGGTCCTCCAAGCTCCTGCTGCTGCTTCTTTCGAAAGCAAGCTGAATGGTCAGTTCATATCATCATCACCCACAGTGGGAAACTTTCGGAAGACCCCACTCCAAGTGTATGCATCCCTGACCCCCTGCACCAAATCCTGGAGGCTGAGCACCCTGGGAACTGTGGAGACCCCACTCCAAGTGTATGCATCCCTGACCCCCTGCACCCAATCCTGGGGGCTGAGCACCCAGGGAACTGTGGAGACCCCACCCCAAGCGTGTCCACCCCTGACCCCCTGCACCAAATCCTAGGGGCTGAGCCCCATAGAGCAAGCAAACAGGGCGGGGAGCCGCAGGCATCTTCCCCACGGAAACAGTACTCACCCGGACAACATCTCGAATATCAGGATGCCTAGCGCCCACCAGTCCACCGCTCGGCCGTGGCCCTTGCTCTGAATGACCTCGGGGGCCAGGTACTCGGGGGTCCCGCAGAGGGTCCACGTCCTGTGGGAAGAGAAGGAGGAGGTCAAGTCCACAGAACTCAGCTGTGATTGGATGACGCGTGCACCTCAGGAGCAGGGAGGTGGGGTGAGGCTACGTCACTGAATTAATCTATGTGAAGCCTTAGACCCCAACCCTGTAGATAAACACGGCAGCGCTGTCCTCTGTGACGTTTTTCCTTTTATAAACACTTTCTTTTTCAATTTAAGGTTTTCAACTTTTACTCCATATTAGCATACAGCCGATGAACAATGTTATGATGGTTTCAGGTGGACAGTGAAGGGACCCAGCCTCACATACACATGTACCCATTGTCCCCAAAACTCCCTCCCATCCAGGCTGCCACGTGACACTCAGCAGAGTGCCCTGTGCCGTCCAGCAGGTCCTTGCTGGTTCTCCATGTTAAATGCAGCCGTGTGTCCCTGTCCATCCCAAACTCCCCAACTATCCCTTCCCTCATCCGTCCCCCCTGGTGACCATACAGTTATTACAGAGGATTGAGCAGAGTTCCCTGTGCTGTCCAGCAGGTCCTTGTCTTTATCCTACCCCATACATAAAGACAATAACCTTGTCTTCCCTGAGTTTCTGGCTTTTATGATCATGCCGAAATGATGAAAGTCACTCAGTCATGTCCAGTTCTTTGCAACGCCATGGACTCTGGCTCACCAGGCTCCTCTGGGATTCTCCCAGGAAGAATTCTTGGAGTAATTCTTCTCCAAGTCAGATTCTCTAAGTAAGAACCCGAGAGTGGGTTGCCATTTCCTCCTCCAGGGGACCTTCCTGGCCCAGGGGTCACAGCCGGGTCTCCTGCAAGGCAGCCAGATTCTTTACAGTGCGAGCCACCAGGGAAGCCCTGCTTCCTGTTATAAACATTCATTAAGCAAGACAGACTCGAGGTAACAGTCCTGTTCTCACGGCCGCGTGTTGTTCTTGTTTCCCTTCCCTGCTCAGAAGCAAAACCCCCACGGTCCTGTTTGCCCATAAAATCTTACGAAAACAGATTCAAGCCACTGACTCGGGAAGCCCGCTGTGCCTGGGAGGGACTGTCAGGAACCCATAGGTCTGCTTTGGAAATAAACGAACCGGTTCTCTTCTCCCAGAGGAAATGCAAAAACACAGTAAAGCCTCTTTTCTGCCCTCTCTGCAGAAGGTCTGAGGTGTGTGCTGAGCTTCTGTGGGTTCACTGACACGTCGGTGTCAGACAGCGCCGTTCAAAACTCCTGAGGCTAAGGGGCTCTGGGATGTTAGGGGTAGAAACAGGGCTGAGAACTTTGGAGATGATTTTCTCTCCCAGATGAGCCGAGACCTGCAGAAAAGTAAGCTTTTGGCCCCACCTAGAGGACAGCCGGGAAAAGACCCAGATGCTGGGAAAGACTGAAGGCATTGGGAGAAGGGGGCGACAGAGGATGAGATGGCTGCATGGCATCACCGACTCGATGGACATGACTCTGAGCGAGCTCTGGGGGTTGGTGATGGACAGGGAGGCCTGGCGTGCTGCGGTCCACGGGGTCGCCAAGAGTCGAACGCGACTGAGTGGCTGAACGAAAGCCGGCGATCCAAGCAGCGAAAACGGACCCAGCAGAGGAACCGTCTCCCCTACAGGTGTTTTTTCTTTTTTTTTTTTTAACACTATCACCACCTCATTGCTTTGGCTCAGGAAAGTCTTTAGTTCCGCAGGCCCATCCCGTTAGAGCTGCGTGTCCAGCCTGGGGGCACATCCAAGGGTGCCTGAAATGCGGCTGGAAGCCTGGGCCTCAGCTGTGAGGTCCGGACCAGCTGGAGGCGGCAGCAGGTAACTCACACCTGCCAGGTGTGGAGTCTCCGCTTACGCGCGGAAAGGTGAGTCTCCGGCGGCAACCTCAGCTGAGGGGCCCACGCGTCGAAGGCTGTACGACTTAGCAGTTTTCCAAGTAGACTCGGGTAGCCTGACACCTTTTTCTTTTTTTAGCTCTGCCAGTTTATGGCTACCAACCCCTCTCCCTCGAACCTCAGACATGCCTGCTCAGTCCTGTCTCCCCACGGACTGCAGGCCGCCAGGCTCCTCTGTCCATGGACCTTTCCAGGCAAGAATACTGCAGTGGGTTGTCACGTCCTTCTCTATATCTTTTTGAAGCAAAAGCTTTTTCCACTTCCAAAAAGACTCCACGCTTCTTAGGAGCTAGAGAGGCATAAGTTGCTAGAAAGAGCTTCCGAATAGAGCAAACCTTCGTAAAACTTTACATCTCGAAGCGGAATTGCAGTTCCGTGAAACGCTGCAACAGAATTTCCACAAGCCCTGGAAATGTCAGTTCTCACTTAATATCCCCCAAGAAAACTGAAAGCTGGGAGCTGAACAGACTTGTGTACAGCCACGTTTGTAGCAGACAGTTACTGAAAAGGAGGAACAGTTTCACTTCTTCCTTTAAGAGAATTCTCTTTCTACCTAAAAAATTTTCCCAATCCTCTTGGGCACAGAGGCATACACTGTGAGAAACAAGCTTCTGATTGCAGGAAATATGGAAGGAGAAAGACGGACGGCTGTCGATGCGGGTGGGAGAGTGCTGGTCCCGGCTGTGAATTATCAGTGCTCTGCTGTTCTCTTTTTCACTCACTCAGCTCGTGGAGAGAAGGCCAGGTGATATCCCCTGGTGTTACTTTTCTCAGAGTTATCATTTCCACTACAACACGGCCCTTCCCCGGTGGCTTAAAGAGTAAAGAGGCCGCCTGCAGTGCAGGAGTCCCGGGTTCAATCCCTGGGTCAGGAAGATCCCCTGGAGGAGGGCATGGCAACCCACTCCAGTATTCTTGCCTGGAGAATCCCCATGAACAGAGGCGCCTAGCAGGGCTACAGTCCACGGGGTTGCAAAGAGTTGGACATGACTGAGCAGCTAACACTTCCAGCAGGTAGGAGGCTCTTATCCAAGGAGGGAGAGGTTGGTCTGTACAACAGACATCCAGCTGGAGGCACATTCATATTCCCAAGTGCCCACTGTGCCGTCCATACTGGGCTGAGCCGGGTTCCACCCACAAGTCCTAACGAAAGGCTGGTACCCGTGAATGTGACCCTGCCTGAAACAAGGTCTTGTAAGATGTAATCAAGAGAAGATTGGGACTCACCCAGCAACTCGTGTCCCTGTAAGAAGAGGGAGGCAGACAGAGATTTCTCCTGATCGAGGGAGGATACGGTGAGAATGAGCCGGGAAGAGACCGTCATCGGGAACTCGGGTCAGCCAGCAGGCTGACCGTGGATTTCAGAACTGGGGCGGGTAATGCGTCTCACAGGGTCACACGCTCTGTACGTTCAAGACCGCACTGCCGGGCCGTCACCTGACCGTGATTTCCCTGCTACAAGACCATCTCCAAGTCAAGTCCCGATGGGGGGGTAGCTTTCAGACGCGGATTCTGGAGGGGCACACGTGCAGTCCACAGCAGAAGAGCCTGATCACGACGCTGGTGATGGGGCAGCGGGGACGATAAGGACGGTGCTAGTGGAGATCAAAGTGGAGCTGAAGGCGGGGCCGGGAGGCTGGACGTGATAACCTCAGAAGCACGCACTCCACATTCACGACCTGATCGGAACTGTTTTTAGGAAAGACTTTGCAACAAGCAGATCCAGCCATCCCTACCTCTCCCCCTACAGGTTAGGGACAGCTCTCCTTTCACAGATGAGATGAGCAACGCCAGGAACACAGGGGTGACCCCAACCTACAACGCACTCACTCCGACCCTCTGGAAACGGGCACACACGTGAGCCCAACGCAGACACGCGGTCCCCACAGCAAGCCTGCATTCCTCACTGCCCCTCTGAGGTGGTTCCATTAACAGAGGCTCTTGGTAAGGGAAATAAACGCAGCCTGAAACTCATAACGCACCATCGCTTGGCAACTGTGGGGATACGGGCAGGCTGTCTCACCTCTCAGAACCACAGATCTCTCAGCTGGGAACTGGTGATGATTGGGCAAACTGATCACCCAGCGAATCTGGGTGAAGCATTGTACTGACGGTTTGTTGTAATCAGGATTCCAAACAAAACGACTTTGGAAAAAAAAAAAGAGCACTTTCATGTTGATGTTTGGTAGACACCGACACAATACTGTACAGCCATTATCCTTCAACTAAAAATTAATTTAAAACAATGGCGTTCTGTAAAGCAATTACCCTTCAATTAAAAAATAAATCATGGAGAATGAAATGGCCACCCACTCCCGTATTCTTAGCTGGAAAAGTCCGTTGACAGAGGAGCTTGGCGGGCTGCAGCCCCTGGGGTTACATGACTGAGTGTGCGTGCATGAGGGTTCAGGGAGATGGGTGGGTAGCAATAAACTGGTATAAGCAAAAATAAATAAATAAATTTTTTTAATATATAATTAATTAAAAAAAATAACTGGCCTCCCCTGGAAGTTCAGAGACTGCGAATCCACTGCTGGGGGTGTTCACAGGTTCTCATCACCCCGGCTTCCTTGCTTTGTCCCCTGGTCCAGGAAGATCGCACATCACACGGGGCAGTGAGAAGCCGGCACGCCACCGTGAGCCGGCTCCAGAGCCCATCCACAGCAGGAGGCGCCACCGCAACGAAAAGCCCCGCGGATCACAACCGGAGAGGGGCCCCTGCTAGCCACAACCAGAGGACAAGCCTGTGTGCTCTGCTCAGGTGCTCAGCCGCCTCTGACTCTTTGTGACCCCATGCTCTGTAGCCCGCCAGGCTCCGCTGTCCACGGGGATTCTCCAGGCAAGAACACTGGAGTGGGCAGCCTATCCCTTCTCCAGGGGAGGTTCCTGACCCAGGAACTGAACCGGGGTCTCCTCCATTGCAGGCAGATTCTTTACCACCTGGCCCAGTAGAGCAAAAAAGAACAATTTGTTTCTTCCAAAAAGGGTGGACTTTACACCCAACCCTGCCAGTAGGTGGCAGCACCGCTGCTGCTGAGTCGCTTCAGTCGTGTCCGACTCTGTGCGACCCCAGAGAGGGCAGCCCACCAGGCTCCGCAGTCCCAGGGATTCTCCAGGCAAGAACACTGGAGTGGGTTGCCATTCCTTCTCCAATGCAAGAAACTGAAACGTGAAAGGGAAGTCGATCACTCGTGTCTGACTCCTAGCGACCCCATGGACTGAAGCCCACCAGGCTCCTCCATCTACGGAATTGTCATAGAATAAAACCAAGGTTTAATGCTGCCTGCACTCTTTCTACATAAACTGAAAGTCACTCCGTTGTGTCCCACACTTTGCGACCCCACAGACTATACAGTCCATGTAATGCTTCAGGCCAGAATACTGGAGTGGGGAGCCTTTCCCTTCTCCAGGGGATCTTCCCAACCCAGGGATCGATCCCAGGTCTCCCACGTTGCAGGAGGATTCTTTCCCAGTTAAGATGCAAAGCACTCCATTTTATTCTTAGCCACGTAAGTGATGAAATTCTATAGGGAAAAATGACACTGACTTTAACTTCATCAGAGAAAGTAATCCCAGGATGGCCCCTCTCTACAAACCATCAGACATGAGTTATTTAATGTAAGTCATTTCAGTTCAGCCAACTCTTTGAGACCCCGTGGACCGTACCACGCCAGGCCTCCCTGTCCATCACCAACTCCCGGAGCTTGCTCAAACTCATGTCCATCGAGTCACTGATGCCATCCAGCCATCTCATCCTTTGTCGTCCCCTTCTCCTCCTACCCCCAATCCTTCCCAGCATCAAGGTCTTTTCCAGTGAGTACCTCATCGTAGCCGGTGGCCAAAGGACTGGAGTTTCAGCTTCAGCATCAGTCCTTCCAATGAACAGCCAGGACTGCTTTCCAATGACTATTCAGGATTGATTTCCTCTAGGACTGACTTCCTTTAATGTAAACCTGCTCCCCAATTGTTTCCCACAAGCAGATGATTCTGCAGCGTGAGGACCAGTACTCATGTGAACCACCCCAGCTCGTCACAGGAACGGACAGCACGGGCGTTTGTTCCAGATCTAGCTTCTGAAATGGGAGTCATCAGCTGCACTTTCACTGTACACACTGAAATTCTAACCCGGTTCTAATTTGAATTTAAATGTAACAACCCACACTCAACACACGGATTGAAAAATGGACATGAATCTGCTTTCTTTCCAACCGTTTCAAGCGTCACAGGCAATAAACACAGGTCTCGTGTTTCCGATGGGAAATCAGTGTCCCTCTTAAAGACACACCCAAGGAGAAACGATGCTTGGAATGTCAAAACCTGCGTACCAAAGATTCATGGAGGACTTCCCTGGAGGGCCAGTGGTTCAGACCCCACGCTTCCGAAGCAGGGAGCACAAGCAGCTAACATACTCGGCTGGGGAACTAACATCCCACACGCCGTGAGGTGTGGACAGAAAATATTCAGGGACAGTCTGTCAGAACTGGTAAGGACAATATGCTGAAATGGTCCCATTTGGGACATCCTGAATTAGATCAAGTTCTGAATGAAATCATTTATGCCTGGTTTGACTTTTTGAAACAAGGCTCGTTAAAAACGAGAAATAATCCAGATCTGTGCTGATTTTGTTTCGGACAGCAATGCTCTCGATAGCAACGTGAGGAAGTTACGTTAGTAAAATCGTGCAGAGGAAGGGAACACACTCTTTGTCCTGGGAAATACGGTACTGTATGCTCCTCTGCAAGCTAAGGGGTGTCTGACTCTCCGTGACCCCAGGTGGCGTCAGAAGGACTGGGCTCCGGGGCTGTCTGTAAGATCGTCCTGGGCTTGTGGGGGCAAAATAACACACCCCTACCTCTTAAAACTTCATCATCCTTATTACAGACAATCGCCAAGGGCGTGGAGACAACCTCATTGTCCGTCAGTAGAAGAAACATAGAGGAGAAGGCGTACATATACGAGATGGAATATTTCTCAGCCATGGAAAAGAACGACAACGTGCCAATTGCGGCAAGGTGGATGGACCCACAGATGGGCATATTAAGTGAAGTCTGTAAGATAAAGACAAAAGCTATACAGTATCAGTTCTAAGGGCGAGTGTTCGTTGCTCAGTCATGGCTACGTCTCTGCCATGAATTGCAGCCTGCCAGGCTCCTCTGTCCGTGGGATTCTCCAGGCAAGAAGAGGGGAGTGGGTGGCCTTTCCCTTCTGCAGGGGATCTTCCCAACCCAGGGATCGAACCCAGGTCTCCCGCACTGCAGGCGGATTCTTTACTATCCGAGCCACCAGGGAAGCCACCCGTCACTTCTGTTCTCAACAGAAAGGAGCTCCCAGCACAGAAGGCGCAGTGGAGGCTGCCGAGGCAGAGGGCGGGGAGAAGGGGCAACACGGCGAGACCCACGGCCACTCACTTGTCCACCAGCTTCTTGGCGAACCCAAAGTCGGTGAGCTTGACGTGGCCATCTCTGTCCAGCAGGATGTTCTCCGGCTTCAGGTCCCGATAGACGATGTCCCGGGAGTGCAGGTACTCGATGGCACAGACGATCTCGGCCGCGTAGAACAGCCCGGTGTTGCTGGAGAAGCGGCCGCGGTTCCGCAGATAGCTGAAGAGCTCGCCGCCCGGCACGAACTCCATCAGCATGTACAGGAATCGGTCGTCATGGCCCGTCCAGAACCTGCACCGGGGAGGGCGGGGGGATCACAGTGAGACTGAGCGCTCCGCCCGGCCGGACAGACAGAGGCTGAGCTGGGCAGAGGACTGAGTTCATGGCACATGAACAGGTCACGCAAAGATACATTTACAGGGGTGGTCCAGCACTCACGGATGGATGTGAGAGCGGCACCAGACAGAAGGCTGAGCGTCTGAGAATTGATGCTTTCCAACTGTGGTGCTGGAGAAGACTCTCGAGAGTCCCTTGGACTGCAAGGAGACCCAACCAGGCCATCCTAAAGCAGATCAGTTCTGAATATTCATTGAAAGGACTGACGCTGAAGCTGAAGCTCCAATACTCTGGCCACCTAATGTGAAGAGTCGACTCATTGGAAAAGACCCTGATGCTGGGAAAGATTGAGGGCAGGGGGAGAAGGGGGCGACAGAGGATGAGATGGCTGAATGGCATCACCGACTCGATGGACATGAGTTTGGGCAAGCTCCGGGAGTTGCTGAAGGACAGGGAAGACTGGTGTGCTGCCGTCCGTGGGGTCGCAGAGTCGGACACGACTGAGCAAGTGGACAACAACTTCCTTGGTTCTGCCAAGTGCTGTTTTCCTTACATAGGAGGGTGACAGACTCTAAGCAGAGGTGATAAAGGCGTTGGAGAAAAAGAGAAGAACAGAACAGACTGGTAGATTCAACAGCCAGCACAAGGCCCTCAGTCATGAGAAAGCCAGCTGCTGCAGTCCCTGGGTTCGCAAAGCGCTGGACATGACTGACCAGCTTAACAACACACGTGGTCACAGACATGTGTATGTGTCTACGTATACATGTCACGAAAAGTGAAGTCGCTCACATGTGTCCGACTCTTTGCGATGCCATGGACTGTAGCCTGCCAGGCTCCTTCATCCATGGGATTTTCCAGGCAAGAATACTGCAGTGGGTTGCCATTCCCTTCTCCAACTATCGGAATAAATACGACTGTATAAGATATGGCCCTGGAAAAGGTACCCATAAGACAGAGATGGTGATACTAAGTGAAGCCAGACAGAATCACAGAAACACTATATGATACTGCTTATACACGGAATCTGAAAGAGAACGACAAAGTCCCCTAAACAAAACTTTTAGACGCACTGGGAAACCAAAAACCTCTCATGACTTGCTTTAGAGCACTCTCTGCTTTGCTGAGGTGCTCTGCCGCAGAATCCGCTGTATCTCTGACGTCTGCCTATAGTAAACTGTTATCAATATATAGATCAATATATATCAGCATATAAGCACTGGAGGAGATTGCTTGCAATGACCCAAAACGTAACTGGAAGGAAAGTCAGAAAGACGTAATCAAGTGCAGTGGTCACGAAAGTATATGTGTTTAGTTGCTCAGTCATTTCTGACTCTTTGTGACCCCATGGACTGTAGCCCACCAGGCTCCTCTGTCCATGGGATTCTCCAGGCAGGAATACTGGAGTGGGTTGCCATGCCTTCCTCCAGGGGATCTTCCCCACCCAGGGATCAAACCCAGGTCTCTGGCACTGCAAGCAGATTCTCTATCGTGTGAGCAACTGGCAAGTTCCCAGGGAAATATAAGTTTATGCAATAAAAAAAAGATAAGGGAATCCCCTGGTGGCCCAGCAGTTAGGACACTGCGCTTTCATTGTTGAGGGTGTGGGTCTGATGCCTGGTGTGAGAACTAAGATCCCACAAGCCGTACAAGGTGGCCAAATTAGAAAAAAGATAGGCTGCCTGAGAGGAAAACCTTTTCTATGTCCAAGGAAAGCCTTTCAAAAAGAAAAAACAACATACTGTTCTGATGTTCAAAGGAATGTCTATTTCGCTCATCACCGTGGTTATCCGTTAGAGAAAAAGCATGGGTCCTGCATACAAGAGGCTTTCTCTAAGTGTGCATTTAAATGTGAAGACTCTGAGGCTAGCCTCAGGCGTGTACTTAGTCGCTCTGTCCTGTCTTACTCTTGGCAACCCTATGGACTGTAGCTCTCTAGACTGCTCCGTCCATGGGACTTCCCAGGCAAGGAGACTGGAGTGGGTTGCCATTCCCTCCTGCAAGTGGATCTTCCCGATCCAGGGAATGAACCTGTGTCCCCGGCATCGGCAAGCGGCATTCTTTCCCATCCGGGCCACGTGCGGAGGCCGCTACGCTCAGAGAGAGCTGCTGTTACCGTAGACGCACGCCCACTTGCCTGGCACCCAGTGAGACCAAATACTAGGCTATTGGAATTTGGAACACAGCAAAGTTTGTTACAGGGCCACCCAAGGAGATGGGTGCATCAAGCCTTAAGAAGCCCAAAGTTACTGGAAGCTTTCAGCAAAGCCCTTTTGTACAGAAGGTGAGGGATGGAGTGGTTAGCTGTTGCCAACGTCCTGATGTCAGAGCCTTTATTCAGGCTTCCCAAGCGGCTCAGCGGTGAAGAATCCCCCGGCAATGCAGGAGACCTGGGTTTGATCCCCAGGTTGGGAGGATCCCTTGGAGAAGGAAATGGCAACCCACTCCAGTATTCTCACCTGGAGAATCCCACGGACAGAGGAGCCTGGCAGGGCGACATTCCACGGGGCTGCAAAGAGTCAGACCCGACTGGGAACATTCACACGCGCACACACACATCCTTTGTTCTTGAGGTCCCGTCACGGTCAGCAGACAATGTTCCGCTAAATCTCTACCAGACACGTGTTATATTCTCTGTTCTGAAAAACAAGGGCCAGGTCCCCAGGTACAGGCTTCTCCCTTCTGGGTCCCAGGCCTGGCTCAGAAGGGACAGAGCTCAGCGGGCAGCTCCCTGAAGGCCAGGTCCCCAGACCCTGCCCAGCTGTCCTCACTGAACTAAACCTCGGGCTTCTCAGGGTGCCCAGCTTGGGGGAGACGAGGTCCCATGGGGGTCTCTGTTGCCCACTGTAGTGGATGGCAGACCCAAGGGTGGGGGAGACCCCCGGGCTTCTCAGGGTGTCCAGACGGGTGAGACGAGGTCCCATGGGGGTCCCTGACAGCGGGGTAGACAGGACAGACGCCCGCTCTAGTTAGATCACAGAACCCAGGACGGGGGGAGACGGTCACTGCGGCCTGAAGCCCCGGGTCCAGACAGTGGGTGGCCCTGGCAAGCACCTTGGAGCCCCCCCTAAGCCATAACCCCCAGCTTGTTCCCGGGGCCCTCCAAGCTCTCCCGCTGGACCAAGGCTGGGTGAGCCGGAAGGCCCTTGGGGGTAAGGCAAGGACCAGTATCTGCACTGTGTCCGCGACGACCACCAGTCCACACACCTTTGGAGGAAAGCCCTCACTAAGGGGCATTGAAGGACAGCTACCGGCCTCTGGGGCGGGGCCCCCTGCGGCGCCGTCCAATGGCTGAGCAGCATCATTGAGCTCTGTTCATTGATGCTTGCTTGCCAGTGGGCGGGGCCCCCTGCAGCGCCGTCCACTGGCTGAGCAGCATCATTGAGCTCTGTTCATTGATGCTTGCTTGCCAGTGGGTGGGGCCCACTCGGTGCCGTCCAATGGCTGAGCAGAACCACTAAGGGTCCCTCATTGGCAGTTGGCTGCTTATGGGCGGGGCCTGCTGCCGAGACGACCAATGGCTGGGTGGGACCAAGGATGTTACTGACGGTTGCCTGGGGACCACTGTGGCACTGCCCAATGGCTGAGCAGGACCACCACCAGGACGTCATTGGCAGTTGGCCGCTTGGGTGCGGGGCCCACTACAGCACCGTCCAATGACTAAGCAGCATAATTAGGGGCTGTTCACTGACGCTTGCTTGGCCGCCGCCTGCAGTGCCGACCAATGGCTAAGCAGGACCACTAAGGGTCGCTCATTGGCAGTTGGCTGCTTGTGGGCGGGGGCCCACTGCAGAGCCGACCAATGGCTGAGTGGAGCCACGAAGGGTTTTTCACTGACAGTTGCTTGTGGGCGGGGCCCACAGAGGTGTCATCCAATGGCTGAGCAGGACCATTAAGTGTCCCTCATTGGCAGTTGGTTGCTTGTGGGCGGGGCCTTCTGAGGTGCCAACCAATGGAGGTGCGGTACCACTGTTTCTCATTCATAGTTGGCGGCCAGTGGGCGGAGCTCACTGAAGCATCAACCAATGGCTGGGCAGGACCACTAAGGGTCACTTACTGATGATCGTTTCTGGGTGGGCCCTTCTGCAGCACTGACCAATAGCTGAGCAGGACCACTCACGGGCGCTCATTCGTAGTTGGATGCCAGTGGGCTGAGCCCACCGAGGCTTCAACCCATGCCTGAGCAAGAGTATTCAGGGTCTCTTAATGGACAGTTGCTTGCTTGTAGGCGGGACCCGCTGCAGAACTGACCAATGGCTGAGCGGGACCTGTTGCCTAGTAACGGTGCAGCCTAGCAATGCACACTGACGGCTGCACGCTAAGTGATGCACTCAGCTTACTTTGTTGCTGCTGCTGCTGCTGCTGCTAGGTCGCTTCAGTCGTGTCCAACTCTGTGCGACCCCAGAGACGAGGGCCCACTGTCTCTGGGATTCTCCAGGCAAGAACACTGGAGTGGGGTGCCATTTCCTTCTCTAATGCATGAAAGTGAAAAGCGAAAGTGAAGTCGCTCAGTCGTGCCCTCCTCTTAGCGACCCCATGGACTGCAGCCCACCAGGATCCTCTGTCCATGGGATTTTCCAGGCAAGAGGACTGGAGTGGGGTGCCATTGCCTTCTCCACACCTCACTTTGTTACACTCCTATAAATGCCTTTCTTTCTGCATTGCTAGATTCCTGCCTCTTGCGGCCAGGGCTGCCCAGAGACCCCATCGTTAGGAAGCACAGTGGCAGCCACTTCTAAGGGTCTCTCTATCCCCGGTTCCTGTGTATCTGTGTCCCGTTCCCAGACTCAAGGCTCGAGATCTGCAGTGTCGAGATGCGACAGAAGACAGGAGGCAGGAAGGGAGAGGCTTGGGGTGGGGTGGGGGTGGTTTGTGGCTGTTGTTACTGGAAAAGGAACAAAACCTGCCCTCCCCCAGTATCTCTCTGGCATGCAGATTATCTCCAGCTGAAAACAAACAAGGTTCAGCAGATCCAAGGGAAAACTTGGACCTTCTCCCTGAACTGCCTGCAAGAACGTGGATAGAGGAGTTGGTCCTGGAATCTCTAGTTTCAGCAGAGATGTCAGCATCGGATATGGGCCCCCCTGTGGTGGGGCAGAGCCTGAAGACTAGAGTTCACCCTAGGTCTCTGTGTCTCTCCTGGACCAGCAAACATTTATAAAACTTGGTTTTTCTCCGTCTCTATGTCAACCGCCCTTCCTCCTCTTTGATATCTCAAACCACTATCCCCAACATCCTCTTTTTGTCTGCAGTTGAAGATGGTATTTAAGGGGAGTGTCAGGGCCATTTGGGGAGTCCCAGTTGGCTCAGGGGTAAAGCATTCGCCTGCCAAAGCAGGAGACACAGGAGTTCGATCCCTGAGTTGGGAAGATCCCCTGGAGGAGGAAATGGCAACCCAGTCCAGTATTCTAGCCTGGAGAATCCCATGGACAGAGGAGCGTGGCGGGGCTGCAGTCCATGGGGGTCACGAGGAGTTGGGACACAACTGAGCATGCGGGCTACAAGTTGAGCCATTTTAGGGAGTGACCATTTTCAGAGCTCTCTCCCATGTATACATGAGATTAAATTTTCTATGTGCTTTTTCTCCTGGTTCATCTGTCTCAGGTCCATTTCATTCTTGGACCAGCCAGAAGAGCCTGGAAGGATCAGGAACATGTCTTCCTGCCCGGCATCACTGTCTAGAGAAACCAGGTGACCAGACACCCGTCTTTTTTTCCATCATTTATAATCGAGACAAGTCTCTTTCTCTGGGCTGCACCCACGCCTTCTCTGGGTCACACCATGACATGTCTAGGTCTAGCCAGACTGTTCCTTGCCGTGATGCTCAAACAGAAGCACACAGAATCCCAAAGGTATGGCAGCCTGACTGTTCTTTCTTGGGGGAGCTTAGCACCCAGTGATGGCTCTTCTGACAGGGAACTGTCTTCTAGAGTCCCAGTGATACCTGACTTATGACCCTGCACAATGAACCTCTATAGAAACTCGTGAGAAATGGATTTCCAGCCCTATCAGTAAACCAAGGATGTCACACTCGTGAGTGATTGCAACCACGATGGACGGTGAGTCCCTGAGCCGTGAAGGAACTCAGAAACCAACACGTGCCTTCTAGCCAGCCACTCCCGACGGTGAGCCCTGAGGAAACTCAGGTGAACACGTGGGACGCTGGCCTCAGGGAGCTGAGATGCGGAATAAAGGAATGACTTCAGTGAGTCCAGACTCTTGCGTCTTTCTATACATCAGTTCCGTTCAGTTCAGCCGCTCAGTCGTGTCCAACTCTACAACCCCATGGACTGCAGCACGCCAGGCCTCCCTGTCCATCACCAGCTCCTGGAGCTTGTTCAGACTCATGTCCATCGAGTCGGTGATGCCATCCGACCATCTCACCCTCTGTCATCCCCTTCTCCCCCTGCCTTCAATCTTTCCCAGCATCAGGGTCTTTTCCAATGAGGTGGCTCTTCGCATGAGGTGGCCAAAGTACTGGAGTTTCAGCTTCAGCCTCAGTCCTTCCAATGAACACCCAGGACTGATCTCCTTTAGGATGGACTGGTTGGCTCTCCTTGCAGTCCAAGGGACTCTCAAGAGTCGTCTCCAAAACCACAGTTCAAAAGCATCAACTCTTCAGCACTCAGCTTTCTTTATGGTTCAACACTCACATCCATACATAGAAAAGCACTAAATTCCTTAACTTCGTGTATCTGATTTCTTTCATTAACAATCATCTTCTGATGTTCACACTAATTGCTCTCTGCTGCAAAACTTCTATATAACCTGGCTCCCTGCACGCTATCCTGCTTCCTCAGAGCAATTCTCAGGGTTAACAGAGATGCTGCCTCCTGGGCTTAAGTCCTAAAAATGTCAGCAGTGCTGAGGACATCTGTCCTGGTGCCACTCTCGAAACAACAGAAAGTGTTAGCCGCTCAGCCGTGTCTGACTCTTTGCGACCCCGTGGACTGTAGTCCACCAGGCTCCTCTGACGATGGGATTCTCCAGTCAGGGATACTGGAGTGGGTTGCCATTCCTTTCTCCCGGGGATCTTCCCAACCCAGGGATCGAACTCAGGTCCCACTCTTAGATGCCAGCAATCTCTACACGGCAGAAAGGACAGGGAGCAGACATGGGGTTGCCTTCTTCAGACAGGATCGAAGCCGTCCTCCCCTGGAAAATCTGGACTGTGTCACAATCCTTCAACACCCTGGACGCTGAGCTTCTAAGCTCTTCTAAAATTCTCTCTCCGCTGGCTGCACTGACCTTCAGAATGGTTTTATCCCAGAACAGAGAAGTTTCGGCCGATATCTACGTACTGAACCTCCTGGCTGGCTTTCAGAAAAATGCAACCAGTGGCATTTCAAGTCCCAAACTTGCTGTTAACACCCCAGGCGAACGTGCCAAACAGTTCAAGCACAAGTTCAAACCGGAGCCTTTCTTCGGTGTGATCTTCTGTGCTTCACACAGCTTCATGTAAATACAAGGAAAACCCACTCAGGGTCTCTGGACAGTGTTTCAAAAGGCAGATATGGGGAGAAGTGACTCACTTCCAAGAGAAAACAGCAGAGCTGGGAGGACTCAACACCTGCTCACCTCCTGGTTTTCTTCCCACTCAACTGCGTGCTTCGCCCCGTGTGGCTGCGGACGTTCCCCGCCGTCTGTTCCCAGGGCTGGCCACACGGATCCCTCTCGCCTCTGCTCTGCACCGGGACGCATCCAAAGCCTGCTGGCCCTGGATCAACGTAACCAGAGTTTTCAAACAGAACCTGGTCTCTGAAGTGATGATGTTATGCTCCGAGTCCAAGTCTCCGATCTGACCGAATGAACAAGTCAACCACGGTAATGCAAAAGCATGAAGGGGTTTTATTTCTAGCTCGAGCTACTTCGTTGGATGTGGCGGGAGAGCCCTAGCTTGAGCTAGAAATAAAACCCTTTCATTTCATTCGGTCAGATCGGAGACTTGGACTCGGAGCATAACATTAACACACGGAAAAAAATCCCAAACCTCAAGGACCTTATAATAACACCCTCGTGGGCTAAAACACCTGCCTTGAGCAAGTCAGTAAGCAGGTGTTCTAGGCTGGATGGTCCAAGTGTCAGTCGCTCAGTCGTGTCCAACTCTTTGCGACTCCACGGACCATAGCCCGCAGGGCTCCTCTGTCCATGAGACTCTCCAGGCAAGAATACTGGGGTGGGTTGGCATTTCCTCCTCCAGGGGATCTTCCCAAACCAGGGATCGAACCTGTGTCTCCTGCCATTTCAGGCAGATTTTTATATATACCATCTGCTGCTGTTAAGTCGCTTCAGTCGTGTCCGACTCTGTGCGACCCCACAGACGGCTGCCCGTTGGGCTCTGCCATCCCTGGGATTCTCCAGGCAAGAATACCGGAGTGGGTTGCCATTTCCTTCTCCAATGCATGAAAGTGAGAAGTGAAAGTGAAGTCTGCATTACCCCAAATCCATATGTTGAACTGCTAACCTCCCCCACCAGGACCTAAGAATATGACTATTAGGAGATGGGTCTTCAAATTTAGGATAAAGGTGAAATGAGGTCATTAGGGCGGGTCCTGATCCCAAAGGACTGGGGTCCACACAGAAAGAGGAGGTCAGGGGACAGGCACACACAGAAACACAGCTGTGCAGACTAAATTACAAGGAAAAATCCCCATTTCCTTCTCCTGGGCATCCTCCCGACCTAGGCCTCTTGGTATAAGGCCACCCATCAAATCGGATGAACAACACATTTCTACAGCACCTCAACAACCTAATTCTACCTGCAAGGACCCAATTTCCAAACAAGGTCCCTTTCACAGGTACTTATGGTGTATTTCTGGGCTTGGGTGCTAGCTGCTCAGTCATGTGCGAGGCTTTGCGACCCCAAGGACTGTAGCCTGCCAGGCTCCTCTGTCCATGAGGTTCTCCAGGCAAGAACACTGGAGTGGGTTGCTATTTCCTTCTCCAGGGGATCTTCCCGTCCCAGAGATGGAACCCAGGTCTTCTGCACTGCAGGCAGATTCTTCACCGTCTGAGCCACCAGCGAGGACCCATCTTTTTGGGAGGCAGACACAATTACACCCACGAGGTGGAATATCCAGAGCTGGAAGACGCCCCCCAGCTCAAGATTCACAGAGCATCACCCTAACGTTTGCTGAGCCCAGAACACACGCAACGAGGTCAACTCAGCATCTCCACCCTGCCACTCCCACCAGCTTCTCGCCTCTTCCAAACTCGTCTTCTCAACAGCAACATTTCGGACTTTTCCTATGCACCATCAAGTCCATCGGCTTCTTCCGTGGAAGTGTTAGTCGAACAGTCATGTCCGACTCTTTGAGACCACACGGACCATAGCCCGCCGGGCTCCTCTGTCCATGGGATTGTCCAGGCAAGAACACTGGAATGGGTTGCCTTTCCTTCTGTATTTCCCACCCAGGGACTGAACCCGCCTCTCCTGCATTGCAGGCAGATTCTCTAAGCATCACATAAACTACCGCAGCAGCTGAACAGACCGCTAGGTTTCCAGAACAAACAGGAATCCGGCCACCGGGAGGCCTGTCTTCCTGGGAAAACTGGGCCACAAAGCACCCTCGGGGACACACCCTGGGGTTCTGGTTTGAGGACTTCCTATATTCAGTTTAAAAGAAAAAAAAAAAAAGGCTCAAGCCAGTTCTCTTAAATCACGTGAGCATGCCTTGGCCACAGACAGAGCAGTCCATATCTCCTTTATAAAAGATTCATCGAAAACCGCTAGGCAATGGGACTGCCTCCCCAGAATCTCCGAGTGCACAGGAGAGACACCGTTAAGTAGAAGCTTTGTTTGGTTGCAGAGGAAGGCGCACACGCACAGGACCGTCTACAAGTGTTCCCGTCAGCCACCTGGACACTCAGACGCGACCGGGGTCAGGGGGTTGACTCTGATGGTGACTACTGTTCTGATGACTCAAAGGCATGAGACTCTAGTGACCCATCCACATGGGCCCCAGACTGCCCTCTGGCTCCGTAAAAGGAAAGTCAGACACACACACACACACACACACACACAAAGCCAGCTGCTCCCTTCTGTCCCCCACCAAACACGCCTCTACTCATCTGGAGACATTGCTCCGGCAGTTTTGAGTTTACGGCTGTTTTCGTCCGTGCGTGGGGGCAGAGCGGGGGACACGGAAGATGTTCCAAGACCATAGTAGACGGTCCTGTATCTGCTTGCCCGGGCGAGTGGATTGCAGAAGGCAGGCAGGTGTGGATGGCTGAGTTGGGAGGTTGCGAGGGGCAGGGCAAGGCAGCGGAGGCACGCAGCGCCACGAAGGCGTGATCCTGGGCTGACCACTGGCTGGCACCCCCACCTTCACTGTGCTGGGATGATGGAGGGAAGGGCACCTCAAAAGGGTCACCATGCCCACGTGCTCAGTTGCTTCCGTCGTGTCTGACTCTCTGCGACACCGTGGACTGCAGGCCCCCCAAGGCTCCTCTGCCCGTGGGGATGCTCCAGGCAACAACACTGCAGTGGGTTGCCATGCCCTCCTCCAGGGATCTCTGCAGAGCTGGGGATGGAACCCACGTCTCCTGCGTTGGCGGGTGGGTTCTTTACCCACTGAGTCACCTGAGAAGCCCGAAAAACAGTCAAAGCCAGGGACGAAGCCAGAGCCCGTGACCAGCCGTCTCAAGGACCCGATTAAATGAAGCCCCTGGGGTCATTCTCCACAGACCTGCAAATACAGACGCAGATGGCCGAGGGGCGCAGCGTGGGGTGGGTGGACCCCGACGGCTGCAGGGAAGAGAAGGATGCCCTGAAAGCAGGCAAGCTGGGGAGGCCACAACAGCTGTTAACACGAAGCAGAGGCTGGGCTGGGGGAAAAGGGGGGTTCAGAGGAACACAGTGGAGGCAGGAGGTGGGAACCAGGGAAGAAGGAGCCCCCTACATCCCGCCAGGGATGAGGACAGACAGCCTGCTGTGGACGCCTACACGTCTGGGCCGTGGGCCAGGGTCATACCTTTCAGTGACAAAGAGCGTAGGAGAGCCGCTTTCCTGGTGGCTCAGTGGGAAAGACTCCACCTGCCGGGAGCCACAGTGAGGAACTCCACCCATGGCAAAGGTCATGAGGAAGGAGGCTTGGCATACGCANNGTGATCAAGCCTCAGGAAACCCCCTGTTCCCGAGCATCTACCCCCAAAACCAGAGTCTGTTTTATGCTCTCACCTACATCTCTGACTTTACAGGGGACTCTCCCGCATCACCATTTCTCTTGGAGAAGGCGTTAACTTGCAGCTCCAGTTAATAAAAATTCCTGGGCGTGACAAGTGTTTCAACTTACGAACTCTGAAGGTTATCTAGCCCACCTGTATAGGTTCGTCCGGCCACATGTGATTGTTTACAGCCTCCCAACTGTGAAAGGCATGAGATGCTTTAAAACTTTCTAAGTACAGACTCTTTTGAGAAGTTAGAAGATTATTAGTATAGTATAGTGGGTGATTAGAAATTATATTGGTGAAGGGTTTTTTCATTTGTCGAGCCAATAACTGCTGCTAATTCCCTGCCCTGGGTGTGACAAGGGTGTCTCAGGTCAAACCTGTCTGCTGACAGACTAGCTTGTGTGACAACCTCTCAACTATAATCAGCACAGAGAGTTTGGAGTATTAGCATAGGGCTTTTCTCACTGTTGAGTCAATGATTGCCGCCAGGCCTCCATATCCTTAGGCACCTGGGAATATAT
>SJYF01000861.1:427060-445888 GCA_006410515.1 Procapra przewalskii
TTTCATTTGTTGGGCTGATGTTTGCTGCTAAATCTCCATATTCCCTGCCCTTATAATTAATATAACTAGCATATAGGAGAAATAAGTATTAACCTTTAAGATTAATCATGTTAACCTTAGGTTAAATAAATTCCTTTCTTGATTGTAATCCACTACACCCACACCCTATAGGAATCTAACTTTATTTGGAGGGTGGCGCCTGGTTTAAGAAAAAATCACCCCTGGAAAAAAATAAGTTTTCTGGTTAACTGACCATTATCAGAAAGGGCCATAAAATGTCCCCAGGCCTCATGGCCAGAAGATGATGTAAAACCCATAAGACCTTTGTATAATTTTATATGAAGCACCTGATTGTGACAAGGGTCAAGTCTGCTGACCCCCGCATGACTCTGTATTCATCCCTATGTGTAACAAAAGGTACATAAACAAACCTGAAAAATAAAGAAATCGGATCGATTTCTGGAAAGACTGATTCCCCCGTGTCGTTCCTTCCCCCTCTGGCTGAATTCCCATCTGGTACGAGGGTACGCACCAAGCCTACTAACTCTGCCTGGGCTTCTAAGATGGGACCGGGGAGACCTCAGTGCCTCCTCTCCTTCGGGAGAACGGAAAGACGCCTGCGGCCTACGCAGGTGGTGACTGGTGTTCCACGTAAACCAAGTTATTCAGCCTCTTTTTCTCCACTAATTTTCCTACTACACTATCTGTTTCTTATCTCTCTCTATATATGTGATTAAATAAGTTTTTTCCTACGACGCCTACTCCGTCTCCCCTTCGAATTACCCTGGACCCACCGGGGCTGGACCCCGGCATCCACCGGCCCGTGCAGGGCAGTGAGTGAGTGAATGAAACTCACTCCGTCGGGTCTGACTCTTTGAGACTCCGTGGACTGCAGCCCCTCTAGGCTCCTCTGTCCATGGGATCCTCCAGGCCAGAATACGGGAGTGGGTTGCCATGTGCTTCTCCAGGGGACCTTCCCAACCCGCGGACTGAGCCTGGGTCTCCCGCCTTGCAGGCAGATGCCATACCCTATGAGCCGCCAGGGAAGCCCAAGAACACTGGAGTGGGTTGCCACTTCCTTCTCTCTGGACTGTAGCCCACCAGGCTCCTCTGTCCACGGGATTCTCCAGGCAAGAACACTAGAGTGGGTTGCCATGCCCTCCTCCAGGGGATCTTCCCCACCCAGAGATCGAACCCACGTTTCTCAGATCTCTTGCAATGGCAGGGGGGTTCTTCACCACCAACAACACCTGGGAAGCCCAACAATCACACACAGCCCCCAAATCATACATCAACTAATAAGGCAAACTGCAGAGACCGTGGGAGAGAGGCATGCATGCACCGCAGGCCGGGCACCATCAACTGGACGATGCCACGATACACCCACGTGACGACACCCCAGAGTCCACGAGACACCCCAGAGAGGATGGGAGTGGACAGAGGTGGGCGGGTGACTGAGGTCCCAGGGAAACCCGGGAGATGAGCGCTCTGGCGACGGGAGGCGGGGAGCGCACGTGGATGTCTTGCCGGGGCAGACAGGCAGCCCTTCTCCCCGCCGACCTGGGGCAGGCACTTGGTGGGCACGGCACCCTCTCTTGTGTAAGATGGGGAGCTTGAGGTATGTCAGGACCTGCCAGGAACACGCTCCGTCCCCAGCACATGGAGGAGACTCCCACGCTGGGGGGTGCGGGCGGGCAGGCAGGCGGGGACCCAGCGCCAAGCACTCACAGTTTGACCAGGAAAGGGTGGTCGACTTCCTTCAGGACCGACTTCTCGTTGTGGACGTGCTGCTCCTGCTTCAGCCGGATGATGTCGGGGATGGTCATCATCTTCAGGGCAAAGAAATGCTTGCTTGTCTTCTCCTGGACGAGCTGCACGCGGCCGAACGTCCCTGTACCTGCATGCAGAGGGCAGAGATGGGGGGAGAGGCGTGCTCAGCGACCCTGGCTCCCCGCAACTGGGAACGTCAGACAACCTGGCAGGTCGGACGACTCCATTCCCTACGAGACGCCAGGCGACAGACACTCCTCTGCAATGGCCAAGTTAAATTCGTGCACACACACACACACACACAGCATCATTTGACTCTAGGACAAAGCTATGGAGAGTCACAGCTGTGGTTCTTTCAGGAGTGACGCATGGATGTGAGAGCTGGACCATAAGGAAGGGTGAGCACACTTAAGAATTGATGCTTTCGAACTGTGGTGCTGGAGAAGACTCTTGAGAGTCCCCTGGACTGCAAGGAGATCCAACCAGTCCATCCTAAAGGAGATCAGTCCTGAATGTTCACTGGAAGGACTGATGCTGAAGCTGAAACTCCAGTCCTTTGCCCACCTGATGCAAAGAGCTGACTCATTGGAAAAGACCCTGATGCTGGGAGAGATTGAAGGCGGGAGGAGAAGGGGACGACCGAGGATGAGATGGTCGGATGGCACCACTGACTCGATGGACATGAGTGTGTACAAACTCCGGGAGTTGGGGATGGACAGGGAGGCCTGCCGTGCTGCAGTCCATGGGGTCGCAGAGAGACGGACACGAATCAGCAGCTGAAGCACAAGAAACGTACCTTGCCCCTGAATTATCCTTTGATGAGAGTGACTGAGCACCGTTTCTGGAGATGAGTCATCCCAGAGAAAACAGACACGGAGGGTAAAGGCAGAACGGGAAAGCACGCCAAATACATTCCTGTGACGTGTCTTTTTCTTGACACTTTTCTAAATCAGGATGAGGCCCAGAAGACAGACTTACGGGGACTGAAGGGGAAAGGGTTTGGGGGAGGGTTAAATGAGGAGTTTGGGACGAAGAGATACACACGACGAGATGGAAAATGGACAAGCAAAGAGCTCCTACTAACAGTACAGACACGTCTACTCCACATCTCGTAATAGCCGTGTACGGAAAGAGAACGTAAAAAAAATTACAGATGTGTAACTGACTCACGGTGCTGTACAGCTGAAACGAGCAGAACGCTCTAATTAACTCTTGCTGCCGTTTAGTCGCTCGGCAGTGACTGACTCTTTGCGACCCCATGGACTGTAGCCCGCTAGGCCCCTCTGTTCCTGGGGATGCTCCAGGCAAGAATACTGGAGTGGGTTGCCATGCCCTCCTCCAGGGGATCTTCCAGACACAGGGATCAAACCGGGTCTCCTGCATCGCAGGCACATTCTCTACTGCCTGAATCAGCAGGGGTGGGTGGCCGTAAACCCAAGGACAGGGCCCTCATAAGTCAGAAGAGGAGAGACATGGACGCAGAGGAGAAGCCACCTGGACGGAGACAGAGACGGGAGGGAGGCGGCCACCAGCCCAGGGACGGACGCCTGGAGCCCCCGGAAGCCGCCAAGACGCGGGAAGGACCCTCCCCTGGAGCGTCTGCAGGGAGCCCAGCCCTGGGACACCCTGACCTCAGACGTCTGGTCCCCAGGGTTCAGAGAAGATGAATGTCTACAGTTTCAAGCTTCCCAGTTTGGTGGGAATTTGCTACGGCTGCACCAGGGGGCAGGCATTTAACCAAACAACACTCACGAATTGTCCGAGCATCCTTGCTTTTTAATCTCTTAATACTACACATTCGTGTCTTTGCGTACAGAACCTAACACAACTTTAATCTTCCTCCTGTTTGAGAACAGGTCTGGACATGGAAACGTGCATGTTTCAACTGCCCCAACGGAGCTCCGCTCAGGTCTCTGGATACGCTGATGTGGTCTCGGAAAATTTCGGGAAAATTAAAGGCCAGGGGTGAGGACACCACGCTCAATTGCCTTTGTGCAGATTAACGCTGATGAGGAGAAATTCGAAAGAAAGACAATGAGAAATCATAAACAGAGAAGCCAGCCTGTTCTGGAAAAGTGATGAACTTTGCAAAAGCTTATCAAAAGAACCACCGTCTGCTTCTGGCTAATAATAGCAACATTTTCTGGGCAAAGGAAACGCTGCTGAGTTTCTGGTACCCGTGTGGGGTAAGCCCCTGGGCGGTCCTTACTGGGAACACAGCCTGGCTAGAAAGGGGAATTATTCTCAGACTTCCTAAAAGAAGAAGTTTCTCCAAAAAGGCTGCCACAGTCCACGTTCCTTTTTATGAACTTCACTCGCAGTGTACGTTTTAATTATTGGAAGGGAACGGGATTCCTCATGTTATAAAAAAATGTTTCGAAATGTGTCTATGCATGGTACCTCATGCAGAAAATAGACACAATAACACTCTCTTAAGACATAAAGTCTTGCTTCCCAATACCTGTATTTTTTATCCTTGAGACTGCAGGAATGAAACACGGGAAGACACTCTATCTTTTTGTTTTTTAGATACCTCTGACACAGTTTCCTGGGGAAGGAAATGGCAACCCACTCCAGTATTTTTGCCTGGAGAATCCCATGAACAGAGGAGCCCGGTGGGCCACAGTCCACAGGGTCGCAAAGAGTCGGACACGACTGAGCAACTTCACTTCACTTCTGACAGAATTTGGAAGAAATTGCATTGGTTTTAATGCTTCCACATCATGGAGACCATCAGGGGCCTTTTCTTACATGCTTGCACTTTGTGTTACTTTTTTTTATCCTTGAGACTGCAGAAACGAAGGAAAACATGTGATGCCTCTCTATCTTTTTCCAGATACGTCTGACACAATTTAACTTGGAAGAATCACACAGCCATTTTTTTTTAAATACCTGTACATCACGGAGACCACAAGTAGCGTTTTCTTACATATTTCTCTCGTGGTTAAGAATGAAAAGACCCCGTCCTGAAGGACACAGTCACTCTTTCATGATGAAAGTACAATGAGCATAACGGAAGTGTTACTCGATCAGTCGCGTCCAACTCTTTACCACCCCAACGGACTGCAGCCCACCAGGCTCCTCTGTCCACGGGATTCTCCAGGCAGGAATTCTGGAGTGGGTTGTCATGCCCTTGATGATGCAAGTGTTAGAAACAAACCATCTGAAGACATGTTTAAAAAGAAATATTATTTCACACATAAAGGAAAAGATGACGTGAAACAACAGGATAATGATTAACAACTGGTGAGTTTAGCCTCCACGTAGAAATCCTACCAAGGTGAAGTTTACCAAAGCCTGGCTAAACGTAAAGAAGATCCTACACGTATGAACTTAACCTCCTGTGTTCTGCTGAAAAACAGGGAACTGAGCTATTTGTTTCATCTGATGAGAAATCACCTTTTCTTCCTGTTTCAGACATTCAGAAGCACTGGGTGGGCCAAAAAGTTCATCCAGTTCTGAGTAAAAGTGAAAACCATTTTTCATGTTCACCAAGAATTTTACAGAACAATGGCTTTGCTAGGCAAATGAGCTTTTTCTGCCCAAACCTAACAGCACTGATTCCTTGAAAATGACCTGCTGCTGCTGCGTCGCTTCAGTCGTGTCCGAGTCTGTGCGACCCCATAGACGGCAGCCCACCAGGCTCCCCCGTCCCTGGGATCGTCCAGGCAAGAACACTGGAGTGGGTTGCCATTTCCTTCTCCAATGCATGAAGGTGAAAAGAGAAAAGTGAAGTCGCTCAGTTGCATCTGACTCTTAGCGACCCCATGGACTGTAGCCCACCAGGCTCCTCCGCCCATGGGATTTTCCAGGCGAGAGGAGTTCATGCTTTAAACAGGCTTCTCTGGTGGTTCAGACAGTCAAGAACCTGTCTTCAATGCTGGAGACCCAGGTTTGATCCCTGGGTCGAGAAGATCCCCTGGAGAAGGCAATGGCAGCCCACTCCAGTCTTCTTGCCTGGAGAATCCCATGGACAGAGGAGCCTGGTGGGCTACAGTCCATGGGGTCGCAGAGAGGCAGACATGACTGAATGACGGAGCACGCTCACACTCACACACACACACACACACACACACACACACACACACACGATACAGAAAACAGAAAATGAACAAGGACCTACTATATAGCACAGGGAACTCCAGTCAATACTCTGTAATGACCTGTATGTGAAAGAATCTTTAAAAAAAGAGAAGATATATGTATAACTGACTCACTCTGCTATACATCTGAAACTAACACAACACTGCATATCAACAACAATAGAAAAATGAACTCACATACAAAACAGAAAGAGAAAGAACTCCCGATTGCCAAGGGCAAGGGATAAGTTAGGGAGTGTGGGATGGACACGGACACACTGCTGTGTTTAACATGGAGAACCAGCAAGGACCTGCTGTCCAGCACAGGGAACTCTGCTCAATATCTCGTGGCAGCCTGGATGGAGGGGACTCTGGGGGAGAATGGATACACGTGTATGGATGGCTGAGTCCCTTTGCTGTCCACCTGAAGACATCACATTGTTAATCGGCTATACTCCAGCATAAAATAAAAAAGATTAAGAAACACAGAATAAACTTTGGCTTTTGGAAATTATGGCTGCAAACCAGCACCAACTCCTGTTTCACTGGGGGCGGGGGAACCTTCAGGTGTCCTGTAGAGAATGTGTGCTAACTTTGATTAAACTTAAAATCATGGAACTGGACCCTTCAACGGGTGAACTTTATTGATTTGGATATTATCTCTTAATAAGCAAAATCTACCCTCAGAAAAATGTATGATTTGGATAAAATTATGAAGTTTTTTTTTTTTTTTTAAGCTTGGAATCTTCAGCTTCAAAGATCAGCTGAATAAGCTGGACACAGTTCAGCTGGATGCTGGGTGGGGCAGAGCGCGCTTGTGAGTTCACTCGTCTAGACAGGCTTTCAAAAACAAAAACCAGTCATTCCCTCAAAATGCTGCGGAGTCAAGCTGCATTCCGTGGCACAGTCACCTCCTTCATTCTGTAAGATACTTATTTTTAAAAGATAAAAATAGAACAGGTTCTCCAGCACCCACCCAATTCTTCTAGTTACAAGCTATTTAAGTTATGCTGTCTCCTATCAAAGACACAAAGTGTATAATCCCAAAAGAAAACCTGGAACACGGGAAGTTGCCAATCCATCTCCGACGGCTAACAAATGTTAACAAGGAGATGCCTCGAATTCCTGGTCTTGCACTGGGCTCCCTGAGAGAAGATAGGAGCTGCTCTGAACCTCGCCTGGTAACTCTTGACCCAGAGGCAAAGCTTGGTCTCTGTAATTTGATAACACGAGCTGGCCTCTTTAGAAGTCGAAGCCATAAACTGCATCTAGGGTGGGACATGACAATGTCGTACGGCCTGTGCTTTTTTGTCTTGTCTGACTCTTTACAACCCCGTGGACTGCAGCCCACCAGGCTCCTCTGTCCATGGGATTCTCCAGGCAAGAAGACTGGAGTGGGGTGCCGTTTTCTCCTCCAGGGGAGCTCCCCGACCCAGGGATCGAACCCAGGTCTCTGGCACTGCAGGCAGATTCTTTATCGACTGAGTCACCAGGGAAGCCTAGTCCCGGGGGCTAGACTTAGATTTGGTTGTACTGTGTCTCCGTTTGAACACACATTATGTTTAGTCATGGCATGTGGGATGTAGTCAGCTGACCAGGGATGGAACCTGTGTCCCCCTGCTCTGGGACCGTGGAGTCTTTAACACTGAACCGCCAGGGAAGTCCCAAGACACTGTCTTTGGAGGAAGCCAGTCCTAAAAGAAATCAGTCCTGAATACTCATTGCAAGGACTGATGCTGAAACGCCAATCCTTTGTCTGCCTGATGCAAAGAACGGACTCACTGGAAAAGACCCTGATGCTGGGAAAGATTGAAGGCAGGAGGAGAAGGGGATGACAAGGGATGAGATGGTTGGATGGCATCACCAACTCGATGGACATGAGTTTGAGTAGACTCCGGGAGTTGGTGATGGACAGGGAAGCCTGGCGTGCTGCGCGTCGTGGGGTCGCAAAGAGTCGGACACGACTGAGCGACTGCAGTTTACAGTGGAAACTGGGGAGGAGGGAGAAGACTGGCGCTTGCGGTCTAGTTGAAATGAACGCTGGTGACTGCCACACACAAGAGCTGAGATTCAAGGGGGCGGAGGAAAGGGCAGAGAAGGGCCGGCCTTTCGCAAGCCTTCCACCAAGTTCTTTGGGAGAGGCAGGTTCCAGGAAGTCCCGGGGCAGACAGAGGGGAAGTGGCCTGGCTGATCTGAGCTCTGGTGTGCTTTCAGTTTGTTTCAGAGCTTTCCCTGTGGCCACAGAAGGCAGCAGGAAGAACCGAAAAAGAGGGGCTTGCAAACTCAGATGAGCAAATGCTGCTTGGGGACAGGCAGGGATGGGCCTGGCAGAGGGAGGAAGGGCCAGGAGGACCACAGGGGGTGAAGCATTTGAGAGGGTCCTGCCGGTCCCCTTGCAGACAGGGGAACCCTGGCTCGTGTCCAGAGGGGTCTGCGGAGTTGCTTTGTTTTGGGGAGAAGCTGGCGACAAGTTCCGTGATAGAGCCTCCGGACAAGCGGAGGATGTGGGATATAGTGGCTGGAAGGCTGTTTGTCCCCGAAACAAGATTCCTGTCCGCCTGCAACCCTTTTGTTTTTTAATATTTATTTTACTTTGGCTCAGCTGGTAAAGAATCCACCTGCCACGCGGGAGACCTCAATCGCTGAATGGGGAAGGTCCCCTGGAGGAGGGAAGGGCAACCCACTCCAGTGTTCTTGCCTGGAGAATCCCATGGACAGAGGAGCCTGGCGGGCTACAGCCCATGGGGTCCAGAGAGTCGGACGTGATTCAGCGACTAACACACACTCTTTTAATTTACTTGGCTGAAACCTGGTCTCAGCTGCTGCGTGTGGCAACTACTTCCCTGACCATGGATCAAACCCAGGCCCCCTGCTCTGGGAACGTGGAATCTCAGCCACTGGACCACCCGGGAAGTCCCCACCCAGAACTTTAGAACGCGGAGTTACTTGGAAAGAAAGTATTTGCAGACGTGATGGAGCGAAGGGTCGGAGATGAGGTTCCTACTGGATGGGGGTGGCCCAAATCCCATGATGGGGTCCTCATAAGACAGATAAGAGACACAGACGCAGAGGACAAGCCACGTGGAGACGGAGACGGAGACGGGAGGGAGGCAGCCACCAGCCCAGGGACGGACGCCTGGAGCCCTCAGAAGCCGCAAGAGGCGGGAGGACCCTCCCCTGGAGCCTCTGCAGGGAGCCCAGCCCTGGGACCCCCTGACCTCAGACGTCTGATCTCCAGGAGTCGGGGTGTCTGGTCCCCGGGACTCAGGGTGTGGGGGGGATAGATGTCTGTAGTTTGAAGCCGCAGGTTTCGTCTGTTACTATAGTTGCTAGAAGACCACGCAGCCCCAGGGACGGACGCCTGGAGCCCCCAGAGGCTGGAAGAGGCGAGAAGAACCCTCCCCGGGAGCCTCTGGAGGGAGCTCAGCCTTGGGACACCTTGACCTCTGACATCTGGTCTCCAGGGCTGGGGGAGGATGGATGGGTGTGGTTTTAGGCCACCTGGTAAGTAATGGTTTGTAACAACAGCTCCAGGAAGCCGACACAAGGGGACCCCGGGATGTTCACAGAGAGAGACAGACCCCCAGCAAGCATCACCTTGGGGACACCCCGTCAAGGTCACAAGAGAAAGCTGTAGATGAGAGTGGTGCTTTTGGGAGGCCCCAGCTCCAGAATGATAACAAAATTCACCGGGATGAATGAGACCCTCCTCCTTTGTCCTGTCCAGTCAGCCTGTCAAAAACCGTTGCTAATTGCCCCTTCCTGCCTTCGTTCATCAACACAGCATCTTGTCAAACTGCTCTGAAAATGGGACTCAAAGTGAGACTTCTTAAAAAAAAAAAAATTCTTCTCAGGTTCCCCTCTTGGGTTTTATCATCTCTTAGGCTCCCTGACTTCTTCGTCTGTTCCAACATCCCAAGGCTTCTGCTGTCTTGATATCTCAGACGGTTGTCAACGTACCGATCACAGTTAGGTTGCTTGTCTTCTCCCGTTCAGGAGGCGAGAGAAAGGACTTCCCTGGTGTTTCAGCGGTTGGGACGTCGCCTTCTAACACGCAGGTCTGATCCCTGGTCAGGGAACTAAGAGTGAAAAAGCTGGCTTAAAAGCCAACATTGAAAAACCTAAGATCACGGATTCCGATCCCATCACTTCATGGCAGATAGATGGGGAAACAATGGAAATAGCAGCTGATTTTATTTTCCTGGGGCCTGAAACCACTGCGGACGCGGACTGCACCCATTAAATTCAAAGACGCTTGCTCCTTGGAAGAAAAGCTATGACCAACCTAGACAGCATATTAAAAAGCAGAGACATTACTTTGCCAACAAAGGTCCATCTAGTCAAAGCTATTGTTTAACCAGTGGTCATGTATGGATGTGAGAGTTGGACTATAAAGAAAGCTGAGAGCAGAATTGATGCCTTCAAACTGTGGTGTTGGAGAAGACTCTTGAGAGTCCCTTGGACTGCAAGGAGATCCAACCAGTCCATCCTGAAGAGATCAGTCCTGAATATTCATTGGAAGGAGGCGAAGCGGATAACAGAGAAGGAAATGGTTGGGTGGCATCACCGACTCAATGGACGTGAGTCTGAGCAAGCTCTGGGAGATGGTGATGGACAGGGACCCCTGGCGTGCTGCAGTCCATGGGGTTGCAAAGTCTCAGACACTCGTTAACAACTAAACAAGAACAGAAGGGAACCAGATGCCACGTGACTAGGAGCTCGAATGCAGGACTAAGACCTGGTGCAGTCAGATAAATAGATAAATGAGGATTTTTTTTAAGGATGCTGAAGCACATTAAACAAAAAAGTCCCCCATGACCCCGGACTAGGGTAAGCACCCAGCCTTCATTTTTGCCCAGTGCACGCAAACCGTGTTCTGGGCAAGCCCACAGGATCCGTCCGCCTATGAGGAAAAACAAACAGCGGTGTGTTTCCAAACGCCCCAAGCCCGAGGCTGGCCCGGCTGGAGCCAGAGAGCGCAGTCATCACCCAGGACACACACACTGTTCTGCAAGCCCAGGCACGGCGAGTCGGTGCGGAGTCTGGACACGCCAGAGATCTGTTTTCAAAGGGCGACGCCACGCCAAGCCACTTGGGAAAGTCAAGTTCAATGCCGGCAACAAATAAAAAGCTACTGAAAGATGACATCTCCATTCCTCAAGTTTACCAAAAATATGTGCTGTCTGCTCAGTCGTGTCTGCCTCTCTGCGACCCTGCGGACTGTAGCCCACCAGGCTCCTCTGTCCATGGGATTCTCAAGCAAGAATCCTGGAGTGGGCTGCCAGGCCCTTCTCCAGGGGATAGTCCCCACCCAGGGATTGAGCCCAGATCTCCTGGGTGGCAGGTGGATATGTTACCCCTAGGACCATTCCTCAAGAGTCCGAATAAAAGCTGGTCACTCCATCTCCATAGCCTGCCTGTCAATCTGCCTCCCTTCAAGAATCCACCGCTCTCAGTGCGGCTGGGTGGTTCCTGGGCTGAGCTGGCATCATTCACTGGCATCTTTTCTGGGCTGCGAGCGCAGCAGCCTGGAACCCCGACCGTCAAAGGTCACACTGCTTCCGAACTAAGACGCTTTAAGGGAACAAACACAAACCACCTTCCGAGGCAGGTTTGGAGCTTCCGTGCTGGCTCACCGGGTAAAGAATCCTGCAACGCGGGAGACCGGGATTCGACCCCTGGGTTGGAGAGATCCCCCTGGAGAAGGGAAAGGCTACCCACTCCAGTATTCTGGCCTGGACAATTCCATGGACTGTACAGTCCATGGGGCTGCAAAGAGGCAGACACGACTGGGCGACTTTCACACACACACACACACACACACACACACACACACACACCTGGGACCTGCGAGCTGAATCAACAGTCAAGCCAGGCACGGAGTCCCAGAACAGAGGGTGGGTTTCCCGTCCTAAGAGGCAGCGGGCCTCAGGTTTCGTCCAGAGTTACCTGTCAACATGCAAAGAACCGGAGTGTTTTCAACAGCCAGAAGGGTTCCCCCCCACACCCCGGCTCTTGGCCAGAAACCTTCCTACGTATATGGCTGTGTGCTCCAACTCATGTGGGCAGAAAGGAAAGCCCACGAAATCACTGGACAATTAAAAGCAGCCCCTTTCTTCCTGCACAAAGGCAGACCTTACCCAGGAGGTCGAGAGCCAAGTCCACCCAACCGCACACCCAACCGTGAACAGCATCCCAGTTGCTAGACGGTGATCCTAAGGGTGATGTCGAAAGCAGTCTTCCTGGGCATTTTTACTTTTGCTTTTAAAGGAAGCCATGCCAATTGTCCCAAAATGGACACCTCTTAGAAACAGGTTCCCAACAGTAACTATTTTCATTCAAGCATCCACGTAATCCTCTGACTCCTTGGTGGAGTTTTTTTATTTTCATAACAGGTAAGTTTTGCTTTTTTTTTTATGAAGATGTTAAGGATAAATGGAAACTGTCACTCAAGTAGAATTTCCAAAAAATGAAACTGTAGCTTCCCATGTTAAATACAGCAGTGTGTCCGTGTCCATCCCAAACTCCCTGACTATCGCTTCCCCCTGGAAACCATAAGTTATTAGAGAGTATTGAGCAGAGTTCCCTGTGTTATACAATAGGTCCTGAGGCGAAGAGCTGACTCACTGGAAAACACTCTGATGCTGGGGAAGATTGAGGGCAGGAGGAGAAGGGGACGACAGAGGAGGAGATGGCTGGATGGCATCACCGACTCGATGGACATGAGCTTGAGCAAGCTCCGGGAGTTGGTGATGGACAGGGAGGCCTGGCGTGCTGCCGTCCATGGGGTCCCAGAGAGTCGGACACGACTGAGCGAGTAACACTTTAGTTTACTTTAGACTCCAAGCTCAAGTTTTCAACCTGAACTAAATAATTTCTTTTTTTCAGGAGGGGGAAAGAATTGCTCCCAAACATAAGCTGGCTCACTAACCACCTCTTCCCTGCTTCCTGCAAGCCCCAGGGCTAAGCATGCGCGCAAACGCGCGCGCACACACACACACACCGCTCGGGAACGCAGAGGCCTGCTTCCATCTGTCCCTCCACACTCAGACTCCGGGCGCCCTCACCACTGCAAAGGCCGGCTTTCTCTGCAGCCCGAGCCCCGCTGGCCACACCCAGCCTCAGATGTGCTGGCTCCTTTGTTCCGGGAAGAGGCTCCCCAGAGAGGGAGCCAGCAGGGTGAAGCTATCCCTTCAAGTCATCGTCCGCCTTTTCACAGGAACCCCAGGGAGGCTTCCCTCCAAACCCCTCCCCCGTGATGAACTGCCGCATCAGGCGAGTGTCCCCGCGAACCATCTGGAGAGAACTCAGAGACCGGCAGAAACCCAACTACGGTCAGCAGCACAGAACTGAACCCCATTCCTCATACAAGGTCAAAAAGCACACTGTATTTCCTTCCTGACCACCTGCCCAGTCCCCGGCTCTTGGAAAGAGATACACTTCAACTGAATTATTCCATCTGATGGATGACTCGCAATTAGGACTTTATTGCTACTTCTCTCTAGGGTATTCCTTCAGAAAAAGGGTGTGGACTCACTTATTCCAATGCACTGTTTACAGATTATCAGATAAAGTCAAGCACGGTGTATCTGCTGATCATTCCTCACCTCATACTTAAAAATGTCTCTTCAGTTCAGTTCACTCACTCAGTCGTGTCTGACTCTGCGACCCCATGGACTGCAGCACGCCAGGCCTCCCTGTCCATCACCAACTCCCAGAGCTTGCTCAAAGTCACGACCATCGAGTGGGTGATGCCATCCAACCATCGCATCCTCTGTCCTCCCCTTCTCCTCCCGCCTTCAATCTTTCCCAGCATCAGGGTCTTTTCCAGTGAGTCAGCTCTTTGCATCAAGAGGCCTTAAGTACTGGAGCTTCAGCTTCAGGAATTCAGCAAAAAATGCACCATTCTGTCTACCCAATCCACCATAGCATCGGAGAGCCCAGGCCTGAAATGTGGGGGAGGCTATTTCTGCAATTCAGAGGAGCTTACAAGCATTCATTAATTTCCCTTGTGAGTCAGACCATAAAGAATCCACCTGCAAAGGCAGGAAACTGGGGTTCGATCCCCTGGAGAAGGGAATGCCTGGAGAAACCCATGGACAGAGAGGCCTCGTGGGCCACAGTCCATGAGGTCGCAGCGTGAGACACGACTGAGCTACTGACACAGAAATACAGATCTGTAGCATCGGTTTTGTTATTCTTCGAAGGGTAACCTCAGAAAAATAAAAACAGCCTGCTAAGTCTGCCGATGGACATTAAGTAAACTCGGGGACACAGTGAAGGACAGGGAAGCATGGCGTGCTGCACTCCATGGGGTAATAAAGAGTCACACAGGACTTCCCCACTGAACAAAGATTACCCAAAAAAAGGGAAGTAAATGGACTCATTGATGTTCAACCAAGTGACACTCCAAAGGCTCCTTGTGAAAAAGCCTCCCCTCCATCACCCGCATCTCCACCGCCCGGGTGGATACGGATAGGAGCGTGGTTTCCGGGATTCCACGTGGCTGCCCGCCCGACGTCCCCGCTCTGAGACCCGTGGCTCAGAGCTGTGTGTCTCGGGGCCAGAAGCTCCTCCTCAAAGGGAAGGTTTTGCGTCTTATCCAGGAGCAGTCCTGGGCTGGGGTCCTCCTGTAACATTCAAAACTGGTGCCGCTTGTCCAGCACCAGGGAGGAGCCCGCGTGGTGGAGGTAGCAATTAGTGGACACCCCAGTACAGTCTGACAGCCTCAAGTGGTCATGAACACCTTCTCCCCTGCACACAAGCGCCCACCTCCAGCACCATCTTTTGAATGTCCTTCCCATTCGTCGTAAGGAAAAGCTTTCCTTTTCTTTTTTTTAAGTATTTATTTATTCAGCTGCAATGGGTCTTAAATCATCCCAAGGCTTTCCCAGGTGGCTCAGACGGTGAAAAATCTGCCTGCAAATCGGGAGACTCGGGTTCGATTTCTGGGTGGGGAAGATCCCCTGGAGAAGGCGCATGGCAACCCACTCCGGGATTCTTGCCTGGAGAATCCCACACAGAGGAGCCTGGTGGGCTACAGTCCAGGGGGTCGCAGAGAGTCGGTTACCACACTCTCACTTTTGCAAAAGAGTCGAATACGACTCACCATCCTGGTGGGACGGTAAATGGAGATGAAACCTCTAAGGAGTAAGGACGTCCTTAGGGTGGAGCCCTAATCCAGAAGGGTCCGTCTACACATCCTCAGCATAGGAGACCCCAGAGATGACACGTCCTTCTTCTCTCTGTCTCTCACCGCAAACCCCAATCAGCTCACACCCTGAGCGTCTGGAGAGGATGCCCCGAAACGCCCTGGTCATCTCCCTTTCCTCCCAGAGACCTCCGTGGCATCCAGGGAGATGCCTGTGGTCTTCCCTGGGACCGGAGCTCCCAAAAAAGTGAACTTTGCTTTTTCCCGGTATTGACTGGTTCTTCCCAGCAAGAAAAAGCACTTGCAGTTTCAACAAAGAGGACAAAGGGAAACGTTTCAAATGGTCTGAGGGTGGTGACATGTGAGTGTCTGAAAAAAAAAAAAAAAACTTGGGGAAAGCACCAGGAAAGCCCCACGGCGTGGTGCCCAAAGGGAATGAGGAAGGTTTCCTGAGAATCGTGAATGCGGCTTTTTTTTTTTCTCTCCCCACCAGGAAGGACAGGTGGTTACAAGGGTCAAGTGACCCAGGGAGGGGATGGTCAGGCCTGCGTCTCATACAGTTCTGGCCCTTTCCTTAGAGACGGACGTGACCTCCTCGTTGGCACCCATCCGAGAAGCAAGGCTGACATCTGCATCACCCAGTGTCCTGATGTATGTGGATGACCCAGGAGGGGGTCAGGGAGGCTTTGCCCCCAGCCCCAGGGGGACAGGTGTTCTCCTGGGAGGATTCTGCTGCTGCTGCTGCTGAGTCGCTTCAGTCGTGTCCGACTCTGTGCGACCCCATAGATGGCAGCCCACCAGGCTTCCCCGTCCCTGGGATCCTCCGGGCAAGAACACTGGAGTGGGTTGCCAGTTCCTTCTCCAATGCATGAAAGTGAAAGTGAAGTCGCTCAGTCGTATCCGACCCTCAGTGACCCCATGGACTGCAACCCACCAGGCTCCTTCGTCCATGGGATTTTTCCAGGCAAGCGTACTGGAGTGGGGTGCCATTGCCTTCTCCGTGGAAGGATTCTAGGACATGGCAACTTGATGGTGTTACTGGAGACAGCCACCTGTAGCCCCAAAGGCAGTCAACCTTTGACCTCAAGGGAAGGTAGGTCAACCCGTCAGTAGACGTCAACCCCAGTCTTCCGGACCGAATGTGCGTGTCCCTTCAAAACGCTCAGGGAGGAGTCCAAACACCACACACCCACACACACACCCACACACACACACAGCCACACGGACACGTGATGGTGTCTTGAGGTGGCTCTCGGGGACGGGATGGAACTGAGAAAAATTCACGAGGATGGGATTACCATCCTTAGAAGAGCTCTCCTACTATCCAGCACCCTTGAGGACGCCACTGGAAGCCAACCCAGAAGACATCTCCAAGCAAAATCCAACCACCCTGACTTTGAACTCCCAGCCTCCAGAACTGTGAGAAGGTGATCTGTGTTGCTGATAAGACACCAAGGTGGGCGTGGATTCAAGATGGTACCGGCTGGCCTCACCACACGGGAAGCTGGTGGAGCCTCTGCCCCATGGAGCTCTGCCAAGCAGTGAATGAGGGAGGCCTCAGCCTCTGAAGGGGCTTCCCCACGTGGCAGTAGTGGTAAAGAATCCAGCTGCCCATGCAAGAGACGTCAGGGACACAGATTTGATCCCTGGGTCAGGAAGATCCCCCGGGAGAAGGAAACAGCAACCCACTCCAGTGTTCTTGCCATGGAAAGAGGCAGCCTGGCGGGCTACAGTCCACGGGGTCACAAAGAGTTGGACACGACTGAGTAACTGAGCATGCAAGCACAGTCCTCTGGAACACGCGGCTTTCTGGCTTCAGACACCTTCTGCATGGGAAAAGAATAACCTTGGAAAACACGCGTCTGACATGGAACCGGCGGTCCTTGACCTCCAAGGATTTAGGCCAATCCATTATTCACGGACCAAGCTCCAAAGTCATGTAGAAAGCAACTCCGCAGTCCTCTCTGGAAGCTGTATTAGCTTCCTGGGGCTGCTACAATGTGGGCGCTTAAAAACCACACACATCCACCCTCCCCCAGCCCTGGAGTCCAGACGTTTTGAGGTCCAGGGGTCCCAGGGCTGAGCTCCCTGCAAAGGCTCCTGGGGAGGGTCCTCCCCGCCTCTTCCAGCTTCCGGGGGCTCCAGGCGTCCGTTCCTGGGCTGGTGGCCGCCTCCCTCCCGTCTCTGCCTCCATCTCCACGTGGCTTCTCCTCTGCGTCCGTCTCTCTCCTCTGTGTGTCTTATAAGGACCCTGTCACTGGGGTTTAAGGCCACCTCCATCCAGGAGGAACCTCATCTCAGACCCTTCAGTTCATCAGGTCTGCAGAGACCCTGCTTCAAGGTAAGGTCCCACTGTGAGGGGACATGGTTTTTGTGGGTGTCCGTGGCTGAGGGTCTGGCCTACCCAGGACCCCAGGTTTTGTGTGGACACACCTGTGGGTTAACTCACGCCTGCCTCCCTCTTTCCGCGAGTGAGAATGAGAATGCAGCTGCTTTCCATTGCACATTTCTACTCCTGGATGGTCCTCCCCTCCCGTATTTTTCTTTCCTCAAGCTAGTTTTCCTTTTCTCCCAAGCAGGGAACCATCGTCTCTGCACGTCCCAAGCTTCTCTTGAAGCAAAGTGTCAGTCGCTCAGTCATGTCTGACTCTTGGCAACCCCACGGACTGTAGCCCACCGGGCTCCTCCGTCCATGAGATTCTCCAGGCAGGAATACTGGAGTGGGGTGCCATTTCCTTCTCCAGGGGAATCTTCCCGACCAACGGATCGAACCCGGGTCTCCTACGTCGGCAGGTGGCTTTTTTATGTGCTGAGCTACAACTCTTGGAGATGAAATGTTTACAAAGGCCCCACCCCACGAAGATGGAACCTGAGAAACCAGAGTCTATGCGAGGATGACAACACGGAACAGCAAAACCGTGGAGACAGACAGCAGACAGGGTGTTCTCAGCAGCCGGAAGAGCAAGAGATAGCTGCCGTGGCGGGCAGGGACGACTGCGAGAGCCTCCTTTGCAGAGGACAAAATTGTTCTGCAGCCTCACAGAGGCGAGGGCCACGCAACTCTGCGAATATGCAAAAGGCCAATGGACAGTTCCCTTGAAAAGAGTTCCTTTTACATTACATCAATGTCACTGCAGTCTTAAACAGACTTCCCTGGTGGTCTAGGGGTCAAGACACCATGCTTCCAACTCAGGGGGTAGAGGTTCGATCCCTGGTCAGGGAACGAAGTTCCCACAAGCCACACAGCATGGCCAAAGAGTAGAAAAAAAATAAATACATTTTTTTTTTTAAATGAGGACAAAGAGCCTACAGGAGTCCTGGAAGAAGCAATATTCTTTTCTGGTCCTTTACCTAACTTGCGAAGTTGCCGTGAGGCTCTCAGGATGAAACTATCCTCCACACCCACACAAGGTGAGTTAAGATTAAAAGATGCACACAAACAGGATTGTGGCGCCAGAGACCACATTCCCTCCCAATGGCAGCTCCTGTCAACACCGCCCGGACAAGGAGGCGTTCGCCAGCCTGGCAGATCTCGCCCCTCGGGATTCCACCGGCCACGGAGGTTATGTTTCTATTGTGGTTTGGGAGCAGAAGCTCGTCCACGTGGGAGGGAGAGAAAGATCAGGGTCGATGCTGGGGAACCAAGAGGTGTAGCAGCTGAGAGGGAAACCACCGTAAGAGAGAAGAGTACGGGTTTAATTATTCACTACGGAAGGCCTCTCAGATTGTAAGAACACACGGCTTTCTGACAGCGTGATGCTACGCTAAAGCGAGAAAAAAAAAAAAAAAGTCAGATGTGAGCACACTCCTGTGGTCAGGGAATGA
>SJYF01000861.1:452033-464721 GCA_006410515.1 Procapra przewalskii
GTGGCAGGAAATAAAACCAACCAACTTTGGGTGTGGCTTTTCTGCCAGCCTCTCCCCAGCCCTGCTGTTCCCACTGTGGGTGGCTTCTACCCCGGGGCGTGACGCCTGCTCCGGTCAGGTTGCCAGTCCTTGGGCTGGAATGCGAAGAATGCGCTCCGGGAGCGGGCGGGGCGGGGGGGGAAGGGCTGCTCGCCCCCGCGGCTGGTTTAGACAAAGGCCGGTGCCCCAGAGCTCAGACCACCCGCCAGGTTCTGTCCCGCAGAGGGGTCGCCAGGGGGTCTGACTGGCTGATGAAGGTCGGTGGTCGAGGCTGGGGTTTTACACCCAGGGAAAGGCACCCCTTCCCCTTCTGAGTCCAAGCTCTCTCTGCTTAACGGCTGCTGTTACTGCTAAGCCGCTTCAGTCGTGTCGGACTCTGTTCGACCCCACAGACGGCAGCCCGCCAGGTTCCTCTGTCCCTGGGATTCTCCAGGCAAAAATACTGGAGTGGGTTGCCATTTCCTGCTCCGGCTCAACGGCAGGACAGGCCAGTGAATCCGAGCGAGGAGGTGTTGAGGCAAGAAGTGACTTTAAATCTGGCAGTCGGGAGATGGAGAGGAGGGCAGGCTAGCGCCTCCAATAAGCATCTTATTGGGGTCTGCATGTCAGGTTCTTTTATAGATCCGAGAGAAAGCAGCAATCAAGAACTAACGTCAGAAGGCAGCACGGAGGGAGAAGCACTGGGGAAGTGAAAGGGTCCTCAGTCTTGCAAAAAGGGAGGGGTGTGTTAATCTCATCTATTGAGAGTCCCCTGGACTGCCGGGAGAAGCGATGGGGAAGTGAAAGGGTTTTCAGTCTTGCAAAAACATCTCCAAGGGAGGGGTGTGTTAATCTCATCTATTGAGAGTCCCCTGGACTGCCAGGAGATCCAACCAGTCCATCCTAAAGGAAAACTGTCCTGATTATTCACTGGAAGGACTGATGCTGAAGCTGAAATGCCAATACTTTGTCCACCCAATGCAAACAACTGACTCAATGGAAAAGACCCTGATGCTGGGAAAGACTGAAGGCAGGAGGAGAAGGGGACAACAGAGGATGAGATGGTTGGATGGCCTCACTGACTCAATGGACAGGAGTTTGAGTAAACACCGGGAGTTGGTGATAGACAGGGAGGCCTTGGCGTGCTGCGGTTCATGGAGTCGCAAAGAATCAGACATGACTGAGTAACTGAGCTGAATCTCATCTATTCACAGGTGGGCAGAGACAAACCATGTCTCCCTGAGCTGAACAAAGGCACTTTAGTTTTCAGTCCAGCAGAGGGGCAGGGTCCTCCAGGCAAGCTACTGAGTATGATTATAGTAATTAAAGCAAGTCAGACAAACAAGTTTCCAACATGGAGTCAGAATTGGCTTTCTCCTTGCAACGATGATATCCCAGGACGAAAACTGTTAACAGAGACACTTTGAGAACTAAAGTCTGGGTTGCAGGGTGGATCTGACCCTTGCTCTCCGGTTCAGGGGAGTGATCACGTACCTACCTGTTGCTATAAATATCCTGGGCAGGTCTCATCACACCTTGAAAGCAAAGCAGATTTCATCTGCAAGGTTCATAAAAATTGTTCAGCAACCACAGCATATTTCTTGAAAGGCAAAAGAGAGAGGGGAGGAAAAAAGCTTTTTAAGCAAGGCATTATACAGTCATAACCACCTTTGTGATGAGCGTGAGGTTATGATGGGGGACAGGGAGTTACTGAGCTTTGTAATCAAGAAGGAATTACAGCCATCTCTACCAAGGATGAGGCGTCAGTCCAACGCCATAACAGGTGTAGGCAGTGTTGAAGAGAGGAGAAAGACCGAGGGTGGTCTGGGAGTGCAGCTGGACACCTCTTTTAGGATTGCCTGCATGCTAAGTTGCTCAGTCCTGTCTGACACTTGGCAGCCCCATGAACTGCAGCCCTGAGACTGAGTGAGCTTCCCTGATGTCTCAAATGGTAAAGAATCTGCCTGCAGTGACCTGGGTTCCATCCCTGCCTTGGAAAGACCCCCTAGAGGAGGCCATGGCAGCCCACTCCAGTGTTCTTGCCTGGAGAATCCCATGGACAGAGGAGCCTGGTGGGCTACAGTCCATGGGGATCGCAAAGAGTCGGACACAACTGAAGCAATTTGGCAAGGACTGCCGCCCACCTGGCTCCTCCGTCCATGGGATTCTCCAGGCAAGAACACTGGCGTGGGTTCCCATTGCCTTCTCCAGGAGATCTTCCCAACCCAGGGATTGAACTCAGGTCTCCCACATTGCAGGTGGATTCTTTACTGTCTGAGCCACCGGGGAAGCCCATGCAGTATTATAGTCATCCACATTTTGCAACAGACCCTGATCTTCATTGTATAACAAGATGACTCACCCACCCCAAAAGTAGGAAAATATCCAAAAAGTTTTATCTGGATTAGACAAGCGTTTACAGTAAATTTTCTATTGTGCAGATTCTCTGATTCTGAGGACACAAGATTTCACAGGGGATAACAGATGGAAAGGCTTGGAAACCTGCTTTTTTAATATGTTTAAATAGTGATGGATTAGATTAGATTTATCTGCAGGTCTTACTCAGAAGCTGTGGTTCTCTAGTTTATCTTCCAGGAGGGACATCAAGAACATTTATTAATCCTTATCTGAGAAAGACTGTTGTCACCGGTCATCAGTAGTTAATGGATAGAAAGAAGAAACTTGAAAACTTCTGAAGGATGTGAGGAAGATGTGACTAAGTAGAAACAGTCCCCAGACCTTGGAGGAAGGCATCTGCGGCTAGAATTCTCCCTTCATGCGTGATTCAGGCCAACACCACAGACCATCACAGTAACATTCCCTCAGAGGTTTGGTGGTTAAATGAAAATGAAGAGTCAGTTGCTCATTCGTGTCCAGCTCTTGCAGATCCCACGCATGGAGCCTGCCAGGCTCCTCTGTCCATGAGATTCTCCCAGCAAGAAGGCTGGAGTGAGTTTCCACTCTCTCTTCTCCAAGGGATCTTCCTGACCCAGGGATCAAACCCGGATCTCCTGCATTGCAGGCGGATTCTTCTTCACCAGCTGGGTCATCGGGGAAGTCTATAAAATGAAACTATTTCCTGCTGTATCAGTGAGCAAGGAATGTCACAGCCATGAGGGATTCCTGGCCTCCAAGCGTGAATGAGGGCTCCCAACTGAATGCTGTCCCCCACCCCCGCCCTCCCCAAGGTGATTGCTGATGAGCTCGGGGAGGGTGAGATGGAGGAAGCAGTCATCTGCCATCACTGCCTCTCCTTCGGGTGAACTAGCAACTTCTTACGTGGCGCTAGTGATAAAGAACCTGCCTGCCAGTGCAGGAGACGTTAAGAGACTCCGGTTCCATCCCTGGGTCGCAAAGATCCCCTGGAGCAGGAAATGCCAACCCACTCCATAATTCTTGCCTGGAGAATCCCATGGGCACAGGAGCCTGGCGGGCTACAGTCCGTGGGGTCGCAAAGAGTCGGACATGACTGAGCGACTTAAACTTTCAGTGGAAATTTGCTGTGTAACACAGGGAGCTCCACCTGGCTCTGTGACAACCTGGAGGGGTCTGATCGGATGGGAGGTGGCAGGGGGCTTCAAGAGTGACTTAGCAAGGGGAGCAAGGAGCGGGGTTTGGCCCCAGATAACCACGGTGCTTTTGAACTGTGGTGATGGAGAAGACTCTTGAGAGTCCCTTGGACTGCAGGGAGATCCAACCAGTCCATCCTAAAGGAAATCAGTCCTGAATATGGAAGGACTGATGCTAAAGCTGAAACTCCAATCCTTTGGCCACCTGATGCGAAGAACTGACTCACTGGAAAAGACCCTGATGCTGGGAAAGACTGAAGGCGGGAGGAGAAGGGGATGACAGAGGGTGAGATGGCTGGATGGCATCACCGACTCCGTGGAGATGAGTTTGAGTGAACTCCGGGAGTTGGTGATGGACAGGGCGGCCTTGTGTGCTGCAGTCCATGAAGTCACAGAGTCAGAGACGACTGAGCGACCGAACTGAACGAAACTGAACAGAGGTGCACATGAATTCAGTAGCCCAGAGGCTTGCCTCCTCCCATTCAAAGAAAGCTCAGTTCCTTAACCTGACACCTGATCTCTGGTGTTTGGACTGCCTGCTCCCTTTGTCGCAGACTTGCATATAGCTTGACTTCCCTTCCCGCCAGTCCTGTCTGGTGGCGAAGCCCGTGAAGAGTCTGCCTGCGAGACCCGGTGGGGAAGGTGCCTGGAGGAGGAAACGGCAACCCGCTCCAGTATTCTTGCCTGGAGAATCCCATGGACAGAGGAGCCTGGTGGGCTGCAGTTCTTGGGGTCCCACAGAGTCAGATATGAGTGAGTGACGAACACTTTCCCTTCCCGTCTCCTTGGTGCAGTTTTCTCAGAGCTCCTGAGATGCTGTCTCCTGGGCTCCGAGTCCTAAACATGCCAACCAAATAAAGGAACTCTTCACGTCAGGTTGCGACTGACTTTTAGTCAACAGTCTGAACCAGAGAAAGTGAAGTGACATTTACCGTGAAGGAGACATGTGAGAGATGACGCTCTAAAATCCTGAAAATTAAGGCTGGTGGTGAGGTGGCAACTAGCTTTGCTCATGACAGAGCTGCGATTTTGAAAACCGGTTTGGGATTGGAGAGGAAAGAAAGAAACTTGAGAACTGGAGTTCACGATACCAGAACGCACATACCGTTTTCATGGGGCAGAGAACGGAGGTCCCCCAGGAAATATTATTCAGAAGAAATGTCATATATTTACACATGTATGGGGAAGCTATGGGGTTTTTCTGGTGGTTCACGTAGTGAAGACTCTGCCTGCAGTGTGGGAGACTCGGGTTTGATCCCTGGGTAGGGAGGATCCCCAGGAGAAGGGAATGGCACCCCACTCCAGTACTCTTGCCTGGAAAATCCCATGGACAGAGGAGCCGGGTAGGCTACAGTCCATGGGGTCGTGAAGAGTTGGACACAACTAAGCGACTTCACGTTCACTTTTCACTTTCATGCATCGGAGAAGGAAATGGCAACCCACTCCAGGGTTCTTGCCTGGAGAATCCCAGGGAGGGGGGAGCCTGATGGGCTGCCTCTATGGGGTCGCACAGAGTCGGACACGACTGAAGCGACTTAGCAGCAGCAGCATGTTCAAACTGTGGTGCTGGAGAAGACTCTTGACTTCTCCTTGGACTGCACGGAGATAAATCTAGTCCATCCTAATGGAAATCACTCCTGAATGTTCATTGGAAGGATTGATGCTGAAGCTGAAGCTCCAATATTTTGGCCACCTGATGGGAAGAACTGACTCATTAGAAAAGACCCGGATGCTGGGAAAGATTGAAGGCAGGAGGAGAAGGGGATGACAGAGGGTGAGATGCTTGGATGGCATCACTAACTTGATGGGCATGAGTTTGAGTAAGCTCCGGGAGATGGTGAAGGACAGGAAAGCCTGGCATGCTGCGATCCATGGAGTCTCAAAGAGCTGGACAGGACTTAGCAAGAAAACTACATCTAGACCCCAAATTAGGGCAATTTGTGTTGTTCTTACGATTTGGTCTGTATTAATGAAGTAAATGGAGGCAAAACCCAAAAACATCTAAAATAAAGACAGGGTATAAAAGCATCTAGTCCATACTGGATGCCTTTAACGATCTTGTGGCTCTAAATTTTTTATTTTTTTATGATTTCTCCTGTATAATTAGGCCAACCCACTTGAGACCCAAAATGATGGGCTATGAAAAATCATCCCACTAATTGCTGTTTATTTATTTCTTTTTTAATTCATAAGCACAGCACGTAAGATGCCTTGAGTAGGAGGATGGGAGAGAAGACACTCACAGAGAAATAAATAAACTGGGCTCTTAATGTCTTTCTAAGGAATATACATGGCTGGTTTTTAAGGTAATACCCGACTCTGCACTTGGGAAAGAGAGTCAAGAATTGAACCCTTTGCGTCATCTCTGGGATTTGGAACTGCGCTAAGAAGACCTTGGGAAACTTTTGAAGGCATCCAGTGTTTGTTCGATTAGCACAGGGCTTTGCTGGTTTCCTGGAAGCTGCCAGATGAGAGATGGGTGTTTTAGTCGCTCCGTCGTGTCTGCCTCTTTGCGACCCCATGGACTGTAGCCCACCAGGCTCCTCTGTCCATGGGATTCTCCAGGCAAGAATACTGGAGTGGGTTGCCATTTCCTTCCCCAAAGCATCTTCCCTACCCAGGGATCGAACGTGGGTCTCCTGCATTGTAGACAGACTCTGGGACTCTCTGTGAAAGGAAAAGTCTTGGCTTTTGTTTCTGGTTGTTTTTTGTTTTTTGGCCACACTGCAAATAAAGCATGTGGGATCTTAGTTCTCAGACCAGGGATTGAACCCGTGTACTCTGTATTGCAATGCTAAGTCACTAAGTCACGTCTGACCCTTTGCAACCCCGAGGACTGTAGCCCGCCAGGCTCCTTTGTCCATGGGATTCTCCATTCTCTCCCAACGGAGTGGGTTGCCATGCCCTCTTCCAGGGCATCTTCCCAACTCAGGGATCGAACCGAGGTCTGCCGCATTGCACGTGAATTCTTTACCATCTGAGCCACCAGGGAAGCCCAGAAAATGTGCATAAACTTGAATAAAACAGGTAATGTACTCTGAAAGAAACATTCAGACATCATATCCCATAATGTGGAGGAACAGAGAGAGTCTCAGATCAGTTCAGTTCAGCCGCTCAGTTGTGTCTGACTCTTTGTGACCCCATGGACTGCACCACGCCAGGCTTCCCTGTCCATCACCAACTCCTGGAGCTTGCTCCGACTCAAGTCCACTGAGTCAGTGATGCCATCCACCCATCTCATCCTCTGTCGTCCCCTTCTCCTCCTGCCTTCAATCTTTCCCAGCATCAGGGTCTTTTCCAATGAGTCAGCTCGTCTCATCAGGTGGCCAAAGGATTGGAGCTTCAGCTTCAGAATCAGCCCTTCCAATGAATAACCAGGACTGATTCTACATGTCTCCAGAAAGCAAGAATGCTGCAAACACCTGATGCCTGGACTTAATTAACATGAAAGATCTGTGTGCAGGATAAAAGACACCCCAGGTCATATCCATCACACATAGATGGGGTCTGTCCGGGGCCACCGTCCGCAGCAACAACCACTGCACAACAAAGTCCATAATGAACCATGGAATTTTATGACAAAACAACAGTTTGGTATCCACTGTTTTGAATTTTGCTGAATTGGTGGCTGCCCTCTCAGAGAAGACTCTTGGACTGCAAGGAGAACAAACCAGTCAATCCTAAAGGAAATCAGTCCTGAATATCCGTTGCAAGGATGGATGCTGAAGCTGAAACTCCAATCCTTTAGCCACCTAATGAGAAGAGCTGCCTCATTTCAAAAGACTCTGATGCTGGGAAAGATTGAGGGCAAGAGGAGAAGGGGACGACAGAGGATGAGATGGTTGAATGGCATCACCGACTCGATGGACATGAGTTTGAGCAAGCTCCAGGAGTTGGTGAAGGACAGGGAGGCCTGACATGCTGGGGTCCATGGGGTTGCAAAGAGTTGGACATGACTGAGCGACCGAACCTGAACTCTCAGTTGAACACAGAGATGATGCAAGTGTGGCTGATAAGCCTGACGGTAAATACAGAGAGAAAACGACCTTCGTGGGATAGGGACCTCGAGTGGTGTGGAAGCTTTGAGGGACACAGAACCGACAACTTAGAAATTAATCTGATCTGCTGTGTTGACGTAGGCTGACCAGGAGTTCACTGAATTTCAGACATAGTGCTTTAGCTTTGTATAAATATATGTAAATTTATTTATTTATTAGTTGAAGATAATCACTTTACAGAATTTTGCTGTTTTCTGTCAAAGGTCAATATGCATCAGCCATGGGTATACATAGGTCCCCTCTGTCTTGAACCTCCCTCCCTTTTGAACGTCCTTCCCAAGCTCTTTAGGTTTTAAAAGTGAGGACTAGATGTGTGGGCTTGTCCAGAGATGGAGCAAAGAGTTTCACATTTCCACAGGAAACTATACTCTATGGCCTGGGATAAGGCATAACCCAAAAGAACACGTGTATACATTCTGGGCTATATATATGTATGTATTGGCCTTCCCTGGTGGCTCACACGGTCATCTGCAATGCTGGAGACCTGGGTTTGATCCCTGGGTCGGGAAGACGCCCTGGAGAAGGGCATGGCAACCCACTCCAGGATCCTTGCCTGGAGAATCCCATGCACAGAGGAGACTTGTAGGCTACATTCCACGGGGTCGCAAGGAGTTGGACACGACTGAGCCACTAAGCGCTTCACTTTCTTTCTTGGAGGCATGGGAAGATTAAAAACAGGAGCGCAGCAGGTGTCAGGGCACCTCGAGCATGCTACCCACTGCAGACCTCAGTCGTGCGTGTTCCTCGGAGACCGTGGAGAAAGATGAGGCCGTTCATTGGAAGGACTCCACTGAGATGCATCGCGTCAGCCAGGATTTTACCAGGGAAGCCACGGCGTGCATCTGACGCCCTTTGCTTCTTCATAGCATCTTCGTCACCTGTCAGACCACTGGGACCACCCACACCCAGCCCGCCCCTGACATTCCCTGCTTCGGTTTGCAGTCAAAAGCGATCGCGATGTTTTCCAAAATCTCGATGTGTCAACAGTGCGTGCTCTGAGTTTGGAGGGGTTCAGGAGGGGCTTTTGAAAAAAAAATGTTTTGTTGCCATTAAAAAAAAAAAAGAAGAAGAGCAACATTTTGCCATTTGCAACAACATGGACGGACCTGGAAGGGCTGCTGTTGCTGCTAAGTCACTTCAGTCGTGTCTGACTCTGTGGGACCCCATAGACAGCAGCCCAGCAGGATCCCCCGTCCCTGGGATTCTCCAGGCAAGAACACTGGAGTGGGCTGCCATTTCCTTCTCCAATGCAGGAAAGTGAAAAGTGAAAGGGAAGTCGCTCAGTCGTGTCCGACCCTTAGCGACCGCATGGACTGCAGCCTACCAGGCTCCTTCTTTCATAGGATTTTTCCAGGCAAGAGGACTGGAGTGGGTTGCCATTATCAGAGAAGGGCTGAGGGGATACTGGAGGGCACCCCCTATATGTGGAATCTAAAAGAATACCACAAATTAGTGACTATAACAAGAAAAGATGCTGAATCACAGGGGATATTCTCGATCCAGGGATCAGACCTGGGTCTCCTGCATTGCAGGCAGATTCTTTACAAAAGAGCTGCCAGGAAAACCCAAGAAACAGAGAAGAAACTAGTGGAGACCAGTGGGGAGAGGGGAGGCGGAAGAGGCCCCTATGGGAGGGGAGGAAGGCGTACAAACTGTTACCTTTGTAATAAATAAGCCTCAAGAACGTATAATGCAGCAGAGGATGTGTAGCCAATATTTTATGACTATAAACGGAGCACCAGTTTGAAAGACCTGTGAATCACCATGTTGTACAGCTGAAACTAATGCAGTATTGTCGAGCAGCTATACCTCAGTTTTGCTGTTGTTCAGTCGCTCAGTCGCGTCTGACTCTTTGCGACCCCGTGGACCACAGCATGCCAGGCTTCCCTGTCCACCACCAACTCCTGGAGCTTACTCAAGCTCATGTCCATTGAGGCGGTGATGCCATCCAACCATCTCATCCTCTGTCGTCCACGTCTCCTCCTGCCTTCAGTCTTTCCCACCATCGGGGTCTTTTCCAATGAGTCCGTTCTTCCCATCAGGCGGCCGGAGTATTGGAGTTTCAGCTTCAGCATCCGTCCTTCCAATGAATATTCAGGACTGATTTCCTTTAGGGTGGACTGGTTGGATCTCCTTGCATTGCAAGGGACTCTCAGGTGTCTCCTCCAACACCACAGTTCAAAAGCATCCATTCTTCGGCGCTCAGCTTTCTTTATAGTCCAACTCTGACATCCATATGTGACTAGTGGGAAAACCATAGCTTTGACTGTACGGACCTTTGTTGGCAAAGTCATGCCTCTGCTTTTTAAAACACTGTCTAGCTTTCTCATAGCTTTCCCTCCAAGGAGCAAGTGTTTTTTGCATTTTTTTTTTTTTTGTAGTTTCTGTATGTGCCTGTGTTAAATAGGCTTTGACAGATAGGTAGATTGATAGATAGGTAAATACATAGATGACAGATGGAAGGTGCTTGCCTGTACTAAGTTGTTTCAGTCCTATCTGACTCTCTGTGACCCCATGGACCATAGGCCGCCAGGCTGCTCTGTCCATGGGGCTCTCCAGGCAAGAATACTGGAGTGGGTTGACATTCCCTCCTCCAGGGGATCTTCCCCACTCAAGGATCGAACCCGAGTCTCCCACACTGGCAGGTGGGTCCTTTCCCTCTAGTACCACGTGGGAAGGTGGATAGAGAGAATTTATGTATCAGGCATTTATTACATAATAATAAGACAAATTAGATAGATAGATAGATAAATAGATAGATGGAGTGGTGGGGGGGAGCCCAAAGCTGTCTTTTTAAAATTTGGCTTCAGTGTTCTCTTTGTTAAAATTTTTATTTTTTCTTCATTGATTTCCTTGGTTTCCCCTGCTCTTAGCTGTGGCTGCTGCTGCTAAGTCGCTTCAGTCGTGTCTGACTCTGTGCAACCCATAGACGGCAGCCCACCAGGCTCCCCCGTCCCTGGGACTCTCCAGGCAAGAACACTGGAGTGGGTTGCCATTTCCTTCTCCAACGCATGAGAATGAAAAGTGAAAGTGAAGTCGCTCAGTCGTGTCCGACTCTTCGCGACCCCATGGACTGCAGCCTACCAGGCTCCTCCGTCCATGGGATTTTCCGGAAGAGCACTGAAGTGGGGTGCCATCGCCTTCTATGAGTTGTGACTGGCAGGACCTAATTCCCTGACCAAGGATCCAACCCAGGCCCCCTGCATTGAAAGCTCAGAGTCTTAGCCGCTGGACCACCAGAGATGTCCCTGCAATTGTCATTTTTTGGGGGGGAACCCTGTAAAATTGATTTGTCTCCATTTATTCTAAAATAATGATTCTACTGATTTAGCTAGTAGCCAGGTATCTGCTCTCTGACAATAAAACTCAATTAAGTATTTTTATCCTGAAAGGGTGTTTTAGGGAGGTGGGCAGGCTCCTCAAGCTCTGAGAAACGCTCCAGTTTGAAAGAGGATCCATTTAGGGAAGCTGAACTGTTTCCATAGAAGATAGTGCAGCTAAAATGCAACCAGAAATCACGGTGACCCAAACCAACAACCAATCACTTGATCAAACGATTTTTTTCTGTTTCTAGTGGAAGACCTGGGTTCGATCCCTGGGTCGGGGAGGTTCCCTGCAGAAGGGAAGGGCAACCTTTGCCTGGAAAATCCCATGGACAGAAGAGCCTGGTTTGCATACTGTCCATGGGGTGTCAAGAGAGTTGGGCACGATTGAGCAACTTCACTTTCTTCATAATTGAAGTATAGTTGACTTACAATATTTCCGGTGTATAGCAAGGCGATTCAGTTGTACATATACACATATATTATTTTGGAGATTATTTTCCATTATAGGTTGTTATGGGTTTCCTGGTGGCTCTGAGGGTAAAGAATCCCCCTGTCACAACAGGAGACCCAGGTTCAATCCCTGGGTGGGGAAGATCCCCTGGAGGAGGGCATGGCAACCCACTTCAGTATTCTTGCCGGGAAAAATCCCATGGACAGCGGAGCCTGGCAGTCTACAGTCCCTAGGGTTGCAGAGAGTCAGACATGACTGAGCGACTAACACTTTCACTTCAAGCGAACAGCTTAAAATGAGGTTGAAGCCAGATGATAATGACTCTTAGAAAATACTTAGACACTGGTGCTGACTTTTGAGGCATTTAAAAATGTTTCAGGGACTTCCCTGCAAGGCCAGTGGTCAGAACTTCACCTTCCAAGGCAACGGGTGCAGGTTCGATTCTCGGGTGGGGGGGCTAAGATTCCCCCATGTCTCAAGGCCAAAATACAAAAACATAAAATGCTGGAGCTGACCACTCCTAAGGCATCAGCTCAGTTCAGTTCAGTCGCTCAGCCGTCGTGTCCGACTCTTTGTGACCCCGTGAATCGCAGCACGCCAGGCCTCCCTGTCCATCACCAGCTCCCGGAGTTCACCCAGACTCACGTCCATTGAGTCAGTGATGCCATCCAGCCATCTCATCCTCTGTCGTCCCCTTCTCCTCCTGCCCCCAATCCCTTCCAGCATCAGGGTCTTTTCAAATGAGTCAACTCTTCTCATGAGGTGGCCAATATTGGAGTTTCAGCTTCAGCATCAGTCCTTCCAATGAATATTCAGGACTGATTTCCTTTAGGATGGACTGGTTGGATCTCCTTGCAGTCCAAGGGACTCTCAAGAGTCTTCTCCAACACCACAGTTCAAAAGCATCAACTCTTCGGTGCTCAGCTTTCTTCACAATCCAATTCTCACATCCGTACATGACCACTGGAAAAACCACAGCCTTGATTAGATGGACCTTAGTCGACAAAGTAATGCCTCTGCTTTTGAATATGCTATCTAGGTTGGTCATAACTTTCCTTCCAAGGAGTAAGCATCTTTTAATTTTATGGCTGAAATCAACATCTGCAGTGATTTTGGAGCCCAAAAAGATAAAATCTGACCACTGTTTCCACTCTTTTGCCATCCATTTGCCATGAAATGATGGGACTGGATGCCACGATCTTAGTTTTCTGAATGTTGAGCCTTAATCCAACTTTTTCACTCTCCTCTTTCACTTTCATCAAGAGG
>SJYF01000861.1:510712-540179 GCA_006410515.1 Procapra przewalskii
ACAGCATCATCTTTCAGGATTTGAAACAGCTCAACTGGAATTCCATCTCCTCCACTAGCTTTGTTCATAGTGATGCTTTCTAAGGCCCACTTGACTTCACATTCTAGGATGTCTGGCTCTAGCTGAGTGATCACAGCATTGTGATTATCTTGGTTATCAATCTTTTTTCTACAGTTCTTCTGTGTATTCTTGCCACCTCTTCTTAATATCTTCTGCTTCTGTTAGGACCATACCATTTCTGTCCTTTATCAAGCCCATCTTTGCATGAAGCGTTCCCTTGGTATCTCTAATTTTCTTGAAGTGAAATGTGTAATTACACATTACTCGCAATAGAATACAATTTAAGTTATAGTTGTATCAATGTTTGTATTTATATTAATATAGTTTTGAATCGATGTATCACATACATGGAAACTAAAACTTTGAGACAAATGAACTTATTCTTAAAACAGAAACAGATTCATAGACATAGAAAGCAAACTTACAGTTACTAAAGAGGAAAGGTGAGGGATGCATTAAGAGTTTGGGATTATCATACACACACTACTCTGTATAAAATAGATTTTAAAAAGGTCGTACTATATAACAGAGGGAACCGTATTCAACACCTTTTAATATCTACAATGGAAAAGAATATGCAAGATGGGTTGCCAGGGTCCAGCCCCGGTGGATCCAGGGTGATTCGAAGGTGAGGACGGAGTCGGCGTCCTTAGAAAAAACTTAATTAATTACGGATAGAGAGGGATTAGAGAATTAGCAGAGAAAAAGATGCTGAATAACTTGGTTTACGTGGAATACCACTCACCACCTACGTAGGCCGCAGGCATCTCCCCGTTCTCCCAAAGGAAAGGAGGCACTGAGGGCCCCCCGGTCTGATCTTAGAAGCCCAGGCAAAATTAGCAGGCTTGGTGGGTACCCATGCACCAGATGGGAATTCGGCCAGAAAATAGTGGGAGAGAAAAAGATGCTGAATAACTTGATTTACATGGGATACCAATAAAATTCCAAGACAAGGAATTTGCACGAACTACATTGGGCCACCGGCACCACTTGAATATCGGAAGGTGCCCTCCTTGGGCACGCTCCAGATGGGAATTCAGCCAGAAAAATGGGGAGCAAGAAAAACGACATGAGGGAATCAGTCTTTCTGGAAACTGATCCGATTTCTTTATTTTGGGGTTTGCTTATATACCTTTTGTTACACATAGGGATGAATACAGAGTCACGTGGGGGTCAGCAGTCCTGACCTTATCAAAATCAGGTGTTTCACATAAATGTATAAAAAAAGGTCTTAGGGGTTTTACATCATCTTCTGGCCATGAGGCCTGCTGACATTTACGACCCTTTCTTTCTGATAACCAAAAAACTTATTTTTTCCAAGCGTGTTTTTCCTTAGGCACCACCCTCCAAATAAAGTTGCATTCCTATAGGGTGAGGGTGTAGTGAATTACAATCAAGAAAGTAATTTATTTAACCCAAGGCTAACATGATTAATCTTAAAGGTTAATACTTATTTCTCCTATTTGCTAGTTATGTTCATTATAAGAGCAGGGAATATGGAGATTTAGCAGCAAACATCAGCCCAACAAATAAAAACCCTTCACCAATGTTCCCCTTAAGATCTAATTAGTCTTAAGATAATGATAAACTTACATTTTTACATAGTGAGGACACAGTGATTTATAACAAAGTACAGTGATCTATTACAAAAGAGAAAATTCATTAACTCAAAAAGTCTAGCATTGCTAACCTTAAAAACTACTATATTTCTTTTTCTATATTCCAAATACATTGATTAATATATTCCCAGGTACCTAAGGATATGGAGGCCAGGTGGCAATCACTGACTCAACAAGAAGAAAAGCCTTATGCTAATTAAGAGTCTCAAAATACTCCAAAACTCTCTGTGCTGTTTATGGTTGAGGGGTAGTAAACAATCATGTGATAGGGGCAGGAGTATGGATAATCCTGTCACACATGCTAGTTTGCCTGCAGAGAGATTTGACCTGAGGCAAACCTCAGGGCAGGGAATTAGCGGCAATTATTGGCACAACAAACAAAAAACCCTTCACCAATATAATTCCTAACCAACCCACTATACTAATAATTTCTAACTTCCCCAAAGAATCTGCCTTTAATAAGTCTAAAACCTCTCATGCCTCTCACGGTCGGGAGGCCATAAACAATCACATGTGGCCGCACGAACCTGTACAGGCAGGCTAGATAACCTTCAGAGTTCGTAAGTTGAAATACTCTTGTCACACCCAGGAATTTTAATTGACTTGGAGCTGCAAGTTAACTCCTTTTTTTCTGAGAGAAATGGTTATGGGGGAGAGCTCCCCATAAAGTACTCTGGTTTGGGGGGTAGATGCTTGGGAACAGGGGGTTTCCTGAGGCTTGATCACGCCTTTGCGTATGCCAAGCCTCCTTCCTCGTGACCTTTGCCGTGGGCGGAGTTCCTCACGCTGGCCCCCGGCAATGGGTGGACCTCGAGATTGTCGTACTGATTGACAGTAAGTCAAACACAGAAGTGCAAATATCATATAATGTCCCTTACACCTGAAATCTCAAAAATGATGCAAGTGAACTTATCTTCCAAGTAGAAACAGACTCACAGACAGAGAACAGGCTTGTTGCCAAGGGGAGGCAGGGTCGGGAGGGAAGGCATGGGAGTTTGGGATGAGAAGATGTCAGCTATTACATATAAGACAGATAAACAGCAATATCCTGTGATAAACCATAAAGGAAAATAATATGAAAAAGAAAAATGTGTGTGTATATATATACATGTATAACTGAGACACTTTGCTGTACCGCAGAGATGAACATAACATTTTGTAAATCAACTACACTTCAGCAAAAAAACAAGGGGTAGTGGGGGGGGAGATCACATCATACTTAAGCAAGGACATCTGGCCTCAAGTTCTTTTGAGGACCTACTAGTTACTTTTGTCTGAAGGATTTCAATAGCGGATGTTATTTTTTTGAAGATTTTCAAATGCAGATGTAGAAGCCACTGAAAGTAACTAAATGAGCCAGAAATGCTTCAGGACATGTGACCTCGAAAGGGATTCTCAATACACAACAGGCTTTCTGTTTCAATGAGACTCAAGAGAAATGCAAGAGTGAGTCCTCAGCGATGCACTTGTTAAGCAAAATGCCTTAAAGAGGCTCCAGGTTTCTTTTGATTTTTAACCGATAGTTCCCTGAATTAACCCTTCATCCTCTGTAGGTGAGATTTGACTCCATGAACAGTGTTTACTGAACCACAATGGGACAAGAGAGTGGAACAAATTGATTGTGTAGCAATCTCATGTTATCTGGTTGTAAACATCTTAGAGAAACGAAGAAACACAATGACGAATGCAGGATTATAATTCTGAACACAGTCTTCATTTCAACGATACTCATGCATGAGGACGGAGCTGATTTTTATAAATGAAACTGAAAGTGTTACTTGCTCAGTTGTGTCCGACTCTTTGCGACCTGATGGACTGTATAGCCAGCCAGGCTTCTCTGTCTGTGGGATTCTCCAGGCAAGAGTACTGGAGTGGGTTTCCATTCCCTTCTCCACGGGATCTTCTAAACCCAGGGATGGAACCTGGGTCTCCTGCTTTGCGGGCAGATTCTTTACCATCTGAGCCACCAGGGGAGCGGAAAGCAATTAAACACAGTCACTCTAGGACTTCACTAACAGTCCAGTGACTAAGACTCCTTGCTCTTAATATGGGGGACCCAGGTTCGATCCCTGGTCGAGGGGCTAGACCCTATATGCCAAAACTTAAGAGTTTACATGCCTCCACTGAGACTCGATGTGGCCAAATAAATACATAAATATTTAAACACACACACACACAATAACTCCTGCGGTGAACACAGAATTGCAACTCCTCAGTTCAGTTCAGTTCAGTCGCTCAGTCGTGTCCGACTCTGCGACCCCATGAATCCCAGGACGCCAGGCCTCCCTGTCCATCACCATCTCCCGGAGTTCACTCAGACTCACGTCCATCGAGTCGGTGATGCCATCCAGCCATCTCATCCTCGGTCGTCCCCTTCTCCTCCTGCCCCCAATCCCTCCCACCATCAGAGTCTTTTCCAATGAGTCAACCTTTCGCATGAGGTGGCCAAAGTACTGGAGTTTGAGTTTTAGCATCATTCCTTCCAAAGAAATCCCAGGGCTGATCTCCTTCAGAATGGACTGGTTGGATCTCCTTGCAGTCCAAGGGACTCTCAGGAGTCTTCTCCAACACTGCAACTCCTAGGTCCCTCCTTATGAAAGAACTCACTGTCCAGGGTCCTGATTTTCTTCCCGGAGGCAGTCTGTGTCCAGTGTTGGAACCTAGGTTCTAAAGGATTGGCTGCTATGGCTCGGCTCAGATGCGGGGGGCTTGCTGTAGAAATCAGCACCAGCCTGGCAAAGCTAGGTTGGACCTGCCCTATCGTTCTTGCTCTCACAAACACCCTGCGCCCCACCCCCCAGATCCATCTCAGTGTCCAGTTTTGCAGAGGAAAAGCTGGTACCTGGACAGGTCTGAGAGAAGATGAGAAAAAGCTCTTAGGAAGACAGTGTTTAGGCAGGGAAGTTCAAGAGGGAAGGGACACATGTATACCTATGGCTGACTCATGTTGATGGATGGCAGAAACCAACATCATATCGGAAAGAAATTATTCTCTAATTAAAAATAAATAAATGTAAGTTAAAAGATAAACATATATAATTTAATTAATTAATTACACCTCAATAGAGCTGGGGAAAAATGTTGAGGATCCTAAAGAACTGTTGTTTATTTGAATTGTGTCTCTCAGTGTTTCACTTCAGTTCAGTCGCTCAGTCGTGTCTGACCCTTTGTGACCCCATGAACTGCAGCACGCCAGCCCTCCCTGTCCATCACCAACTCCTGGAGTTTACCCAAACTCATGTCCGTTGAGTCAGTGATGCTATCTAACCATCTCATCCTCTGTCATCCCCTTCTCCTCCTGCCTTCAATCTTTCCCAGCATCAGGGGCTTTTCAAATGAGTCAGCTCTTTGCATCATGTGGCCAACATATTGCAGCTTCAGCTTCAACATCAGTCCTTCCAGTGAACAGCCAGGACTGATTTCTTTTAGGATGGACTGGTTGGATCTCCTTGCAGTCCAAGGGACTCTCAAGAGTCTTCTCCAACACCACAGGTCAAAAGCATCAATTCTTCGGTGCTCAGCTATCAACGTTTACCAGGGAAAAAAAGGAAACCGATATATGTTTCAGTATTTACGTGCTGCGTGAATGATAATTTGCTTCAGTCATGACCGACTCTTTGTGACCCTCCGGACCGTAGCCCAGTGGGCTCATGTCTCCATGGGATTCTCCAGGAAAGAACACTGGGCACTGCCGTGCCCTCTTCCTGACCCAGGGATTGAACTCACATCACTTACATCTCCTGCATGGGCAGGTGGATTCTTGACCACTGAGCCACCTGGGAAGTGCATTTATGTGTGAATTCATCTTAAAATAAAAATACAATTATTACACGTTAATATAGGTAATGCTGTCTTATAATATTGTCTGTCTATAAATAGATAATTTTACAAAAAACAACTCTATTTCCCAAAATGAAACAATTCAAGAGAAAGGAAAAAAAAAAAAGATACTGTTTAGAAGGTAAACCATCCACCACCTGTGAGCACGGTGGGTGGCTATGTCCTTCTCAGACTCCAGAAAAAAGGCTCAGGTGAAATCTGAGCCAATAATAGATATTTGTTCCAGGATGGATTTACATATTGCTGTATATGGCATACATGGCAGAAGGGAGCAGTTAAAAAATTTTTGTGCGCCCAGTGGGAATTTTTTTCAATTGATAAAAAGTGTGGCTCTTTTATATATATATATATTTTCTATTTATTCATGTGTTTGGCTGTGCCAGATCTTAACTGCAGCAAGCCAAAGCTTCAGTCTTCCTTGAAGCATGCGAACTCTTAACTGTGGCGTGTGGGATATAGCTCACTGACCAGGGATGGAACCCAGACCCCCTGCCTTGGGAGCTCGGAGTCTTAGCCGCTGGACCACCAGGGAAGTATGTCGTCTGCTAGCAATTTGTATCACTTCCTGAATTCTGCGTGTTGCCTGGATACAAGGGCTTCCCACGTGGGGCTAGTGGTAAGCAACCTGCCTGCCACTAGGAGACACAAAAAAGTGGGTTTGATCCCTGGGTCGGGAAGATCCCCTGCAGGAAGGCACAGCTACCCGCTGCAGTGTTCTTGCCTGGAGAATCCCACGGACAGAGGAGCCTGGCGGGCTGCAGGGCATGGGGTGGCAACGACTCCAACAAGACTGGAGCGCCTTAGCACACACCACACGGTGTAGACACAGGATCCTATTTTTCATTCTCACCAGCAACGGAGAGGCACGTTTGCTCCATGCAACTCTTCTGTTCTCTATGCTGTCCTTCCAGGGCAGGAATTTGTCTTCAACTTTTATTCCGCATTATCTACACCCTTCAGCTTTTTTTAATTGATGACCGCTGAGACCATTAGGCTCCAGTGACATCTATCGGGGGCTGTCACGACCGTCCGCCGCCTTTTCTGCCTCACTTATTCTCCGAGGCGCTTCTCGGGAGATTAATGGATCCGAACCCTCGTTTCAATTATTTTTATTATGCCTGGCTACTGCTCGCTCCTATTAAAAATGAGAGCGTACAGTTCATTTAAGGATTCAATATTCCTGTGAAGCGGTAACTCAGTGTCGGTTTCTCCATTACCCCACCACCCACTCCAGGGACCAGATTTATAGAAGTGGCCCCCCTGTGGGAAGAACCTCGACTCCGTCCACTGAACACGGTTCGTATCATGGGAAGTTTACCTTGAGAGGCTTAAATAATTACTAATGAAGTTCTCTGCAGGTTTATTCAGCTGCATCCACCGTGATGATCAGAGCCAACTCAAGGCAAAACTGTAAAGCTTTCTGCGTTTCTAGGAGACGGGGTGATTTTGTGCTGAAAGCAAATGTAGGGTTACCAAAGGTTGGGAGGGATAAATTAGGAATTTGGGATTCACGGATACACATTACTAGATATAAAAAGTGGGAAAGTGGTGGAAAGAGCTTGTTCGCCAATGCAGGAGACGCAGGTTCGATCCCTGGGTCCGGAAGATCCCCTATAGGAGGAAATGACAACCCACTCCAGTATTCTTGCCTGGAGAGTTTTATGGACAGAGGAGCCTGGGGTCGCACACACATATAGAAAACAGATAACCAACAAGGACCTACTGTACTACACAAGGCAATATATTCAATATCTTGTAATAATGTATATGGAAAAAAAATCTGGAAGAGAATACATATTTATATATATGCATGCTCATTTGCGTCTGACTATTTGCAACCCTGTGGGCATAGCCCACCAGGCCCTGTCCCCCTATGGGATTCTCCAGGCAACAATACTGCAATGGGTTGCCATTTCCTCCTCCAGGGGATCTTCCCACAACCCAGGGGTCAAACCTGCGTCTCCTGCATGGGCAGTGGAATTTTTTTCCCACTGAGCCACCTGGGAAGCTCCATATTTACATATATATATATATTTTTAATATGTATAATTGAATAGCTTTGTTGCACACCCGAAACTAACTCAGCATTGTAAATCAAATATATTCCAATAAAAAGATAATGTACATTTTTGTGTGTGTTTTTTGTTTTGTGTTTTTGTATTTTGTGGGTTTTTTTGTGTGTTTCTTTTACGAACAAGCCACTTGCAATGAAAATATTTGCAAGGCATCAATTAATATGCAGAGGGCTTTGTAATTAATAATCCATTAGCGTGAAATTGTGTGACACAGTTGGAGGTCTGGAGCAGAGACCAGAGCAGCTATTTATTTTGAATTAACATTTTCATGGTGCCTCCCTGTTTCTTTGTAAATTACGCGCCAAACAGCGTTGCAAATATTCTGCTACCAAGGAAGGACTGTGGAAAAACATAAATTTCCAGGAGGCTTTGCTAATGTTATTTTTGCCTCTTGAATTTTTTTTCTTTTTGCCAGATTGAATAATGGGGGCTATCATATCTCACCACCGTGTTCCACTAGAGTTAAGACTTTGGTGAGCTATAAAAATAGAGGAAATCATTATTACATCATGCAGATATTGTCCCTAAGGCATTCAGCCATCTATCAGTGAAATGTTCTTGAGCTGTGATGGTAAAGCTTATCACTGTCAGTGAGAGGAATTAAAGGGAAGTCTGTGAAAAATTGGCTAATAACAACCACGAGATAAGATCTCTTTTGTGTTCTGCCCTTTCCTACATTTTTCCTTCCCTCCTTCTGTGCATCCACGCTTTCTCCCTGCCTCCTTCTCCCCTTCCTTCATTTTGTGTTTCCAACCCTCACTGTGTGATGACCTCAGCTTGACACCAAGGATGAAGCAACATGAATAAAAAAAATTCCTAGCTTTAAGGAAGAGACAGAAATGTACTCTAAGAATGCAGAGTAGAGACAGAAACTTTGTTGGCCTGACTGCAATATTAGTATACATAAAGCTAACACCTTACTGGTATAAATAAAGCTCGTGCTTTAATAGTATAAATAAAGCTCAGCACGGAAGAACTGATGCTTTTGAACTGTGGTGCTGGAGAAGCCTCTTGAGAGTCCCTTGGACTGCAGGGAGATCCAACCAGTCCATCCTAAAGGAAATCAGTCCTGACTATTCATTGGAAGGACTAACGCTGAAGCTGAAACTCCAATGCTTTGGCCACCTGATGCGAAGAGCTGACTCACTGGAAAAGACCCTGATGCTGGGAAAGATTGAAGGCAGGAGGAGAAGGGGACAACAGAGGATGAGATGGGTGGATGGCATCACCGACTTAACGGACAGGACTTTGAGCAAGCTCTGGGAGATGGTGATGGACAGAGAAGCCTGGCAGGCTGCCGTCCATGGGGTCGCAGAGAGTCGGACACGACTGAGCGACTGAACTGAACTGAATATTTGCCGGTTGTTGCTCTTGTTTAGTCTGTCCGTTGTGTCTGATTCTCTGTAATGCCCCAGGCTCCTCTGTCCATGGGATTCTCCAGGCAAGAATACTGCCCTTGCCTCCTCCAGGGGATCTTCCTGACCCAGGGATCAAACCCAAGAGTCTGCTGCTCGGCAAGCAGATCCTTCACAGCGGAGGCACCGCTGCTGGATTATAGACTCGCAAGTTGCCAAGACAGTACACCTTAAATGTTGTCACCGCAGCAAGAGAACAGTAACTCTGGGAGCTTACGGTGTTACCCTCAGGACGGTGATTAGTCTGCAACCTACGTATGTATCAAATCATCACAGATGCACAGCCTTAAATGTACAGAATCCTGCATGTCGGTTACCTCTCGATAAAAGCCGGAAGAATGATGGTTGATGTCATCAAGCTTTCATTCTTTTGGACCGTGGTCCCCAGCCTTCAGAATCTAACGTGTGAACTGAACTGGAGCTGATGATAGAAGCTGATAACAGGTGATAATGCACCACCTTCCCGAGTGACTCAGAGGGAAAGAACCCGCCTGCCAACGCAGGAGAGGCAGGAGGCGCGGGTTCCATCCCTGGGTCGGGAAGACGCCCCTGGAGGAAGAAATGGCAACTCGCTCTTCTATTCTTGCCTGGAGAATCCCATGGACAGAGGAGCCCTGTGGGCTTCCATCCACGGCGTCATAAAGAGTCAGACACGACTGAGGACCTGCGGAGGCAGGCAGGCAGTGAACCATTCCAGAAACCATCCCCCCAACCCCTGCCCCTGATCCATGCAAAAACTGTCTTCCAAGACACCGGTGTCACATGCTGAAAAGGTTGGGGACCGCTGCTGTTGGACATTCAGGCGAGAGGATGTGTTTTATAGGGCGGGCAATCTGGACAGAAGTGCCTGCATCATTCTGCAAGAAGAATGCTATTCAAATACTGCCTTGGGGGGCCTGTTTCGATGTTGATGCTTTCCGATACAGACCCGGGGTCCAGATGAACACAGAGCTCAGAAGGGTGAATTCCTGCCAGCCAAGCCAGTTCTTCTCTCAGGAGCATGAGCTTCTGCCTTCTCTGGGTTTAAATAACTATGGTCCGTGGGCACTCCCTGCACTATTTCAGTTCATCTCCGAGCTACTTGAGCAGTGTTCTGAGAGGTGAAGAATAAGGGACGACCGGGTCTTTGAGATGACAACTCCAAGAAAGGTCAGAGCAAAAACAACTCTGTGTGGAAAACAATTTGCATAGCAAATGATGCATTAAATGATGATTCGACTTTGCCGAGATGGTAATTACGATGCTAACAGGGACACTCTCCACAAGGGTGATTGCTGGGAGCATGGAGATGGCACACTTGTAGCTCAAGACCTCACACAATACTTGTAGGAATCATCCCTTCAGATTCATTTAGGGGTCCATTTGGGGGCTTTTCCTGGTGGCTCAGACGGTAAAGAATCTGCCTGCAATGCAGGAGACCTCTGGGTCAGGAAGACCCCCTGCAATGGCAGCACACTGCAGTATTCTTGCCTGGAGGATCCCACGGACAGAGAAGCCTGGCGGGGCTACAGTCCATGGGGTCACAAAAGAGCTGACTGAGCAACTGAAGCAGATTCTCTCATGTGGAAGGGCCACACTGCATTTATCCATTGTATTCGCTGAGGGACACTTGAATGCTTCCATCTTTCAGTGAGTGTCTGCTGGGAATATGGCTATACAAACGTTACAGTCCCTGCTGTCAATTCTTTGAGGGTATTCACCAAGGACTGACGTTTCTGGGATTGGCGATAACTCTGTTTCACTTTTTAGGCGACTGCAATACTGTTTGAAATATAAGGTGTTTTTTTTCTTTTTAAACTTTCTATTTTGTATGGTGGTATATATATACACATATGTGTGTTACGCTGGTAGCTCAGCTGGTTAAGAATCCTCCTGCAATGCGGGAGACCTGGGTTCGATCCCTGGGTCGGGAAGATCCCTTGGAGAAGAGAATGGCATCCCACTCTAGTATTCTTGCCTCACAGACATAGAAAACAGACACAAACAACTCTATATTAAATATATAACCAATATGGGCTTCCCTGGTGGCTCAGATAGTCAGGAACCCATCTGCCAATAGACACACGCTTGATCCCTGGGTCGGGAAGATCCCCTGCAGAAGGCAATGGCAACCCACTCCTGTGTTCTCGCCTGGAGAATCCCATGGATAGAGGAGCCTGGCGGGCTACAGTCCATGGGGCCACAAAGAGTCAGACGGGGCTGAAGAACTAAAGACAGCACATATATGTGCATATTTAAAATAGGCTATAGATGCGTATATATAGAGTAGAGATATCTGAGTATCTAGCTTATAGATATATTCTATGTAATGTATAAATTATATTTTTCGATCCCCTTCCATTATAGGCCATTACAAGATGCTGAGTAGAGTTCCCTGCGCTGAAGAGTAGGTTTGTGTTGTGGGGTTCTTACATGCTCAGATTTGTGCTCCTCTTTTGCGACCCCATGGACTGCAGCCCGCCAGGCTCCTCTGTTCATGGGATTCTCCAGGCAAGAATTCTGGAGTGGGTTGCCATTGCCTTCTGCAGGGGATGTTCCTGACCCAGGGATCAAACCTGTGTCTATCGGCAGATGGGTTCCTGACTACGTGAGCCACCAGAGAAGCCCATATTGGTTACATATTTAATATACAGCTGTTTGGTCTGTGAATCCCGGCTTCATAATGGACCCCTCCTTGTATTTTCCTTTCGTAACCACCAGTCTTTATGTCTGTGAGGCGATTTCTGTTCTGACAATGAAGGCGTTCATGCTCCCCAATTCCACATGGAAGTGATATTGTCTGGCATTTGCCTTTCTGTGTCTGACTTACTCTTAGTCTGATGGCCTCCGGGTCCATCTATGTTTCTGCAAATGGCAATATTTCATCAATTCTTTCTCATGGCTGAGTAACATTCCACTGTCTGTACCACACATTCCTGCTTAACCAGTGGCAAGAATGGACCTTTGTAGAATCTATTAACAAATGTGGAATTCTTTAAAATAGCACCATAATGCTGTGACTTTGCTGGGACAAAAGGTTCCTGAATCAGAAAATTGAAGTAGATTAAAAAAAATTGGAACCAATCATCTCTAATAAGATTATTAAAGAGATCAAACCAGTCAATGGTAAAGGAAATCACTCCTGAATATTCACTGGAAGGGCTGAGGCTGAAGCTGAAGCTCCAAGCCTTTGGCCACCTGGTGCGAAGAATGTACTCACTGGAAAAGACCCTGATGCTGGGAAAGATTAAGGACGAGAGGAGAAGGGGAGAACAGAGGGTGAGATGGCTGGATGGCTTCACCGACTCGATGGACGTGAGTTTAGGTGAACTCCGGTAGCCGGTGATGGACAGGGAGGCCTGGCGTGCTGCAATTCATGGGGCCGCAAAGAGTCGGACAGGACAGAGGCTGAACTGAATCTTTAATAATCATGGAAAGACAATGACTATATGTATAACTGAGTCACCTTGCTATACACCTGAAACGGACGCAACATTGTAAATCAACCCTCCTGCAATGTAAAGTAAAAGCTAATTGTTTTAAAAAAGAAAAGTAACATGAAACTCCTTATGAAAAAGCTTCCTAAAATCATGAAGCTTCCTAAAAGCATCAACATTTCCTGCATGTAAGGCGCCCCCTGCTGGTCCAGTGGTTAAACTTCGACTGCAGGGGATGTAGGTCTGATACTTGGTTAGGGAACTAAGATTCTACATGCTATGTACGTTGTGCGGCAGAAAAATAAGAAATAAAGAAACAGTACATTTCCTATTATCTAGATACACCCACCATTCCGCTGGTTATTCTGTATGGCTGCTGCTGCTGCTGCTAAGTCGCTTCAGTCATGTCGGACTCTGTGCGACCCCAGAGACGGCAGCCCACCAGGCTCCCCCGTCCCTGGGATTGTCCAGGCAAGAACACTGGAGTGGGTTGCCATGTCCTTCTCCAATGCATGAGAGTGAAACGTGAAAGTGAAGTCGCTCAGTCGTGTCCGACTCTTCGCAACCCCGTGGACTGCAGCCCACCAGACTCCTCTGTCCATGGGACTTTCCAGGCAAGAGTACTGGAGTGGGGTGCCATTGCCTTCTCCTATTCTATATTAGGCAACCATTTAGCATCTGTTACAGAGAAGGCAATGGCCCCCCACTCCAGTACTCTTGCCTGGAAACTCCCATGGACGGAGGAGCCTGGTAGGTTGCAGGCTACGGGGTCGCTAGGAGTCAGACACGACTGAGCGACTTCCCTTTCACTTTTCGCTTTGATGCATTGGAGAAGGAAGTGGCAACCCACTCCAGTGTTCTTGCCTGGAGAGTCCCAGGGACGGGGGAGCCAGGTGGGCTGCGCTCTGTGGGGTCCCACAGAGTCGGACACGACTGCAGCGACTCACCAGCAGCAGCTGTTATGGTTATTGTTATTTTTCAGTTACTTAGTGACTCTAAGTGACTCATGTCCGACTCTTTGCCACCCCTGGACTGCAGCACACAAGCCTCCCTGTCCATCACCAACTCCCAGAGCTGGCTCAAACTCATGTCCATTGAGTCGGTGATGCCATCCAGCCGTCTCATCCTCTGTCGTCCCCTTCTCCTCCCGCCTTCAATCCTTCCCAGCATCAGGCTTTTTTCCAATGAGTCAGTTCTTCACATCAGGCGGCCAAAGTGTTGACGCTTCAGCTTCAGCATCAGTCCTTCCAATGAATATTCAGGGTTCATTTCCTTTAGGATGGACTGGTTTGATCTCTTTGCAGTCCAAGGGGCTCTCAAGAGTCTTCGCCAGCACCACAGTTCGAAAGCATCAATTCTTCAGCGCCCAGCCTTCTTTTGCATCTGTCTGAGCATTAAAACCCCGAATTAACTCAACCGGCTTTGTTCTGAGGCTCAAGGCTGTGGCTGTTAACAGAGATTGGCCTTTCCCCACTGAAAGCCTGCCTGAAAAAATAGTCTATCCAATGGAGACTTCACGAAGCCGGGCCTGAAACAATACCCTCACTCTATTTGCTGACATCTCAAGCATTAAATTAATGTTCTTGAGGCCGATTCATCAGCCTCCTAACCAGTCATTGGGATTCAATGCATGCGGATGGTTGAAACGCAGAGCAGCAGGCCCGTGGAAAAAAGCGACTTTTCATTTTGCACGCAATCACGGAAACAGCATCAGGCAGCCGCCCGGAGGCTGGTGGGGGCCGAGAGTCTAATGATGGGATCAGGGAGCATCAGAATTTTGCAGCAAACAGAAGAAGCCTGTGTAACCTGTGAACCCCCTTCATACCTCATTTTTTCAAATTTATCTTTTATTTTTCAAATCATCCTTACTTTTTATAGACCTCACATAGACCCCTCAAATTTGTCTCTAATCTTTTAATCATCCACGGCCTGCCCTGGAGAAGGTAGCTCAGTTGTGTCTGACTCTTTTCGACTCCATGGACTGTAGCCCTGCCAGGCTCCTCTGTCTGTGGAATTCTCCAGGCAAGAAGACTGGAGTGGGTTGCCATGCCCTCCTCCAGGAACTCTTCCTGACCCAAGGATTAAACCTGGGTCTCCTACATTGCAGGCAAAAATCTTAACTATCTGAGCCACCAGGGAAGTCCAAGAACACTGGAGTCGGTTACCATTTCCTTCTCCAGGGGATCTTCCCGACCCAGGGATTGAACCCATGTCTCTTGCATTGCAGGCGCATTCTTTCCCACCTGAGCTCCCAAGACGGCATCCTAAATGTTTATCATATGGGCGTCCCTGGTGACTTAGTGGTAAAGAATCCGCCTGCAATGCAAGAGACGCAGGTTCGATCCCTGAGTTGGGAAGATCCCCTGGAGAAGGGAACGGCAATCCACTCCAGTATTCTTGCCTGGAAAATCCCACGGACAGAGGAGCCTGGAGGGGCTACAGTCCATGGGGGGTGGGGGGTCACAGAAGAGTCGGAGACAAGTGAGCAACTAAATAACAATTCAGGCAAAGCAATGAAATGTAGGCTTTCTGTGTTCATCCTGGATACACACAGGAAATGACAGCTAGCTTGTTACAGAGTTGACACTGCAGATTACAGAAAGGCTAGAGGCTCGTTCCAATATTTGAGATCGCTGACCCCTCTGTTCAGGTGTATCAGCAGGTTCATGCTTAAGAAAGCCTGTACTTGGAGAGACTTTCTTAAGGTCATTATGTAAGAGAGAGCTGCAAAAGAAGGTCTGAGAGAGTCATTTCCTAGGCAGGTTGATAAGTCTAGGGGTCCCCAAGGAGAGAGGGGTCTGGAATTCTCAAGGAGGAAGAAAGGACACACTTTTTTTCCTTCTCTTCATTCCTTAGGATTCAGTTCAGTTCAGTTCAGTCGCTCAGTCGTGTCCGACTCTTTGCAACGCCATGAATCGCAGCACGCCAGGCCTCCCAGTTCATCACCATCTTGTATCCTGCCTGAGGACAGTCTCTGGATTAAATCTTCTGGCTAATTCTATTGTCTTAAAATGTAAATTATGGGAGTAGGTCTGGTGAGGTTTTTCCAACCTCCAGACATTCTTTGGATTCACTGGAGAGTATGTAACTTCATTGCTAACACTAGCAAGGGGGTACTCTTTCTGCCCCCTTCTGATGCCTACGTCAGAAGCTTTCTCTGTCTCCTTTATACTTTAATAAAACTTTATTACACAAAAGCTTGGAGTGATCAAGCCTCGTCTGTGGCCCCGGATTGAATTCTTCCCCTCCAGGGGCCAAGAATCCTGCTGTCTTCTCGTGATTCAACAACAACCTTTCAGGTCCTTCGAAAGGAAGGCAAAGTTTACTCCAGAAAGCATGATAGAGCTTTATGAAAATCTCACAGAGGATGATCTAGTCCAGAGTGTTAGTGCAGTCCAACTATTCTTCCCCACTGGCTGGTGTGTGTGTGTGTGTGTGTGTGTGTGTGTGTGTGTGTGTTCAGTTGCCCAAAATCACAGAGCTTCATTAATGGGCTCTTTTTCTTTTTTTTGCTGCTGCGTGCAAAATCCTACCTCCCCAACCAAGGACTGAACCCTTGCCCCTCTGTTGGAGGCTTAACTGCTGGACCATCAGGGACATTCTTGGCTCTCTCTCTCTTTTTTTAATCGAAGTATAGTTGATTTACAATATCATGATAGTTTAGGGTGTGCAGCGAAGTTATAACTTCAGCAAAGTGATTCAGCAGCAAGCCTGGTGTGCTGCAGTCCATGTGGTCACAAAGAGTCGGGCACGACTGAGCGACTCAACTGATCGCACACACACACGTACAAGGGCTTCCCTGGTAGCTCAGCTGGTAAAGAATCTGCCTGCAATGCCAGAGATCCGGGTTGAATTCCTGGGACCGGAAGATCCCCTGGAGAAGGGATAGGCTACCCACTCCAGTATTCTTGGGCTTCCCTCGTGGCTCTGCTGGGAAGGAATCCACCTGCAACTCCAGAGACCTGGGCTTGATCCCTGGGTTGGGAAGATGCCCCCGGAGGAGGGAATGGCTACCCACTCCAGTATTCTGGCCTGGAGAATCCCATGGAGAGAGGAATACAGCCCATGGCAGGTACAGTCCATGGGTCGAGAGGAACTGGACACGATTCAGCAACGAACTAAGCATAGCACACACACACACACACACACACACACACACACACTTGTTTTGCGATTCCTTTATATGATTGCAAAATGTTGAGTAGAGTTGCCTGGGCTATATAGTTAAGTCCGTATTTATTTTAACTATAATAGTGCACATGCATATGTTCAGTTCAGTTCAGTCGCTCAGTCGTGTCTGTCTCTTTGCGACCCCATGAATCGCAGCGCGCCAGGCCTCCCTGTCCATCACCAGCTCCCGGAGTTCACTCAGACTCACGTTCATCGAGTCAGTGATGCCATCCAGCCATCTCATCCTCTGTCGTCCCCTTCTCCTCCTGCCNNNNTCCAATGAGTCAACTCTTCGCATGAGGTGGCCAAAGTACTGGAGTTTCAGCTTTAGCATCATTCCTTCCAAAGAAATCCCAGGGCTGATCTCCTTCAGAATGGACTGGTTGCGTCTCCTTGCAGTCCAAGGGACTCTCAAGAGTCTTCTCCAACACCACAGTTCAAAAGCATCAACTCTTCGGCGCTCAGCCTTCTTCACAGTCCAACTTTCACATCCACACATGACCACAGGATACGTACCAGCCTCTATTTATCTCTGCGTGTGTGTATACTCAGGGTTGTTCAGTTGCTCAGCCACGTCCTGCTCTTTGCAACCCCATGGACTGTAGCCCACCAGGCTTCTCTGTCCATGGGATTCTCCAGGCAAGAACACTGGAGTGGGTTGCCATGCCCTCCTCCAGGGGATCTTCCCCACCCAGGGATCGAACTCACGTCTGCCGAGTTGTAGTCAGATTCTTCACCATTCATGCCTAAATCCCTACTCCCAACTAACATCCTTCTCAACAGTGAAAACCTAGAATCATCTCCTCTAAGATCAAGGAGCAAGACAGGGATGCCCACTCTCGCCGTTTCTACTCAGCATAGCTTTGGAAACCCTCGCTAAAGCAATCAGAGAGGAGAAAAAAAAGGGGGGGGGGGAGATGTGCTCTTTAAGACGCTCTTTGTCGGATCAAATTAAAGCAAGCTGGCTAAATGGTTCTAATGGTTCTTAGAGAAGCATCCAGTCGATGTGGATGATTTTCCTTTTGGAAATATTTGTCCAGGGATTTCAGAACAGCCGGAACTGTGGTGGAATAAATCCTTTCTAAAACAAAGCCTCGGTCCACTGTCTGTAATCCGTGCTAATGCCTTTCCCGGGCATTTGCGGCTTTGCTGGAGAGAGACACACAGGAGCCCGTGATATGCGGCTGCAGGCCACGGTGTTACTTTATGAATGTCCGGTGCGGGTTTTAGAAAGCCAGGCAGGCAAGGATACCTTGAACCTTGCAAGGGTGGAAGCTGATACATGGTTTGGCATTCTCCTGTGTTTGAAGTCCTAATACTCACCCAGGATTCCTTGGCAGCTCAGTAGTTTAAAAAAATCCTTCTGCCAATGCAGGAGATTCAGGTTCAATCCCTGGTTCAGGAAGATCCCCTGGAGAAAAAAATGGCAACCCACTCCGGCACCCTTGCCTGGGGAATCCCAGGGACAGAGAAGCCTGGTGGGCTACAGTCCACGGGGTCGCAGAGACCCACAAACACCTGAGCCACCGAACAATAACAAGCACTCTCACATCTGTGCTTTGGAGCTTCTGCCTCCTTTGCAAAGAGAGTTTTCAAATCCTCTAGCCTCTCAAGCTGTTCGAATAACTTAAATAAGCACACAGACAGTTGTACTCAGAACTCAGAGGATCGACACTTTAATATTTCCGAGAGCGAGTAAGGGCCAGAGGTTACACAAACAGCGTGCTTCGCAGGAGGAGAGCAAAAAGGTTTGCAGCTTGTTTTTTCTCTGAATAAATAACACGGTCAGGGACGCTTAGGAATTTAAAAAAAAAAAAAAAAGCAAAAACTTTAAAGTCACCGAGAAAGCGGACAGGCCAATAAAACAGATTCATGATTTAAGAAGCTTGGAGCATCAAAGAAATAGACAGTTGACGTTTTATTTGTACAGTTGTGGAAGGAGGTGGCAGACAGATGTCTGAAGTGACAGGCGTAAGGGGATACACATCACTGGATTTGAGACATTTATTTTCATAAATATCGAAAAAGGAGAGAGCTTCTCCCATATCGCTTTTAAGTACCTTCCCTTTTCCTGGCATTAAAATAAAGTTGCATGCGGATAGGAAATTTCTACCAAAGCACTTGGCTGAGAGAGGTGCATTTCTGGGAAAGACAAAAAAAAAGCTTCAGCATTTAGCAAGCTTCAGCATTTAAATGCAAGCCCAAGGGTGTTGCAGGAAAAAACAAAAAACAAAAAACCCAACAGGAAACTCCCCAAGCACAGGCTTTAAAAATAACGAGATTACTTTGTGTTCGCTTCATGCTTTTCGGTCATCTCCAAGCAGTATCAGCTCAGTTCAGGTCAGTTCAGTCGCTCAGTCGTGTCCGACTCTTTGCAACCCCATGAATCGCAGCACGCCAGGCCTCCCTGTCCATCACCAGCTCCCGGAGTTTACTCAGACTCACGTTCATCGAGTCAGTGATGCCATCCAGCCATCTCATCCTCGGTCGTCCCCTTCTCCTCCTACCCCCAATCCCTCCCAGCATCGGAGTCTTTTCCAATGAGTCAACTCTTCGCATGAGGTGGCCAGAGTACTGGAGTTTCAGCTTTAGCATCATTCCTTCCAAAGAAATCCCAGGGCTGATCTCCTTCAGAATGGACTGGTTGCATCTCCTTGCAGTCCAAGGGACTCTCAAGAGTCTTCTCCAACACCCCAGTTCAAAAGCATCAATTCTGCGGCGCTCAGCCTTCTTCACAGTCCAACTCTCACATCCATACGTGACCACAGGAAAAACCATAGCCTTGACTAGATGGACTTTTGTTGGCAAAGTAATGTCTCTGCTTTTGAATATGCTATCTACGTTGGTCATAACTTTTCTTCCAAGGAGTAAGCGTCTTTTAATTTCATGGCTGCAGTCTAGGGGTTGACAAATGACACACAGCGTTAGCCTTGTATCAGGCAAGTAATGAAATGGTAAAGAATCCACCTGCCAACGCAGGAGACGTGCGTTCGACCCCTGGAGGATCCCATGGACAGAAGCGTCCCAGTCCTCGGGGACTGCCAGGAGTCAGACAGGACTGAGTGATGAAGCACAGCAAACGGTGTGTTTTAGATCCCAAGAGGGAAGGGGCGATGAACTTAGGACAAGGACCGCAAAAGACACCTAGAAACGCCAGCTACACTGTCCCCCAACCCCTCAGGACCCCATCTGCTCAACCTGGGTGTTTTAAATCCTCCCGCCAAGCCCCTCTGGTTTAAAGCTCCAGGACAGCAACCAACGGAGGCCTTGATGCTTCTGAGTTTAAACTGAGAACTCGCCCGCTGCATGGAAATTAGCTCCTGCCCCAAATCTCTCGTAAAATGGCTTGGAAAGGGGCTTCTACGCGCTGTCTCAAATCCTCTGTGAGCTTGGGCTTGGAAATCCCTAAAGCTCCTCTGGACTAGGACCCAGGAGGTTAGATTTACTTTGATTCCAAAGGAGCTGAGCTAAGGAGTGTTCCTGGCAGGGTATCACACACAGTCCTCTTTGTCTCTTTCCTAGCAGATGGCACGATTCTCCAGAGTAAAAGGAGGTACCATCTAGCACTGGGCCTCCATCTCCGCAGGCACTGAAATTCTGAACCAGCTCATACAACCTCACTCTGGGTAAACCCCACCTCTTTCTTCTCATTAGTCCTCCAAGAACATTAAAAGGAATTTTAATTCGGATTTTGCAAATAGGGAGAAGGTACAGGTTCTATGAATATATATTTCATACTGTTGGATGGTGATGGACAGGGAGGCCTGGCGTGCTGCGATTCATGGGGTCGCAAAGAGTCGGACACGGCTGAGCGACTGAACTGAACTGAACTGAACTGTTGGATATTAACACCTCCGAGGGACCTTCAGTTTCCATCTTGCAAAATAAGGCAGAGAACTCGAGAAAATAATAGTACTCCCATGATTCTTCAAGGTAACCACCGATGCCTCTGCTTCGCTTCAGGGGGTGAAGGGGTCCTACCCACTGAGACACTGTCCCCCAGCGAATCTGAGTCTAACTTCTCCACCCTTTCCACTGTCCTGGGTGTGTAATTGGAACCTTACCTTTGCTCCATTCAAATTGCCTAAATAGGGGCATCCCTGGTGGTGTTGTGGCTGGGACTCCACACTTTCACTCTAGGGATTGTGGGTTCGATCGACAGTCCGGTAATTAGAATCCCACAGATAAGGTGACCAAAAAAAATACGCCAATCCCATCATAATAAACATTTTAAGAAGCAGAAACTTCAATACTTTGGCCACTTGATGCAAAGAACTGATTCATTGGCAAAGACCCTGAAGCTGGGAAAGATTGAGGGCAGGAGGAGAAGGGGATGCCAGAGGATGAGATGGTTGGATGGCATCACTGACTCAATGGACATGAATCTGAGCGAATTCCCCGGGAGGTGGTGAAGGACAGGGAGGCCTGGAATATTGCAGTCCACGGGGTCACAAAGAGTCGGCCACGACTGAGCGAATGAACGAAAAAACAACACACTTTACATATGGGGGCTCCGAGAGATTCTCCGCCAAGAGCTGGGAGAGTTAAAAGCAGGAAAAGCACAACCTGAGTCCAGATGTTGGCCTTTGGGACACGCTGTCTCTTTATGCCAGTAAATTGAGAAAGAAAAGGTTATGGAGATTTTCCGTCTCATAAGGAGCTTGTGTCTGTTTACTAACATTATGCCTGAGTCCATCCCATTATTGCAGGACCTAGGGCCTGACTTCAAACTCTGATGGAGATTGTGTCAGTGACAGCTTGGACAGATATATTGAGACATGAACAGAAAGGCTAATTTCTAAGAGTTTTATAGGTGAGAAAAAGCAGAAGATCTGACTTTTTCTGGAGGTTGAAGCCCTGTACAAAATCATGGTCTCTAAATAATAAAAAAAAAAAGGCAATCTGAACTCCATTTACTGGAATTTAGACACTTAAATATCACGTGTTTTCTTTTTTTTTTTTTCCAAAGGCAACCTGGACACTGTAGAAAATAACCATGATTTAGTGTATTTAAATGCCTAGTGTCTTTTGAAGGTAGGAACTGGTTTCAGAATTATAATTTTTAATGCCCTAAAGTGCTCTTTGAGGCTTTCCCAGAAAATTCGTTCCAAAAGCATTTCCCTGAAATTTTTGTTTTTCAATTATCTCCATTTGGAAAAAAAAGGAATTGGCCATGCAGTATATTATTTGCTGTATATTAAAAACCAAATCATGTGCGGATGTGAGAGTTGGACCATAAAGAAGGCTGAGCACCAAAAAGAATTGATGTTTTTGAACCGTGGTGCTGGAGAAGACTCTTGAGAGTCCTTTGGACAGCAAGAGGAGGGAGCCCGTCCATCTTAAAGGAGATCAACCCTGAATATTCATTGGAAGGACCGATGCTGAAGCTGAAACTCCAATTCTTTGGCCTCCTGGTGTGAAGAACTGACTCACTGGAAAACACCCTGATGCTGGGAAAGATTGAGGGTGGGAGGAGAAGGTGGCAACAGAGGATGAGATGGTTGGACGGCATCGCCAACTCAATGGACATGAGTTTGAGTGAGCTCCGGCAGTTGGTGATGGACAGGGAGGCCTGGCAGGCTGCAGTCCATGGGGTCGCAAAGAGTCGTGACTTAGCAATTAAAAGTCCAAAACCAAATGGGCTTACCCGCTCACCATCACAGGAGCAACAACAGACATGTGATCAATCCCTGGGTCAGGAAGATCCCCTGGCGATGGGAGTGACAACCCTGTCTTGGACAGAGGAGCCTCCCTGGGGTCCCCAAAGCGTCAGACAAGATGGAAGCAACTTAGCAAGCACACATTAAGACTAAAAGCTCAGCACGCAGGCCTCGTAACTTTATCTGGATTAAAAATGTTGCTTCTACTCACAGAATGGAAAGAAGGGGTCGGCGGTGGAGGCGGGGGGAAGATCAGAAAGCTGTTTCACGTGGGGACAAAAAAGAAATTAGAACTCGGAACCTCGGGGAAATTAGAAATGTCTGCGTAAAATGATTTCTGTATAAACGGTTGTAATGAAAACGTAATGAAACTTGTCTCTTTAGGAGAACAACGTTTATTGTCAATGGCCATTTTAATAGAGCTCTGTTCATTGTCCCGTCTCCTTTTCTTAAATACTGAATTACCCAGGGGCATACGGCCCATTTCGAGAGCCAGCGTCTGTGCCCACATACCCTGATATTCTTGAGCGCTAAATCTCTGTGCTTCGTTAACAGGTCTTCCTTAACGCTGAAACGGACTCATTGGAAAAGACCCCGATGCTGGGAAAGACTGAAGCAGGAGGAGAAGGGGAGCACAGAGGATGGCATGGTCGGACGGCATCACTGACGCAGTGGGCGTGGGTTTGAGCAGATTCCGAGAGTTGGGGACGGACAGGAAAGCTTGGCGTGCTGCCGTCCGTGGGGTGGCAAAGAGCCGGACGTGACTGAGCCACTGAACCGAGCTGAACGTTGAAACAGGAAGAGGTGAGGGGTGAATTTTAAAGCACTGGTTGGCTTGTTGGGGGAAAGATGCTAGGAAAATTCTCAGCCCTTGGCAGATGCAGTGTTCTTAGATGTCGAGGCATTCCACCAAGAGTGGGCATTCCCCATCAGTAGAATGGACTGAAGCTCAGATATGGTGGACGTCTCTGAGTTTTCCCACTGCGGCTGTCCCTGTCTGTCTGCACATAAGTTTAAAGTTATGATAAGAACTGCAGGAACGGAAGAGGGGAGTCCTACGTGTATCTCTGGATCTTTAGCGATGATCTGCGTTAGCCCTGATCTGGTTTCTCTTGCTTCCTGGGCTATTGTCTGGCTGTGATGAGGTGGGGGGCTATTCTCTAGCTGTGCTCAGCTTTTGCGTTCCCCTGGCTTCTCTTGGCGCAGAGCACAGACTCTAGGCAACACCGGTGGGCTTAGTGGCCACGTGGCGTGTAGAATCTTCCCGGACCGGAGATCGATCCTGTGTCTCCTGCATTGCTAGGCGGATTCTTTACCAACCGGGCCCCCAGGGCAGCGCAAGGCAGATGCTGTTATATTTTGATAACAATTTTTATTCATCTCCTTTCATTTCGTCTATCTGATCCAGCTTGTACTTTTTCCCCCCTCCCTTTGTTTGACATGATAATCCTGGAACAATTATCCAGCCAGACATCTTTGTCCTGATTTCTGAATATTTAGTTTTAATGAAGATTTCAGCCCTGTGGCTCAGATTATCAAAACACTTTTAGGCACTCCCAGTAATGAAAAAGCAAAAAAAAACTCCTGTCTCACTCATTTTGAGGATTCTACAAATGTTGAATGAATAAGATATCTGTTGGGATATCATTTCTTTGAGGGTGAATCAACTTAAATGTTTTGAGACACTTTGGGGTTCGCTGGTGGTTCAGATGGTAAAAAATCTGCATGCAAAGGATCAGACTCCAGAGACCCGGGTTCAGTCTCTGGGATGGGAAGGTCTCCTGGAGGAGGAAATGGCAACCCGCTCCAGCATTCTTGCCTGCAGAATCCCATGGATGGAAGAGCCTGGTGGGCTACAGTCCGTGGGGTTGCCAGAGCCGGACACAACTTTGTTACTAAACCACCCACACGATTACCACTTTCTGATAAAAAATAATAATAATAATAAACATGTGTGATGAGGGATGTAAGGTTTTGAAAAGGATTTCCCCGGAGCTCCAGTGGTCAAGACTTAACCCTCCAGGGCAGGGGGTGTTTGTTTGATCCGTGTTTGGTGATCTCTGGTCCCATATTCCTTGTGGCCAAAAACGCAAAACATAAAACAGAAGCGATATTGTCGCCAGTTTTAAAAGGCTTTAAAAAAATCATCTAAAAAAAGAATTTTGAAAACATGGTTTATCACGGAAGCAATGGGAGATGAGGATTAATGGAAGAAAGAAGCAGACCCTTTTGTGATCCTGAGGAATAGTTTATGTATACAAACACACAGAAAGTTTGATTATAGACATTTAGCAGCATGAAAAATGGAACCATAGATTTTCCCAAGGCTGAAGTTTCATAATGAACGGGCTGAGTTAATTTCCCGTGGGAATGTTGGCGATTGGGTCACGCAGCATACACGATACAGCTTGACAGAGGGCTAGACTTTAAATATTGGGACAGTCTGCTATTTTAATGGCTGTTTTTCAGACCTCATTGCCATTGGGTTAGAATTCCAAGTTCTGTCCTGAGTTTTGCTACAGCCTCATTAATCACTGATGGAATAAGATTTTGGTTCTTTGTTTCAAAAAGTGTAGAGGATACATATAAGGTTTACTAAAATTACTGAACAACTTGGGATATATTTGTGTCCCAATTTAATGATGCCGTGAAGAGAAAGTGAGTGTTCAGTCACTCGGTTCTGTCCGACTCTTTGCGACTCCCAGGGACTGTAGCCCTCCAGGCTCCTCTGTCCATGGGATTTTTCCAGGCAAGAATACTGCAGTGAGTTGCTATTTCCTCCTCCAGGGGATCTTCCTGACCCAGGGATCGAACCTGAGTCTCCAGCATCTGCCACATAGGCAGGCTGATTCTTTACCTCTCTATCACGTGGGAAGCCCACTTATGTGTAAATGTGTGTGTGTGTGTGTGTGTGTGTGTGTGTGTGTGTGACTTCTCCACCGTATATATGTATGATTTCCCCAATGGTTTAAGCAATAAACAATCTGCCTGCAATCCAGGAGACTCAAGAAATGCGAGTTCGATTCCCGGGTCAAGAAGGTCCCCTGGAGGAGGGCATGGCAACCCACTCCAGTATTCTTGCCTGGAGAATTCCCATGGACAGAGGAGCCTGGCGGGCTGCATCCATGGGGTCACAAAGAGTGGGCCATGACTGAGCATGCACGTGTATATACCTAATAGGAAGGGTTTATAATAGTGAGGTTTTTGAGTATGGGGTGTACTGATTAAGAAATGGTGCTCCTTTGGAGGCTCAGCTGTTAAAGAATCCACCTATAATGCAGGAGACCTGGGTTCAATCCCTGGGTTGGGCAGATCCCCTGGAAGAAGGCATGGCAACCCACTCCAGTATTCTTGCCCGGAGAATCCCCATGGACGGAGCAGCCTGGCGGGTCCCATACTATGAGAACATTATTTATGATAGCAAGTACATATAATACTAAGGATATATAATAGCAAGGTTTATGCTTATGGCATGTATTGATTGAAAAGTCTACTGTAGGACATTATTTGTAATAGTAAGCATACATATGCAAAGATATAACAGTAAAACTTTATAATAGTAATGTTTGTTAATTGATAATAATAATGTATAATAACGTTTGTAAGACGCAGAAGGAAATGGCAACTCACTCCAGTACTCTTGCCTGGAAAATTCCATGGATGGGGGACCTTGGTAGGCTGCAGTCCATGGGGTCTGTTGCAAAGAGTCAAACACGATTAAGCAACACACACACACACACACACACACACACACAAGACACAGAAGAGGAGAGAGACAGACTCCCTGCCCCATACCCTCCCAGATGTCGGAGCCGGTGTGCCCTGAGCCCGCTACCCTGGGTTTCTGGTGTCTAGACACGCTCTCTGCCCCGAGAAGAGAGAGCTGAGCTTCTGCTACCAAAACGCGTCCAGACCGTCCCAAGAAACTGCCACGCTATTTTCTGTAAACTGCTTCCAACTACGATACTGGAGACAGATGTCGCCCTCCCGGTGGCGGAATAAACCCCTCCTTCCCCAGGCTCGGAGAGAGATGCATTTCTTATTTATCCTCTGGGCCCCGGGCTCCAGGTGCAGAAACGCGACTCCTGCTTGCCCGGCAGGGAGGGGAGCCTTGTCTTTGGAGAGGACAAACCTGTCTGGGGCTGTCCTCAGCTTTAATTATGCGTTCTTCAAAAGGGTTTTTTTAAAAATTCTGGTTTCAAAAGAATGCAGATTAGCGTGCTGTCTTTGATCTCCCGGTTCCTGGGAGTCTCAGGTAAATTCCACTCTTGTATTGACTTAATTGTTCCTGTCAGCCCCAGACTGGCTGGTGTCAGATTTCCTCAACTATTATTTTTATGAGCAGGCACTGGGCATTCTGGCTTCGTCTCTGCTGTTTAGCGTCTTTCACAATGTGGAAATTCTATCCTGTGTTTCAGCCGGCTGTTGCTGCTATTCAGTCACTCAGTCATGTCCGGCTCTTTGCGACCACATGGACTGCAGCACGCCAGGCCCCCCTGTCCCTCACCAACTCCCGGAGCTTCCTCAGACTCATGTCCATCGAGTCGGTGATGCCATCCAGCCATCTCCTCCTCTGACGTCCCCTTCTCCTCCCGTCTTCAGTCTTTCCCAGCACCAGAGGCTTTTCCAATGAGTCAGCTCCTTGCATGAGGTGGGCAGAGTATTGGAGTTTCAGCCTCAGCATCAGTCCTTACGATGAATATGCAGGACTGAGCTCCTTTAGAATGAATGGACTGGTTGGATCTCCCTGCAGTCCTAGGGACTCTCAAGAGTCTTCTGCAACACCACAGTTCAAAAGCATCAATTCTTCTGTGCTCAGCTTTTTTAGTAGTCCAGCTCTCACATCCATACATGACTACTGGAAAAACCATAGCCTTGACTAGACGGACCTTTGTTGGCAAACTAATGTCTCTGCTTTTGAACACACTGTCTAGGTTGGCCATAGGTTTTCTTCCAAGGAGCAAGTGTCTTTTAATTTCATGGCTGCAATCAACAGGCTGAGGTTGCCCTAAAATGCAATGTGAGTTGCAGAAACACCGTCTAAGACACAGTGTTAGCTGCTCAGTTGTGTCCCACTCTTGTGTGACCCCAGGGACCGTAGCCCTAAGTGACTCCTTGTGACGCCATGGACTGTAGCCCACCAGGCTCCTCTGTCCATGGGATTCTCCAGGCAGGAATACTGGAGTGGGTGGCCATGCCCTCCTCCAGGGGGGTCTTCCCAATCCAGGGATCAGACCAAGGTCTCCTGCGTTGTAAGCAGATTCCTTATCGTCTGAGCCACCAGGGAAGAAGCCCTGTCTAAGACAGGGTGGTGAGATATGCTCCAGACTCTTATTCGTGGTACAAGGTCCAACATGATTTCTATCTGGTAGGAAAACTGAGTCATCGAGAGATTAAAAAACAAATCAAAGCAAACAAATCTCCCCGGAGCCTACACCTAATGAGAAAGTGAAACAGAGGACATTGGTATTAGGCTTCCAGTTTTTGATGAGTGTGCAAAGCTGCCACTCAACTTTGTATTGGTTGATAGGTACACCAGAACAGTGTTTGTGCTCCAGGAATGAGCTCGGCTGTCCAGGCAAAGGTGGTTTTCTTGTGTTTTGTTTCATTTGCTCGCAGGCTCCCGTGGATCACCTTGCTGGTTTGAGTCTGAAACACTTTTCTTTCCTCGAACACACACATCAAGACCAGATCAAGGGAGCATTTCTCCCACCCAGGGAGGTAATTAGAATCATCTTGCATGCCTGGTCAGTCGTGTCTGACTGTCTGTGACCCCGTGGACTGTAGCCTGCCAGGTTCGTCTGTCTGTGGGATTCTCCAGGCAAGAATACTGGAGTGGGTTGATGTTTCCTCCTAACATCCAGGGGATGTTCCCGACCCAGGGATCGAATCCCTGTTTCCTTGTATCTCCTGCCTTGCAGCCGGGGATTCTTCACCATTGAGTCACCTGGGAAGGTCTACCATTTGTTTTATATATATATATAACTGAATGAATTTATATATATATATATAAATAACTGAATGAATTAAAAATATGTATATTTAATTCATTCAGTTATTTTTTTTTTTTTCGGCTGTGCTGGCTCTTCATTCCTCTGTGGGCTTTTTCGCTAGTTTTGGTGAGGCAGGACTACCCTTACTGTGGTCTTTGGGTGTTGCAGCGAGAACGGGCTTACTTGTTCCATACCACGTGGGATCGTCCCAGTTCAGGGATCGAACCCGCGTCCCCCGCATCGGCAGGCGGATTCTTTACCACTAGATCACCAGAGAAGCCCCTGTCATATACGTTTCAACTCTGGCTTGAGAGACTGCTGACCCCATGAAAATTCAAAGAAGACAGGCGTGGGAATGCTCAGTGGAAAGGTCAGGAAGGCTCTGAAACGATGAAGAAGCTCACGAGCATTGTCCATTTGGATGCAGAACGACTCACGTATTTACTGGGAAGAATTTGTTATGACTGCCACAAGCTGCAGCTGGCCTGCACTAAAAAATGGGGTTTTTACTCGTGCACTGGAAAATTACTGTTGAGCTTTTCCATTTCAAGTGTTTCAGAACATGGGTAATGTTTCTGTTCCAGCTTCCTGCAGGAATAATTACACAGTTGCTAGGGAGGGTAATTAAAGCTGCAGGTATAACGGTCTCACTTTAGGTGAAGCCCTTTCTATGATCGATGGAAGCCTTTTTACTAAGTCGTCTTGATTCTTTGTGTTTTTGTGTCTCTGTGTGTGAATCTTTATTAAACTGTTTCTCTCCTCATATAACGGAGAAGGCAATGGCACCCCACTCTAGTACTCTGGCCTGGAAAACACCATGGACGGAGGAGCCTGGTGGGCTGCAGTCCCTGGGGTCACTAAGAGTCGGACACGACTGAGCAACTTCACTTTCACCTTTCCCTTTCATGCATTGGAGAAGGACATGGCAGCCCACTCCAGTGTTCTTGCCTGGAGAATCCCAGGGACGGGGGATCCTGGTGGGCTGCCGTCTCTGGGGTCGCACAGAGTCGGACACGACTGAAGTGACTTAGCAGCTCCTCATATAATAAAAGAAATATTTCTCAGAAATGTGGTATGTAAACCAACGCCCCCTGCATTGGAAGTGCAGAGGCTGAACAGTGAGGAGATTCCTGAGAAAACCTGAAATAAAACTACCATGCGTGCGTGCATGGGGACATGCATGTGTGCATGGGGACATGCATGTGTGCATGGGGACATG